>VZTG01006422.1:202005-271371 GCA_013397845.1 Melanocharis versteri
TTTCCTTTCCTTTCCTTTCCTTTCCTTTCCCTATCATACCCATCCTTAAAAATATTCAATATATTTTAAGGGCTGAGACTTCATGAAATTTATTTTGGTACAATAGCACAAAGCTGAATAAGATGGTAGTCAATTAGGTTTTTGTAAATTATTGGATAGAATTTGTCGGAAGAGCTCTAACCTTACTGATGGTCTAAGGATAAGTTTAAAGAAAAGAAAGATTAATATTAAGCACATTAAAATATAGTTAGATTAGATAGAACTAATGCGTTCTATTAGACCAAAGAGCCACAATGGGAAAAAACCAAATAAACCAAAATATATATTTTGAAAGAAAGTCAGTTAAGAATGCAAATACTTGAGTGCACAAGTTTAGCTCAAGTGTCACTTTTTTTTTTTTTTTTTATGCAAATATCAGTTAAAAAAGAAAATTAGTGTTTCATGTCTCTGGGTGTTTCGTGCAAGGTGAAGGAAAGACAGGGTCCAGTATAACATTTAACCTGAAGTCACAAACACCATGTGTCTAACTCCTCAACTTCTTGCTGTCCATGAATATCTGTTGGAATTTACTGTACCATAGCATAGGTTACAAATTTCCATATATCAAAAAGATACATTAATGTCAGAGGAGATAATATTAATTTTCTGTAATTTTATTTCATTATAAATTTAAGATATTATGCAATGAGTGAGGAACGCTCTACTTAGCCCCCACAGTGCACCTTTGGGATTGTTCCAGATGAAGATTCCTGTGTATTTCCTCCTCAATGAGTGCCAGCAGGGTCTGCCAAGGCTCTTTCTTCTGGAAACAGTTCCTTGCACCATTTGTAGGCATTAGCTGTGCATATGTAGATTTATTAGCAAGATGTTATTCCAGACCAAGAATCAGGGCCTTAAATTAAGCTGACCTGACCTTATGGTAAATTGGAGGGAAACAATAACTTCCACCATCCTGTAAATAGGTACTCAGAAGGATGCTTAAACCATATTGTCAAAATGATGTTTTAGTAAAGTTTCAAAGAAATACTTTTTTTTTTTTTTTCTAATTTCTTGATTAAAATAGGTAATTGAAATGTTAATGTAGTAAAGAGCTACGTTTTTATTAAAACTAATGCTATAGTCACTTGGCCAATTCAGGAACTGAATTAATCTTTTGATGAAAATTCAAACATACAAATTGAGTTGCTGCTGAGATATGTCTGAATTCTCTAAAAAGCATATGTGAGCTTTACACAATCCACAGAAAATACAAGGGTCAATTTAAGAAGAAATTCTGTTGCTAGGAGACAAGAACTGCAAGAAACCCTAATAATGTTTCCTCATTTTAAATAGTAAATGGGTTAAGAAATAGAAACCATGGATTAACAAGAAGTACACCCAGGTAAGTCAGTGGATGTATCTCTCAGAATGTATGGAAAACCAACACAAACATAAAACATTTGGATCAATCTCTCTTTTATGCTCACAGCAAATACATATATAAGTAAAAAAAAAGAGTAGATAGTAGATCCATACACATGTATTGAATCTATACGTGCTTGGCTTACATTATACCTGGCATTAGCATCTGCAAAATTATTATGGAAGTGCAAGTGCTTCTGGTGCACTAAGTTGACTGCATTTTCACATAAACTATAATAAAAAATGGGAAGAAAACAAAGGTGATATTATCTATTATGAACATGGAAATGTAGAACTAAATTTTAACTACCAAAATTAGAGAGTCATCAAAAATGTTAACTGTCTACAGAATATTCAACATTTCACAGGAAATCAGAAAGAGAACTGAAAGGAGAAAATAATAGGTTATGCTAAACCAACTCAGAAAAATATTATTTTTTTCATGCCTTGATACTCTCATTTTTTTGGTCCCATTTTCCTTCCTTTAAACCCATTCAAAACTCTTCCAAAAAACATTAGATTTTTAATACAAGTTCTTCTCAAGCCCCCTTTCTTCCCCACTATCTCTAAAACTTGTCTCAGCTTTAGAAGTGTATCTCAGATTAACTTTAGTAATTCATCTGTTCCAACCTGTCTTCTCAGTACTAGGTCTTAGCTCTCATTTTTCTTCTAACGCTTGGTTTTGCTGCTTTGGTCTCCAAAAAGTAATTAGAGAGAATTCTCCTAAATGAAACTGGCAAACTATGGGTCCAAAATCTAAAACCTTTGATTTTGTCTATGGAAAACTTTTAAGAGTGAATGAAAGAAAATATATCACAAAAAAAAAACCCCATACTTTTTAACTGTGGCTCTCTGCTGACAGACATTCGTGGAATTTTTTCCCAATAAATAATTTCTCAGGATAAAGGAGTTACACAGTAGCCTGCATATATGGCATGATCCTGTCTCTGTGTCTCCAGTTGGAAATTTTTTAATCTTTTGGTAACAGGTATTTCATTTATTTTTCAAAAAGTATCCAGAGTTGTTTCAGTTATACACAACATGACAGAGCTCCAGCTCTAGAGAAGGGAAGTTTCAGTACCAGAACTGATTCGGGTTACAAAGTTTGGGATTAAATGCCTGGATCAACAAAGACAGAGAAGACTTCAACTCAGCTTTTTCACTTCCCTGAAGAATATGTTATCAGTCAGATTTTAAGTATTCAGTAGCAGCTCCTTGTGAGGAGTTTGTTCGGTTTTTTTTCCTGTGGGGAAACCTGTAAGAGTATATCCAGCATATCCTTGAGCGTTTTGATGAGGAGGGGTGGGGAGGAGATATTTGGTGCAGCTGAGGGAATTTCTCACTTGTATCACAGTTTGAGATGACTCCAAATATTTCCCAGGATCCAGAGCCTAGAGAACAAGAGGTGAGAACGTGATGAGAGGAGATGAAAGGCAATAGAAAGCCACTCACTTATGCTCCTTCTGTTGCAATCAGTGCAAGGTGTGTCTCATGCTAAATTTAAACTCACCCTGGCCTTTAAAGTGGAAGTCCTCTTCCACTCCAACAAACTGAACAAAAGGTTAGTTGATTTTTCTGTTTGTCTAAAACTCCATTTTACTTTTAAAAGGCAGGATGTGCTAGGTTGCCCCAAAAATGCAAACTATATAACCTTCGTAAATTATTCCTCTTTGAATTCTGAGATTCTCTTTCTACTTTTATTGTAGATATACAGATCCATCAAGGACCAGGTAGTATCATTTCCCCTTAGGCAAGCTCTACTACAGAGGTTGTGGATACTTCTCACTTCTCTGATCTTGCCACTGATTCCTGCAATGATGGCTTTTATTAATATTTATGTCCTGTCCAGTGAGACAACTTGGTTTTTTTTCAGGAAAGACAGTTATGGTGAATAATTATTATTCATCGGTGCAGTAATTCACATCCCTGGTCTCTGAAGTCCAAGAGAAGAACTGAAGGTTGAGCAGCAGAGGTGGTGTTAGCCTGAGGGAGTTTATTGACTTAAAAGATATAGACAGTTCCCATTTAAAGGGAACTTATTCCTATGAAACCTAATTTTGCCAATATGTCTGAGGTCAGGTAGATGGTCGGTTTGCATTTATGTCCTTCTTCTGACAACCTCATGTGAATCCCCAGTGAGAAAAGAGTAGGACTTAAGAGTAAAACCAGCAAAGCTCCAAAGCAATTGATTAATAATTTACACAAGAGTTTATTTTGATTTAGTCTTACCACTTCAAATAAGCATCGTTTCCCCTGTTGGCTGCTGCACCTGACGTTTGTCCTGCATTGTTCAGCGTGAGAAAGGCTCTCAGTAATGTCCGTACCATGTACTCAAGTAGTAAATTTTAAAAGAGATATAGATTTTTATTTTTTTTTAATTAGCAGAAGTGAGTAAAGAGAACAGCATTGCTGACTTAGTCATGTGTGTTATGGTTATAGGAGTACACTGTTTCCAATATTATTTGAAAGCAAACAAGCAGAAGGATTTGACTGAAAACTGACATTTTAAGAAACTGTATGTTTGAGTTAATGACACAATGCACTATCTTCTTCCTTTGGATTGTGATGGTGTCACAGGAGCTAAAACCTCCAGGAAGCTGATCATGAGTATGAAACAAAATAAAAGACAATTTGCATGTAAGACTTTCTAAATCTATCGCTTGAACAAGTTTAGCCTAAATGGTTTTTTAAATGTAGTTCCTTCTAATTAATGCAGCTGGTGGGTAGGTCAGGCTCTGTATGAAAATAAATTTAAAGGAAAATGAGATAAAGAAGATAAATCCAATTCTGCTTTATACACTGTCAGAAAGGTCAATGAAAATGAAACAGAACACAATTCAAATTGAAAAAGAGATCTATTGTGCAAAATATTTAATTAGCCTGTCAAATTTGCTGCTGTGGAATTTTATTACAGAAGTTTAGGAAGGTTCTCATGAAGAGAACTTTTACATGGAGATGGAAAACATATGCTAGATGTGATTGAAAGAGGGTAATTTCAACTGTCTAAGAAGATTGTGAATAGATAAAAACCGGGAAGAAATTTTCCCCTTCAGTTGCTGTCCACTAAAGGATTTCTGGTAACTTTTTTATTCTAAAAAAGAAAAGTAAAAAATCATTAACTATGGGGTACTCTTATGACCTGAGTAATTTAAATACCTGTTTAAAAAATTCTACTTAGCTGAATAAGTTTCTTCACAGCAAAATTATGTACACAGCAAGAAGAGCAAAATTTGCACCTAAATTATTGATCTGAATCTCTTAAAATTATTGTATTTTTATAGAACTGGCTAAAAATAATGTCTTTTGCCTTAGAGCAATTGAGTTCTTTGAATAAGGCATTAATTTTTACTTGGTAAGTATATATCTAAGTAAGATCTAAAAGGCAGTTGAAAAGGTTTTTAATCTCTTGAAGTTGAATCTGTCAGACCATTTTATGGTTTTGCTGTGTCCCTTTTCTCAGAAAACCAAAAGACAGTAGCAATAATTTTATGGGGCTCTAGGCAAATTTGGATATCTCTTCCTTCTGCAATCCCAAGGACACATATGACTAAAATCATGTTTGAATATCAAGTTGGATTCTAACTTGCACTGTGTTTTGCTGTGGCAGCACAGCAAAGCATTGATCTAAGTGGTCTGTCTATTGAAAGGTTAAAACTGTGAATACTTACAGTGTCATATTTTCTATTGTTTATCAATGTTTTGTTTTGGCCCTTACACAGAATGATAAAGGGAATACCTGCATAGTTCTGGTGAATAAATAGAGGTCATGGATCTACAGACAACACAGTTCAGCTGCCACAGTGAGTAGAGCTGGAAGTCTTGCAGCACAGCTTTGGTATAGAGGGTTTGATGGAAGCATTGGCTTGCACTTGAACTTTCAGTTTTGAGTAATTCCTTCGTGTTCATAGAACACCTGGAAAAAGTGACTGAATAACCTTTTTGGTTTGGGGGTGTCTTGTGAAGCATTCAGGTTTTTATTCTTTTGAACTCCTCTTAAGTTACTGAAAAAGGTCTTAATTCAAAGACCAAAGTCAATGGAAAAATAGTCATCTACTATGTGGTAACTCAGATTTTATTGTAATTATGATATTCTGCAGGTGAGCTGGTCTATAAGTTAAGACCACTATGCATAGCACAGGTAAGGTCCTCTCTGGTAAAATTCCTGTCTGACTTTGTCCAAGGACTTCTTTTTACATCTGCAAGGTTTGCAAAAACCCCTCATTTAAAAAAAACCAACCTGTGCATACACAATATCAGTAATAGAATAGGAAGCCATACAGATTCAATTGTACAAAACCTCTTCCTTTTTGAGCTCACAGATCATGTTTGTAAAACATATTCACCATTCAGCTTTCAAAGGCTATTCCATAAGCAGAGAAATGTGTATTTTATTAGAGTGCCCTTGACTGTAATCCTAAAGCCAAGTAGGTAAACTAATCTTTTCTTTTCTCTTCTTTTTTTTTTTTTTAAATTTAAATTTGTACTTTATTTGCTGAAGCCGATTGAATATTCTATTACTGCAAAGGTAGTTCAATTTTTATAGGCTTAATAGGAAGCAGCAATTTTTCATTTGGGTTAAAAAAGAATGGGATTTTTTTCCTCAAATTTGTTTAGATTGTTGTGGGAAGCAGATTCCCTGCTAGTGCAGTATTTTGTCAAAGAAAGAAAGTTAAATTTAATTTAAAAGAATAATCTAAAATAAATAAATAGTAGCTGTGGAACTTTTCTTTCCTAACACTTGGGTGCCAAGTGAAGCCGTGGAGATACAACACTGGCAAAGGCATTCTTAGTTTGAGGTCTTTTCTGATATATGGATCTGGGAAACAGAATGGAGGATTTTTCATAACCAAGAAAGCAAAACCATCTTGAGGTTTCTGGGTTCAGCTATTGAGCTCACAGTCCTCCCTTGAGCTCAAGAAGGGCACATCTGTGTAGCTGACCAATACAGATCTGTTTGGCACATCAGCTTTGCTTAGGTTTTTTGGACAAGCATACTAATAAAATTGCATGGAATGAATGTATTGTGATTAAACTCTACATGCACTCTGAAATAATATACTTTTTCTTCTGAATGTCATCCTGAATAAGTGTTAAACTTTATCAACACTTAAAATAAGGTATTTTCTACAAACTCCTCTTGCAAGTCTATGACAGGGAATGGAAAAGAATATTCAATGCTGCCTTTTCAGTAATTTTTTACTTTGACTAATGACTGCCTATCCGATCTGAGAAGAACAGATGTAACTTGTGCTGCACATTGCAGACTTCACTGCTTTATTGTGATAACTTTGAAAACTTAACTAAAAAAGGCCATTTCTGTAGGGCAGAGATACCACAAGGTGAAATCATTCTTGCTGCTGATGAAAGGAATTGCATGCCACACAGTTTGCACTTTAAATTATTTACAGTGTTAAGGCTTCCTTGCCAGCAGACGTAATTGATTTGAGAGTGGATTCACTGAAGACTAGCAACGTGCTATGTAAAATTTGTGGTGTATTCTGTGTTGGGAGCTCACTGTGCTGCCAGGCTAAGGAAACTGCTTAGAATTTCTTTAATTCTGAAAGGTGTTCTAAGCAGAGTCATTGTGAGAAGCAGCACTGCAGAAATAAAATGGTCACTAATTTTCCATGAGATGCTTGAAATGAGGATTCCATCTACTCAGTAGATTTCATGCTCCCAACTATCCTTCCAACCACTGGGAAATTGTCTCACAGAGTAGCTCCTGGAGCAACAAAGAAGAGCCAGGCAGCCATCAAATGAAGCAACAAATTTCTCTCTGGCTTGTCCCCTCAGTCTAGGTGACTGTAACGCTCATCGTGCAATAAGTTATAGCTCATTTAAATTATTCCCTGCCTGTAAAATAATTTGCCACATTTTCTTTCTCACACCCCGGTAGGTCAGATGGAAAAAACATTCTAGTGCTTGGGAATCTAAAATGGTGAACAAGTTCTTCAGCTGAAAGAACATACTAACGCCTAGCTCATCACTCCAGCCTTTTCTTGATGAAAGGTTGCCCGGAACCAAATGAAATGCAAACAGAGCCTGAAGACCACTGCTTTCATTACATCTGAAGTATCAACCTCTATCCATCTTGCCATCCAAAAACTCCAAGAACACATATATTCCATGATTTCTCAGTAACCCAAATATAAACCATTTATATACTTCTGTATGCTCGTGGCGCTGCTGGCATGCATTTGACCCATCAAATCCAGATGGATATATTTTTACCCAAGAATAAATAATTTGAGTGAAAATAATTGAAATCTAGTATAATATCTTCTGACTGTATGCCCACCAGCTGAACTATGCTGTTTGAAGACCTCAGGTGTCTATGCAGAAAAAAAAAAAATCTCTTTATCATTTTTATAGAGTGGTTTTTCATCAGGTAATTATCCATTGAGTATAGGCTGAGTCTATCAGTATTGGCCAACACTATGAAGACAATAAATTATCAGTAAAACAACTGCTCATGATTAGTCTGCAATAAATGTCGTGCATTTAGGGAAGAAGACAGAACAGTGACTACATCCAGTGCAGCAGGTCAGACCTATGCACGAGCTTAATGAAAGATAGTGAAGCATGTCATGTCTGAACGGAGACGTCAAATAAATAATTTACTTACTTGTCCATTCTGTCTCATTAAATCTTCCTTCTTGTCTTTCCCTTGTGACAATTTTATTACTCCCACAATTTATTGTTTTTATCTGTCATTCCTCACAACTGGCTTTCATTATTTTAACTGTTCAGATGAAGCAAATGCATTGCAGGTTTTTTACTTTGACAATCAGCTGAACCTTGGGGTTACTGATCCGACCATCACGTTTTTTAGTTCCTCCTTGCTCTAAGCAAGGTAAATTAACAGTAAGATAAAATGGTGGTGGGTTTTTTTTAATCAATTCAAGGTGGGAAGTAGCAATTGAAAAATGAATGGGTGGCTGATAAGACCTGTGCTTTGTTCAGCCGGGGACATTTTGGCATATTGAGTTCTTGGAGGTCTGCTGTAGGGGCTGAACCTCAGCAGGAGATATTTCACAGCTCACTGGATAGTGTAAAGTGACTCTATTTCCCTTTTTCCTTCTCATACACACAGATATCCGTATCACATGCATACATACTCCAATTAGAACAAGAAGCTGGAAAAATGTTGTCAGAATTAATTAAAACAATGTTTACTTTTGTAAGACTTTTCATCATGGACTGATGCACTGAAACCTAATTTAGTCATTAATCTCTGGTTATTAGAAGTCAACCAAGACTTTTTATTTATGTAGTTTATTAATTAACAACAAAATATGATGTGAATGTTGTGTTGTTTTTAAGGAATATCATTTGAGTATATTTCTTGTCTGTATCCATGACTTCAGGAGAGAACTAACTTCAAGGTAACTTTTATTGTATATTACACCAGGATAAAAACCTTTACTTTAAGATCTAATCTTCTCACTGTTAAAATTTTAAAAAATCAGCTTTAGACACCTCTGCCCTACCACTCCCCCCTCCAATATTTCTGAAACCACTGGGGTCAGTCAAGTAAGAATGAAGTTTAACTGTAATCAATATTAAAAGGACTGCAATGATACAAATGCATTTAACCTTTTTATCACTCTATTACAGATTCTTTTTCAGTGACACTTCTGTTCCTACCAAAGAAAAGAATCACTGAGAGATAATAATTTTATAAATTTATGATAGATTATTTTTTAATCCAGGTCTTTTTTCTTATTTTGTGTCTGAAAAAGCAGTTGTATTTGTTTAATTGAGAAGATGATGGCAAGGGGCAGGCAAGAGTACCAGGGAATGGGATCTGCTTGCATGACTCCTTTCATGACTCAGTGATCATTTCAAATAAATTAAAAGATCTGAATAAAAAACACCACTTAAGATTGCAGAAAGGAAAATAAAGCACTTAGGAATTCTGTTTGAATCAATCCTGTTTGGGATATAACTCACTGAGATGAAGAGTGACAATTTTCCACTAGTTTTTTTTCTGGAAGGGAGGGTCCTGGTAGGGCCGCCATTCATCCCAACTATGGGCAGGTGACTTTGTACTGGTTCTTATGCCCATGGCACCTCTCCATCAGCTAATTTAATTAGCCCATTGGAAAATCTACTTAGTGGCATAACTAGGTAGATTTCTGCTTTGTTAGTGAGTCAGTGAGGAGAGACTTAGGAGTGTCAGAGCCGGAACAAGGCAGAAGTTGTGTTGCTGCTCTTCAGTAATTCATCGTGGCTGCTGTAGTGAGCAGACTGGACACAGTGCAGCTGGGAAAGGGGCACTGCAGAATCCAGCTGCACTGCCTAACTCACACCAGTTTTGCTGTTCCTTAAAAAAGGGGTCTGACTCCTTCTGTGTAGGGACGGCAACACTGATGTTTCAGGGACAAAAATGTGTAGTTACATTCTAGCGCTCTGGAAAAGTAGGGAGAATGGAAAAGTATCACACAGAATTTAGCAGATCATTTTCTGTTCTGTTCTGGTTTGCCTCTGTCCTGAGGCTGAATAAGTTTCTGTAGATCAAGCAAAAGATAACATTCATATGAGTGCTGAATATTTAATAGAGGAGAGGAGTTCTGGTAGCCACCTCTGGTGCACTTGCCAAAGAGCTCAAGCACAGGACACCACTGAGAAAAGAAGGAAAGGTACAAGTTGTTGGTTTATTTGAAAAAAAAAAAGGAGAAAAATGGTTTCAAGAAACAAAAGGAAATAGATGCACAATCAGAGGCAAGGAGATAGAGGCAGTGCTAATTATGAAGCACAACACTAATGCTAATTCAGGGAAAGGTAGAATATGGATGTGAAAGCCTACATCCTAAATCATTGCTGAAAAAGATATTGAGACAAATGACAGAGATTTTTTTTATTTTTTTTTTTAAGCACAGTCATGCTTTCCTTTCTTCTGCATGTTTTGTATCTGCCTTGATTCGGGGCTTTAGTTATTAACACTACACCTCCTTTCATGAATTGTTCTGTATTTCAAGGGCTGGAACTCCACAATGTTTCCACAGTGAACATCTTAGCTACATTGCTTCCAGTTGATTTTGTTGGGAAAATAATAGAATCACTAGGCCATGACTTTTTAAAAAAGCCTTACAGCAGGTATCAGTTAATTTGCTTTTTTTTCTGCTTGTGAGGCAATCATTCCATCGTAGGTAATTTCAGAAGAAAGCCTGACCTAGGAGGGCCTATGCAGCTCTGCATTGTGGCAAGAACAAGACCACGGAAATTATCTGAATGAAAGGTATCAAAGCATTCAGGATAAGAAAAAAAAATTTTAAAAAAGTGAAGACAGAAAAGGGGAGAAGTAATAATTATTCTTAAATCAATGTTGTTCAAGAATCAGGTTCATAGCTTGGTTCAGCTATGAGTCATTGTGTCGGGCTTCTGATTCGGGGATACAACAGGTTGTGTCTCAGCGTGTAAGACCAGAGAGGGGTTTGAGCTTCTGTGAAAAGAGCCGAAAGAATTACAGGGAAAAATAGAGACTTTTTTTCCTAAATAATAGTTCAAAGAGGTGTTTAAGTTCCAGGATGGATGATGCTGGTGTCTGCAGGTTCCTTGAACTTGACCTCCAATATGTATGAAATTAAAACAAACGTCACATTAAATTCTTGGAGACGCTTTTCCTTCTATGCTGTGTGAGTGCTGGTGCCAGGTAGGTGACCTGGGAGAAGAACAAATCCTAGGGATCCACCTTCCTTAACGTTGGCTAGAGGTGGCATGGAGCCCATCCAATCCCAACCTCCAGTGGCCACAGGGAGCTCTGGGGAGGAAATTGCCTCCTCAGTGGATCATGTGCCTCAATGCTGAAGGTTTTTTCATGGTTATTAGCACATATTTTTCAGTGATGCCTACCTTCTCCGCAGAAAATACCTGTTAGGTCTGTCATTATGAGTCTCACACTACTTCACACTATTCAGTTAAATATGGTCCATGTTTTACCTTTTCATTTCTTTTAAGGCAGGCATTTTCTAACAAAGTGTATGGCAAGAGGTAAAATGTTCTGAATGCGTATTCAGCTTCATAGTGGTTAAGAACAGATAAGAACAGAAAAGAACAAGAGGTGACCTGGACTATTTTTCTCTTATTGTTGTATGCTTAGGCCATTGAACATAATCTTTTTCTGAAATCCAATAGAACATGTTTTATTAAATCATACATTTCAGGAAGGTCCTGTGTGATTATGAAACTATTGAAGGATGAAGGCTCCAGACTTTTCACTTGTTAGTTACTAGCACTGTCATTTATTTTAGTATATAACTTATAAATTGTGTTTCTTATGTAGGTTAAAAAGGTCATTAATATCTATCAATTCTGCCTCTGTGTGTGGATGTGTGCAGACACTTAAACAGTAATGGTACATCATTTTTTGTTAGAAATTATACAGACTGAGGTCTTTCAGTCTCTCACTAAACAGCCTTTTTTTCCCCAGGCCTTGAATTGTTCTTATGGTTGTTACTCAATAGTCACTATTTATGGGGATCAAAGAGTGGTGTGTAGTGTTACATCATCTGTCTTACTGATGCCACAGACTGAGGTAAAATTATTCCTCCATCCCTCTCATTACTTGGTTTGTATCTCCATCCATCTCCGGCCCTTTGTGCAGCCTTATTCCACTGGGGACTGGTGTTAGCTACTGCCTACCCTCACAGCCCTTAAATCCTTCCCACAGTAATTGCTTCCCAGGACAGCATCTATCTCTGTATGAAGCTACATCTTGTACACCTGTCATATCCTCTCAATTATTTCCAATTTACCTTTGTTACAGGCAGCTTTTACTGGTTATTAATCTTGTTCGTCCAAATCACCAAAGGAAGAAAAAGGTATCAGATCCACAAAGCTCAACTAAAACTGTGGAGTGAGAATGGAGGTTTTTTGTTTGGTTTTGTTGTTTGTTTTTTTTTAATTTCTTCATTTAAAAGCTTTTTGCATGATCTGTCAGTCAATTCATAAATCTTTAACATGGCCTTTAATGCTATTTTAATCCATTTGGTACTGCTAAATGGAGCATCGAGTGAAATTGAGATTATGCTTTTTTGCCATGCTGGCTTCCACAGAACTAGAAATATTTCTAAACTTCTTCTATATAAGTTACACAGTTCACAGGGACCTCACAATCAAGGGAAAGGAGAAGGGGTTAAACAAATAGAAAGGAAACATTAAGTGAGAAGAAGAAGTGGAAGGACAGAAGAGAGTACAATTCTTCATGTTAACTTTGCCAAAAATTACAAGATAACAAAAAATCTTCTCAAGTTCATGTCTGGAATTAATCAGATTATTCAAATATCAGTGTTTTCTTTTATAGTAAGAAAATCATCCTTCTCTCCTCTTTTGAAAAACATTAAAGAAATTGTTCAAGTTTTCAGAAATATCTCTTAATATGTCCAAGAGATAAACAGGTACCTTGGATAGTACATTTACATCTTTGGAGATAAAATCTTTTATATTGGCCGATTAAAATGTTTGTGAATACAAAATCATACTTTTTAACATCCTCTGAGGTTTAAAATTACCTGGAAATTATAAAATCGTTATCAGTGATTAAGAGAACAGAAAAGATATACAATTTAAATTCTTGTCATCCTGGTATGCCCATTAAAAAGTTTTATTTCTATCTAGTTATGGTTCCATACAACATACAGTTGTGAGAATAACTCTCTTCCTTAAGTCCTTGTCACTCTGCCAGTGGTGTATTTTCTGTGCTTTTGACTTTCCATAGCTGCTTAGTTAGATACTTTATACGCAAAAATCAATATAAGTAAAATGTTAGGAATTTTTTTTTTCCCTGTTACTTTTTTTTTCTGAGTTCTGCTGTGGAATGAAGATGGAATTTTGGTCTTGGCTATCATATTTTTCTTTGAATTGTGGCTTAATGGATATCTAATTTGGTCCTTTTAAAGAACTCCTAATTTTCACTCTCATTTTTCTTAGTTATTCAGTCCTACAGTAGTGAATCTCAATAGCATCTCAAGAGTTCTGTAGAGGGAAAATATGTAGTTCTTTGAATAAATCCCTATCAGAACTTGTTTTCAGATGATTTTGTCTCTGGAGCAATCACTTTGCACTGGTAACCTCCACACTACAATCAGAAAAGTTAGGATTTCTTTGTCATTATTTAATAACCAAGAATAAATTTTGTGATACTTTAAATGGAAGTTTAATCAGTGTTCAAAGTAAAAGAGATTTCTCTTTTCTTGGATTAAATTCAGTTTCTTTTTAGCTGTATACTGAATTTACAAGATGGAAAATGGTTTGTTTTTCTTTTTTTTTTTCTTTGAGACTTGCACATTGTTTCAAGTTTGCAACAATTTCATATGACATAAAAAGTTCCTTAAAGCCTATTAATACTTCTAATCACTAACCTTGGAAAAACTCAGAATCCCTGAACACCTGAAGGACCTAAGCAGATTTAAAATTGTCATTGATTGGCAGTCCCTGAAAGTCAATTGCTCTCCCATTGTGATAACTAAAGTCTATTTTAGCTTTCATTCACTTTACATGTCCTGCTAGCCAGAAAAAAAAAAAAAAATCTTTAAAAAAAACTTGGGATGAAACTCAGCAAAAATTCCAACAAAGCATTTTCACTTCAAATTATGGACTTTATTCTGCAGGAGTTTAAGTTACTGAGAATTTTTTGGCTTGTAAGGCAATAAAAACACAACTGTTCTGATATGTTCGCAATAAAGAATATAGGAGAATTTCTCCATATGACTTAGAGATTCTGAAATTACTCACTGGCAGAACCCCTTTGCAACTCTGCGTCACCACAGGGATCAGCTGAATGCGTAAATGGGCAGGGACTGAGAGAAAGAAAGAAGAAATCATATGCTCCTTCCTGAAACAGTCATAGCAGCTGTGTATGAGTTACGGTGTAAGTGTATTAGAGCCAAGCAGTGATGGCCTTAATGTTCTTTGATTCTTGATTGGTTTCGACCATCAACAGCTCTCATCACGTTTTAATTGCTAAATTAAAATGGGAGCTGAGTTGCATAATAGACCAATAATTGACAAAGACAGAAACATATAACTCCAAAACAAGAATGAACGAAAGGATTTCTGGAGGTCACCTGGTTCCAGCTCCCACTCAGGGCAGAGCTGGCTTTGAATTTAGAAGTAAATCTCAAGTCATGTCGGGTTGCTCAGTCATACACAGTTAAGCACTGAATTTTTCCCAGGATGGAGGTTCCACAACCATCCTGGGTGACCTCCCTAGGAGAAGAACATTTTTAAGGAAAGGAGTCATAAAGGACCAATTGGTCATAAAATGGAGAAGAGGAGCTGCTTATCAGAAAACAGCCGCTGTAGTTTTATGATAAGTGGCACAGAATCCACTAAAAATTTTAAGGACAACATTATAAGAGTCACAGCTTTTATAGGGGTCATGCTCCACTGACACTTTCTAAAACAGGAGCTCAGCACCAGGGAGGATGTGAGAGGAGCAGCTGTGTCTTCCTCATTTAATATTCCAGAAACAAATGTTTTAAGCTGTGTCCTCCACAGGTGGACTATCCTAGAAAATTTTGTTGATGCGGTGGTTTGGGGATCCTGGATAAAACCTTTCCTGGAAAAAACCTTTTTAGCATGTGGGAATGTATACGGACCTCCCAAATTTTCCAAACACATTTCCATTGGTAGTAAAGAAGGCTGCTGTGGGGCAGGGACAGGACTCCTACCCCTTGATCCCTCTGCTGCTCAGACAAGGGCTCTTCCACACCTGAGTGCCAGGCACAGAATCCCTGTCTTACTCTGCTAGGTTAAGGACAGAAAAAGAAAGCACTGAGGGTGAGGTTCATCTTGCCTTACTCCAAAAGCACTCAAAAAGAATGGACCAATTATGGTTTTTTATTTTTTATTCATAGGTTCAGTGGATAGAAATTCCAATGAGGGATCCATTTCATCTGCCTTTTTATTCTGAACTAAAAAAGGAGCACTGGTAATTAAATTAAACCGAATGTGTAATTTTTAGATGAACTTTCTGATAGAGATTAAGGGTCAGAAACATGATGGTATTTAAACTTTCAGCTCCTTTTTTAGGCAGCTCTTTCACATTGATTTTACCAACCGCCAGCTGCCTGAGTAATTTCTGAGATTTGGATCTAATCACAGTGTAAAGATCATATGTGAAGTCTGTGGCTGACCTTACTGAAGTAAATCTTTCAAGAAACATTGCATCCTCTCTTGGATAATATCAATAATATTTCCATGTCTGCTTCATTACTGCGATGTAATAATGGGAAAATGCATTTAGAGCTTGCACTTTATGGGAACATTTACAAATAAATGTTTAAGATATAAGTGACAAAATTTAAAACTTTAAGTAGTTTAAATTATTGTACTTTCTATTTTATTATTGATGGGGATGTTCCTATTCATCTTTCAGTTGTATTAAGAGAAAACTATTAACAAATTAATTAAAGGTAATAGGTGGATGCAGAAAGCATGAGCTATTATGTGTTACATTAGTTACTAACTCAGGAAAGTACTCAGACACATGGTTGAAGTTAACTTGCCACCCTTTTAATCAGGTTTGATCATGTTCTTTTAAATCCATTTTACCAAATTAGGACATTAATAATAATATTGCATGTACTTTTTCCGCATGTCCTGACTACTTTTAAAATTATTTATTTTGAATATTAATTTAAACTCACATTTATTCCATTCACATGAATAGAATAAAATAATTTACCTCAATTATCAAAGCATAACGAGTTTCAGAGGCAATCTTACTTTAGGAAGTGCTCCCCTACTGCTTCTTCCTGTTTTATTTTAGAAAAGCTGAGGAAAGTACTGAAATGAACGTGAATATGTGAATGCAGAAATGTTAGAAATTCATTGCTGAATTTACATCTTTACAAGAAGAACTGATTTTTCTATAGACTAAGTAGTATTTTGATACTTGCTAAAAAAGTCATTATTTCTTAAACATAATAATATAAAATGTGATAAAAGGCTATTAATCTTTAAACTTGGAAGAGAGACACATGGCATACTATGTCTATGCTAGTAAAATAGCAAAATTTAATTCATAGCCATAATTGTTACTTAATAGTGATAAACTTGGCACTCTTTTCGCCCTTTTCAATGTCATGCAAATGAAGCTTTGTAAAAAGCAGCCATCCAGCTTTGGTGATTTTTCTCTTCTAAGGCATCCAGGAACATTTTGTGTTCGGAAACTGTTTGATTTTTCAGTGCTTTTGTACAAGGAAATTAGTTTTTCATGATAAGAAACACTATATTGGTTATGCTGTAGTGGCAGATGAAGTGAACGCTTTACTTCCTACTAAGTGATGCTAATTTTTGAGACTTGAAGAAAACAATGCCTGGAGATGCTCTGTTTCTTCCCATTCTTCTCACACAGGTCTCCCCAAATGAGACTGCACAAGACTTTTATCCTTTATCCTTTTATCCTTTTATTCCTTCTGAAACCAGCTTCCTAGGCCAGCTGGTCGTCAAATGGGAAGTAAAATCCTGTAGTGACAAAGATCAGAGGCGGCCTCTGAGGAGGGATGAATAAACTCTTGAAACAGTGAATAACACCTTGAGTGCTGCAGAAAAGCAAAAATGCCCAAGGACCTCCAAGTATAACATTTCCAGGGCCTGAAAGATAGCAAGTTCTAGAATTGATTCGAAATTTTGTTGACTCAGATGTTAACTTAACTTTTAAACAGCTCAGGAAGAGGAACTTCAATTTAGATGAGCAGAGAAAAATCAAACCCATTTGTTTACTTTCAATCTGAAAATAAATCTCTCTGATTTCGTTCTCTGTGAAATTTAAATTCTGCCTTTCACCACACTAATAAGATTGCCATATGTGCATGTTTTATTAATCATAAAAGCTTATTTAATTTGAATGGCTTTATTTACTTTCTGAATAAATGGTGTGGTGGGTATCCAAAGAGCACATAGCTGATATTATCATCGCTATTATGCTTACAGTGCAACAGAACCTCAAAGCCTCCAGAAACGACTGATGTCTCTGGTGCTGAGCTCATTAATGCACACATAGAAGAAGGAAGGCAGAAGTCTGTGCACTAAGACAAAACTTTTTGCTTCATGCTTTGATGTCCCCAGTGCTGAAGTAGTAATGGCAAAATCAGATTCTAGGCCTGCACAGGAAGAGGCAAAGTAATCAGCAGAAGGGTATTTCTGATTTGGGAGTGCTCTGCTCTTTCTCTACACCCATGGTGATACTGAGCTGTTGTCTCTTGAATACCCTCACTAAACTGCTCATAGGAGCTAAGTCACATTGTCCAATTAGAGTCTTCTCTGTGGAGCACAGATTCAAATCATTTTCTTTTTATCTGAGAGTATTTTAGTATCTGGTGGTTTTAAATGAGATGCATTTAATTTTAGTTTATAGTATGATTTCTATAACATAATTATAGGAAAGACATTTTTCAGAAAACCTATAGAATACAATAGGGAAGTTAGAGCAATACAATATATGCTATAAGTCCAGTAAATGAAAACTAGATTGTCTGCCTAGGTAATTACTGCTGAACTTTAATAAAATAGATATTAGACCTGAAAGGGACATCCTACTCCAATAAAGGGGAAATATCTTGTAAGATCATTCCAAGCTATTTCTGTTCAG
Organism: Melanocharis versteri; assembly: GCA_013397845.1. NCBI lineage: Eukaryota > Metazoa > Chordata > Aves > Passeriformes > Melanocharitidae > Melanocharis > Melanocharis versteri. The sequence goes on from VZTG01006422.1 coordinate 220,004, forward strand.
CTGCTTTAGTCAATATGGGAAGACAGAAGTCTTGAAAATCCTACTCACTTAACCCAACAAAGTTTCTATAATTTAATATTAGGGTTGTTGGGCTTTCTTCTCCTTTTATTCATGGAAAAATAAAAGCGCTTTCTAAAAAATCCAAAACCAGCCCCTTGCCATAAACTTATATACAGAGCTAAAATGTATCTCATAAAATCATCAAACTTTGCATAATACATTATTTAGAATGGAACAGGTTTTGCCCCCTAGAAAAACCCTAAAAATCTGCTTAGCTTTGAATAACATTTTTAAATACTATTAAGATCAATTAACTAATTGGATTAAACTTGATTAAATACAGCTCCCTTTGGCTTCACTGTATTTTGAATCAGCTTCTGAGCAAGTTGCAAGACTAATCTAAATTACAGTAACTCACTGCATGAAATCCTGGCTTTGCTGAAAACAGTGGTAAAACTCCCATGGACTACATTCAGGACAGAACATTATTGAAATCGTCTCATCAAAGTAGTGTTCAGCTCACAGGCTTCTTTGCAGCAGTAACCTAAGTCCTGATATCTCCTAGGGGTTCAAACTGCTTGAACGAGTTTTAATTTTGTCCCTGCTGCTCAAACAACAAAGTAAGGACTAAGCAGGGCTGGAGGTGTCCTGTGGAAAGAAAACCATAACTCTAAAGAATTTTTTTTTTTTTATTTTTACCTTGGTTCCAGATTTTCTGTGTACTGTTTGATTTCTCTAAATGCTCTCTTTGCAGTCCTGAGCTTTACAAAATCCAGGTGGTTTGCTAAAAGTCATAACTGTAAGGTCAACAGACCACCAGCATTTTAACCTTGTTATTTGCCTCTCATTGTTGTGATATTTGTTTTAACATGTTAGCCTGGATTTTGCACTGGCCTTAGCATTTATCAGGAGATAACTGGATTCAAATACCTGAATAATTCTCTTTGGCCAAGTGCAAGGCAACTTTGTTCAAAGCAGCCCATATTGTTCTTGTGTTGTTCTGGATTTTTGGCTATCACACCGTTGATAACACCAAGGTTTTGGCTATTGTTAAAAGCGCTTGCACAACATTAACAGTTTCTCAGTTGAGATTTGTCTGTGTCCAAAGCAGTCAGAAAATTCCATTTCACTGCTGTGGTTTGTGTTCTAGAGCTTTTCTGAGTTTTGGGGTTTTGTTTGTTTGTTTTTGTCTGGGGTTTGATTTGTGGGGGGTTTTTTTGTGTGTGCGTTTTTTGTTTGTTTGTTTGTTTGTCTTGTTATTTTTGTGTGGGGTTCTTTGGTTTTGAGTGTTTCTTTGTTGTGGGGCTTTTTTAATGACTTTTTTCCAAAATGAATTAAAATTAATATTCTTTTGATAATAATTAACATGACTGATTAAATGGAAAGTTGTTTTCTGAGGATTCCTCTTAGGAAACAAAAAGCATAGGTATCTGGAATATAAATAAATATCTGCACCTATAGGAGAGCTAGTTAGACAGCATTTTTTAATATGTTATTAATTATATTTCAGAATTTCATTTCAAAAATACATTTAGAAATCATTGGGGTTCTTTTCCACTGTTCGGTAGCTGTATGTTTGGCTGAATAATGTATTGCAGGTATTAATTGAATAGTACATTGCCAGTCTGACACTGATCAGCAATACACGTTGAACAACCTGTGCAATGAAATTTCATTCTGCCAATCGGTTCTGGGAAGTGTTTTGGAAAGTAGAGTGTTACTTTACTTTAATTTTGTTTCTAATGCTGTTTATCATCTATGTGTTTTCTTATGTGGTGTTTTGCAAACTGAAGTTCTCTAATAATTTCTAACGTAGACATGAGTCTTTTGTATCAGAAATCATTGACTTTGTGTAATGCTCTTGTTCCCATCCCCTTTTTGAAGCAGTTTAACAAAGGGAAGAGGGGAGCAGGGATTTGTGTGTGAGGTGGAAAATTGAGATTTAGAGCAAGTGCCCTCACTAAACTGACATCTTCAGTCTGGGCTTAAAAATTCCCTGATCCACTTGTGCGTAGTGATTGTCCTGCTGGGAAGCCAAAGTCTGCAAGTGCATCCCTCAAGTCAGTGCTGTGACCTTCTCAGCTGGTCTGTAGGGAGCACTGAAAGGTAAAGATGTCATTAGGGGGAAAAAGGAGAGAGTATTTTGGGGAATAAAGGCTGCAACTGATGGTGCTACTGGGTTGAAATTCCAGCATTAAGAAATGGACAGCTGGGTGTGCTAGACTGGAGTAATTCACAGAAATTTAGTAATCAGGTTAGGAGACCCCCAGATTTATCAGTGCTGCTGCTCATGGGACTCCTTAATACGGGAAAAGTACACATTGGTCTAAAAGCTGCATTGAGATAAGAGGTATTCAAAGAGCTGATATTTTTGGCTGTTAGCCAAAATATCTACAAATTAAAAAATGGATGTGTAACTAGTCAAAGTGGAAAAAGTCTTTTTTTTCCAATCTAAATAATTTAATGTAGGCCGCATATTTTGGAAATGTTTTCATTACTGCTGCTTTCTTCTTGTACATCAAACTGGTGTAAATTTTCAGATATTTAAATAGTCTTCAATAGGATCAAACCTAAACACTTTAATTTTTCATTTTCTCATCATTTGCTTAATTCACCATAAAATTTACAAGTTATTTTTATTGACCATAAACCATATATTTGACAAACTTATTATTCAACCCCCAAACTGTTAAGTCCTAAATTGAATTCCACTGTCAAGCCCTTTAAGCATTATGAGGTTTTACCTTTTTTCATAGGTTCTAATTTATACCATGTTGAACAATTACACAACCTTAAACACAATAAATAATAACCTTTTTTCCCTTGTTTGCCTGGTTTTCAGATGTTTCTTCAGAAGAGTGGTGTATGTCTCTTAAGTCCTCATTGCGAGATATCTAATTTTCATGTCTGAATTCTTTAGAAATTCATATTGTTTAAAGTCAGTTACAGATTAAACTGATTAGATTAATAAAGGGGACCTGATGTGCTGAGGAAATTATCTTTACCCTCAGAAGTTGATTTGAACCTTAGACAGGCACTGCTGGCTCCCACAAAAATGAAATGGAATTTTCCAGTTTGTTAGTGGGCAAAAAAAACAATTCTGTGCCTCTTCCTCATTTGAAACATTTTCCAAAGTTGCTTCTGTTCAAGGAAAGAATTCAGATTCCTGATTGATTCTGCAGGCATCTATGCCACAGATTTGCATGGGTGCAGAAGTGCTGCCTTTGCTGCGTTAAATGCTTGCTTTGGTAATTAAATCTAGGTTATCTGAGTAGCAAAACTTCCTGGTGTAGTTTATTCAATATTTTCCACTTCCGGACAAATAATTAGTTTGCAAATTTACCGCTTTACACTATCATGTAAATTGAATCTTTTTCAGTGGCACTTGATTAATTTTCTCATGATAGATTGAGGGGGGGAAGCCAGCCAACACGCAGTGCAAATCTGACCTCTCAGTGACTTCCCTTTCACTACAAACAGATTTTATCTCATCTTCTCAGGCCTAGTTTAATGGCCTCTATTCATGACTAAATGTTAATCTTAGGTTAAGCTCCTCGGGGAGCTTGATCTTGTGTGGAAAGCTTCTGAGGATGATCTTATTTAAGTGGAATCACAAAAAGCATGTAGTAATTACCAGGAAACACTTCACAATTGCTGCACCGGGGTCTGCACGGTGTTAACCCTCTGCTGTGAGTGGAAAGTTGTGACTGTGGAAATCAGGTGTTACTGGGGGAAAAAACCCACCTGTGAGACAGAGTAGGCTTTCAGGGTGAGGAAAGGTTTCCTGAGCATCTTAAGAATCTCCCAAAAAGATACCCACCCCTTCCTAAAAATTCTGCAAAACAATCAAATATTTGACTTCCTTTCCTCTATTCATCTCTGTTGAGCACTTTAATAATTTAAGGAAGAATCTCAGTGGAACTGGTGAATTGCACTCTTGGGAATTGGAGGTTCAGTTGTTTTTTTTCTTTCTCTTGTAGTTATGAAATGTGATTTGTGCATAGCAGGTTCTGAAATTGCTGTTTTCTAAAATTAAATAAAATTATTCTATTACTACAACCCACTTTCTGCTTAAGCTGAGACTAGTCAGTTCCAGCAGCCTTAATATCCTTCCAAGTGCGCCCCCAAAAAGACAAGACTCTTAAATTTAAAAATCAATAGCTTCAGTGCTTCCCAGACACAAACATGTAAAAGCTATCCTTTCTGACAAGTGTTTGGATTTTAGTCTGATGAATTGCATTTCAGAAAGAATGGAATAAAAAAAAATCCAATCCTTCTATTCTCCTACAGAGTAACAAAACAATAAAAGATTTTCATGTCTCACTTATTTTGTCTTTTGTGGCTAGGATGTCAGAACTGCACACCAGAGTAAGGAAGTATCTCAGAGAATGTTTTTTCTTAGCGAAGTGTATATGTAAAAATCTCAGTGATTTTTGGAAAACAGTTTTGAATTACAGAGAGTTTTAAGGAACTTATTCTATTGTTTCTGCTTCTTCTATCTTTTTATTAACATCTGAAACCACTTAGTATAGCTTATAAATTAGAAGCAGGGGAAATTCTGCTGGAATATCAAAGTACCAATGATGCTGGCCAGCTACTGAGACCATTGCAGGTACCATTGTAGGTATTGCCTCGGCAGGTCAGCAGGTAAGCTTTAAACATTAATCCTCTCCTAATTTGTACAAGGCAGCAAGGGTGGCGTTTAAAGGTCATTCAATATCTGTCTTCCAAAGTGAATTGGAGAGTTAACCACTTCTGTCTCGGGGAATTCAAGTAACACCAGCCCCTGAGCACAAAAGGTAGAAATAACAGCCCTAGGTGGGTCTCATTTGCAAGGAGCTGGGCACCTGCACTCTCAGCATCATTTATTTGACTCCACTTAAATCCAAACTGCTGCCTGACACAATACTGCCAGTACAGTGACTGCAGGATGGACTCCACAGGCAGGCTTTTCTAGCCATTGCTGATACCATATGAATTATGAATAGTAATGATGATCCTAAGTAAAAACTCAATTAGTGAACTATGCAAGGACTTTCTGTTGATATGTGCAATATATCAGAGCACTGCAGAACAAGCAGGAAGGTCTGTATGCATGAATTTGTCTTGTTTACCTTTGCACATTAATGCTACTTATCAAGCTCCTGCAGAGGCCAAAGAAACAGCAAATAAAGATGTTCTATAATCCTGTGTATAGTTTAAAAAGGCAACAAAAACCACAACCAAAAAAACCAAACCAACAAAAAACATCCCAACAGGGACCGACCCTGAGCTATAAGATCCCACAATATATATCCAAGCTTAACTTTAACTCAAATGCATGTTTTTTGAGTGAGACACCTAATTAGCCTTCTTCAACCCAGTCAACCCATAAAGAAAATTTTACTCAAGACCTTCTAAGGGAAACACAGAGTTCAGACCCTGAACTTTCTATATCACCCTTATTAAGAAGAGTGAGCAACAGTGAGGAGTTCTTGTTAATAGTTTATGAGAGGCATCTCAAGAAAACATTTATTTCAGTATTACACCCCAGTGTCATCAGTGCAGTGTACGGGCAGCTGCACAAGTGTAGTGGAGAGGAACTTCCTCTGAACCAGGTATGGTTCCTGCCCAAAATTTACTGTGAAACCACAGTACTTCCAATATTTCTGTCCCTGGGGCTTAGGCCCTTTATTTCTACAGAGAAAGTTATGCTGACTGAACTTCCTGGAATCTGTAACAGACTGTGAAAATCCTAAAATAAAGGGCACCTATTAGACTGCATTTACAGCTTTTCAATATGTCTAAGATTTTCGTTCGGATTTTTTCTATTACCTATGGATTATTTAACCTTCATCCAAAACCATGCATAACGTCATTTTGATCAAATACAGCTTTCACTTTAACCAAAAAATCAGACACTAATTTTGTCATGTCATGAAAAGTCTCTGCTCTGTGTAGGAGGTCTCTGATTGTCCCCTTTGGAACCAAAACAAAAAAAAAAAAAAAGGAACAGGACAGGAGTTCTTGTAGTCAACAAAATTGTATGTAACTGATAAACTGGTATGTATCACTGAATTATAGTTTTATCCCTGTGACTTATGGTCCTGGGAAGATTTAAGAAATTAAGAAATCTAGTTACTGAAAAATTAAGAAATCTAGTTTGTTTGTGGCAGGAGGGTTTGTCTGTTTTCCTCTTCTTTTTTTCTCTAGACATGAAAAATGTCAGAGGTTAGAGAAGAGAAGAGGTGAATATTCCTGGTAGATTTTTTTTTTTTTTTTAAAGAACTTGCTTCCTGAAAGTAATTTTATTACTGAAGAGAAAGGAAATAATTTTGTTATTCTCACCTGAAACATGGTTTCTTCAGGCTGGTGTATGCAAGGTGAGAGTCTGCTTCCATCTGTGTCAATAAATTTAAAGCTTCGATGTTTGAGACTATCACCGTAGTCTGTGCTGAGGTATTTAGATGAGATGGAACCTAAAACCACATATAGACACTGCACAAGTGTTAGAGCTTAATTCAAACAAAACTATAGCTTGAACTACAATTAAGAAAATGTTGAAGTACAGAAAGTATGGTCTTGAGAGGGAAGTATGACCATAAAGAAACCCTAAACTCTTCCCTGACTAAAAGATTATACTATAGGAAAAGACCTTTGGATATTTACTTCAGAAAATGTCTATTTCAAAGTCCAAGCGTATGACTAATGTTTTATTTTTTAATATAGTTTGCTATGAAAAAATCTACCAAACATTAAATCTCACTTATTAAATTTTTAGCAGTTTGGTATGGGCCGAATACCAAAGGAATTAGGCATCATTTGATTTAAATCTATGTTTGCAGATTAATATTTGAGACTGGGAATTCTTTGTTTAATTTGCAAACAAATGTACAGTTTTAGTTTAAGATTTGAAATGTCATGATCTCATGGCTTTCTAATAAGGTCAGGAGTTGATTAAACTTGTATGATCTTTAAGAAATTAGAAAACTGATCACAGTCCAAAAACAACAACAAAAAGATATTTTCCCAACTGTGAATTTAGGCATTTCATTTCTAAGAACCTTTAATATTAAAACTTCATTATATAAACATAAGCTATTTTCCATTTCAATCTGCTCATTTGTCTTGCTAATGACTTAAATGATATCCTAATTAGAGTTGAATAATCCACTGAGGTATGAGCAGACTTGAATTTATGGCTTCTTTTCTAATCAAAACTCCTTACATTTTGTTCTTACAAAATCCTTGCTTCCCTTATGTTATCCTGCCTGCAAAAAGAAGCAAAAAACCTATGAGAAAATGCTATTTTCATAACTTTTTTTTTTTTTATTTGGGGTTTATTCACAGGTGATACGGAAGTTTCAAAGATGCTCCTCAAGTTGATCTCTGCAATACTAAAGTACTAAGCAATTTTTCTGATTCTCCAAAATGCAGTGTCAGCACTCATCTCTTAAATTATTACAAAATCTCCATCTAGTTTGGAAAGCATCTCAGTGCTACAAATATTCGACTTATTATTCGATGATTTGTGCAAAAGGTGATTTAATGAAGGAGGGAACTGTGGCCCTCTAAATCTTTCTAACAGGTTGAAGGTTGTCTGAGAAGTCCTCCGTTCCTTCTGCCTCTCCATCCTCTGTCACTTGATTCCCATGTGTCTGGCAAAGCTTTTTATTGCAGCCTGTGTTGCTCGCGTGAAAGCAGTTGATGAATTAGGATGCAAGTAGGTAAGGGGATAAAAAAAAAAGTGCAGAACAAGTTTTAACAACGCTGAGAAGCTTGTCACACATCCCTTGGGGTTGCTTAGTCTTATGAGCCTGGCCTTTGGGCTGAAAGAAGAGAAAACACAACAGAACCTCTGCTTTGTTGTGTTCCTTCTCTTCAGCATCCCACAGCTCCCTGTGCTTCAAGGGCTGCTGTTCATAATCTGGCCCTTAAATTGCCACATAACTTGACAGCATTTCTTTGGTGGAAATGCTAATACAAGCTGTTCCTGCTTTCAGTTTCTGCACTGCCTTCACAGCTGTGTTGTACAGCTATTCATGTGATGCCATTGCCTGACTGGGATGAGGTTTTGGTATGTAAATCTAACACACTGCTATAGCACCATGGTGACAGCTCAACACAAAATTTTTAGAGATATTTTCATTAATAAGGTGGTATGCAGTAAATATTGCATGAAGAAAAGAATGGTAGGGGATAACCTGCCTGAAAACAAAGGGAAAAAAGAAGTTCTAAACAGTTTCTTTTTTCATAATATGCTTTCAGCAAAATCCTTGCAAAGAAAAACAAACAGGGTTACCTATCATACCACAAGGTGTTTTATATTACTTCAGAAATTATCAGAGGTTATTTTATTTAAAAGCTGAACTTAGATTTCTGCCTTCCTTCAGTGGGTGAGTAGTCAAAAGTAAAAAAGAAACCAACACATTAATTAGTTACAACCTTGCTACCAGAACAGTTACCATAGTTTATAAAGTGGTACTGAAGTCAAGGATTTCTCAACAATCAGACTTTATTGTGAGTCAGGACTAGAGTCCAGTTTCCGGTCTTTCCTTCAGGAAAAAACACATGGCTTGCATGAGAAACTACCATTGCACTGACTACGATTTTATTATACAACATAATTAACTTTTCTAGACATAATTGTCATTATGCATTAAACTCATAGAAGTCAGTATAATAAGTATGGCCTTTTGCAAGTGTACAGGTGCATTAAAAATTCATGCGTTTGTGGTGCTCGGATCACTTGGCAGCACTGCAATGCCTGTGGAACCACTATTTTTGGTTTTGAGCTTTGTTTCTCTCCGCTCAAGCACTTTCTCAAATTATGCTGATTCCGCAGGTCGAATTCTGCCCTTTTCTGCAAGGTTTCTAAATTGGAGCCATCAAAACAGGGAAAAGCAGTTGTCCTATTGTAGTAGCACTTTTCAACTGAGAATTAAATAGACCTATTCTTATGCACCTAAGTAAGTAGCATGGACTTCCAAAAGACTATTGTAACATTTTGTCATATCCATTATACAGAAATAATTTCATCTGATATTGCAATCTTCAGAATGGAAAACTGCAGCTCTCTAATAGCACACAGAAACATTATACAACAGGTTTTGCACAGGAAATGAAAAGCAAAGTCTTATCCAGATAAAACTGCAGGGAAAATATAGATAGGCAGAACAAAATTATCACTTGTGATTGAAGTTGGCAAGGACAGGGAGGATAAGTCTACCCTCGTGAAGAGTGCCATGGGATCTTTAATGATCAGTCACAAAGGGGCCCGAGTGGGCTGTATCACCCAATTACTGTACAGACAGGCTCATTAATGGAAGATTACAGCAATCAGATATGCTTCTGTTTAATTTTACCAGCGTATCTACTCTCCCACCATGAATTCCTGTGCCCACAGATTGAAAATTTTATGGGGGAGGGGGGGTCGAAGTATTCTTTTTCTTATCTTTCATAAATTAAATTTTGTGAATGTTAATTCTGCACCTCTGGCAGCAGTGGCAGGAAGGACACTTTTTTTTTTGAGTTTATCACTCAATAGTGACTGTTGTCCCATAGAGCCAAAAAAATCAATCTCTGCTCAAAATTCCCCTGAAGACAGGAGAATGCATTGTGTGCCTTGCTGGTTAATATGTCTATCTGATGAAAAAAAAGAAAAAATCAATACATTTTTCTTTAAAAGGGTTACTGCAAGAGGAGAAAGTAGTTTATCTCTTTCTGATTGATGAAACTGCATCAAAGTCAGTTATCCACCATTAAGTTCCATATTTATCCTCGTCACTCTTCAGACTGCTGGAGTTCAGTTTTCAGCCAGGACTTCCATAATAATATTAAGCCAAAGTTGAGAGCATTTCAAAAACTCAGAGAACTGGAAAGTTTTATTAAAATAAATGCTTGAAAGGGAAGCACGGGAGATTTAAATAAATAGAAAAAATTAAATGAAAAAATCAAAGGGCTCTAAGGGCCACAAAAGAGGTCAGAACCATGGCAGGCTGAGGTTATTCTATTTCTCAGGAGGTTCTATACTCATGGTTTTTTTCTGACAGCCTGCAGTCCCAGGGTTGCTGTTCTTTCGAATCTCAACTCACCATTGCTCCAGAGAGATTTGGTGTCCTCCATTCCTTTTTTACTGGAAAAAACTATTTGGAATTTTGAAAATGAAGGTTAAAAAGATTGCATATACTACCAGAGCACCATAGTTTTAGCTTTAGGCTTCCTGCTCAAATATGCTGTCAGACTTCGTATACCATATCTATAGTGGAAAATATAAATATAGAAGACTTGACAAATGTTGGTGAGACGCTGGAACAGGCTGCCCAGAGATATTGTGGATGCCCCATCCCTGGAAGTGTTCAAGGACAGGTTGGATGGGGCTTTGACCAATATGGTCTAATGAAAGGCATCCCTGCCTCTGGCAAGGGGTTGGAACAAGATGATCTTTAACGTCCATTCCAAGAAAAATCATTCCACGATTCTTGGAATGTATGACAGACAGTCATATTCCCTCTTCAGGAAAACAGAAGGGACTGATTTCCTTCAGTTTGAGCTGTATTCCAGGTAAGGTGAGGGAATTACTGCCCATCCTTACTGACCACTTACAATATTCATAGAATCATGGAATCATTAAGGTGCTGCTATGTCACCCAGTGCAGCCCCATGTCTTGACAAGGTTTGCAAGTAGGGAAAGGGTGAACTAGGTCCAGGTTCATCTTTTAAGTGTTACTATTTTCTACAATCAGCCAGTTTGCCAAGGAAACACAGGAACAGAACACGGTCTCTGAGAACTGGGTTTATACCATTTCAGACATTAAATTATTCCCTTTACAGTTTTCCATGGTGAAGTTTCTACCCAACCATGATGTTAGCAAAGCTGTTGTGAGTGTCACTAAAGAGATTGGATGGCACAATTGTGCAGAGGAGTCTCCTTCCTCCCAGCTCTCTGGTGTACTGCAATCTTTGCGGTCTGAATCTCAACACCAAATATCTTTCACCACAAAATAGAAAGTGAAGAGGCTAAATAGGGAGATACACTATGTTTGGCAAAGGGTAATGCACCATTTGCTTGTCAGCTGCGAAATACTGCTGAGTTTTTAAAAGATGAACCAAGCCAATTAAAATCAATAGAAACACCCCCAATCATTTTCACATGCTTTGCATCAGTCCTTTACAAGTTATGAATTTTTCCATAGGCAAAACTTACATACAACCCGACCTAGACAAAATCCATCCACCTCCATCTCTATGAAGAAAAATCTGTAACTTGAAAATTTCCTGGAGCCATCAGCTTTCTTCCCTCCTTGGTGTTTCTTTGAGAGTCCAATAGCATTGCCCTTTACCCAGAAGATTTTGCCCTAATCCTTCTCCTGCTTTTTTGCTTCTGACATCATCTACTCAGAAAATCTATAGTCTAAGTTGGACTAACATTATTTTATAAACCACGCCACACTGGTTAGGATTGCTAATCCCCAGTTTAGCGTCTCTTGATACCTCAGACCTGCAGATCAACCTTTGAATGGGCAAACTGAAGGCTTTTTGGAGACAGTGAGAATCGCCCAAATTTAGGGCCAGCAGCTTGTTAAAGACCTACTCCCATTTAATTTTTTTAAATTATTTTTTTCATCTGCTATGCAGCAATGGATCAGAAAGTTTATCTTTTCTCCTTAGTCTGTGGCTTTAATTTTTTTCTCTTTTCCATTGGCATCCAGCCTAATCCTTCTACTTCTTCAGTCAGACGTAGGAAATGCCATAATTCACTGTTTTCCTACCTTCATGCTGTGTAGCTTTGGTATTGTTGAGTGAAATTACATTGTAGAGTAATGTGGGATAGAGCATTATACAGGAAAGTGATTTTTTAAATTAAGTCTTTGCATGGTAAAAAGTAGTGCTACATGGCAAACAGCCCATGGTAATGATGATGATAGGAATCATAAACATAAAAGAGGAGGAGAGAAAAACAAGGTAAGCAAAAATTAGCTCACAGAGTTGAAAGCCTGCCTCGTCTAGTATGAGCCGCCCAAATGTAAAATTACAACAGAAATTATCATTGCAAAGATTGTTTTTTAATTAGCAACAGTCACATTAATTGTCATGATGTATCTGTTTATCTCTCAACAAAATAGGTAAAACATAAATTCTATTCATCTTTCTCATCTTAACTGATTTTTTGATTGCATGAATAAGCCACCTCCTAATTAATTTTAGTTATGTTAATAAATAGCTATTAGACTACAGCGAAGCTATTTGTTAGCCACAGCAGATTTATTATTTAGAGATTTTAATAACCCTAAGCATTCTCATTATTATCAATCTGAATAGACATAGATCTGCAGAGACAAATGCAGGTTCTACAAAACCTTAAAGCCTGTAAATGCTGGAGTTTACAAGCAGCAGCCCGAGATGTTGTAGATCCACAACCAACCTCTCTGCAGTCAGCTGAAAGTTACTTTCGTGATTAAGAAAAGATAACTTCTCACCCTACTCCAGTAAAACTGCCCAATAGAAGAGGAAGGTAAATTATTAGAAAACTGTTTTCAGAGGGACTGAAACTCTTACAGCAAGACCTAGGCTCTTGAAAAATGGGGTTCTGAGAAGGGATGTTGTTCTCTGCTGCTGCTTAATTTGTATTTATCAAATACTGTCCTTCCAAGAATGCACTTCACATCTCCAAGTATTCAACAGGGTAACAGTCTGAGATGGGACTCCTTCACTCCTGCCACTCAAATTATGTTATAAAATGATTAATGAGAGATGCAGAAGCAGTTTCTTTTATCAAATGGCCATAGGATATATAAGGCAGCCAGTTTCAGTCCTTGCTCCAGTTTACTTATCTGTTCAGTTTGTTTTCCTTTATCCTGCCCCATCTATTTTGAACATGGTTAAAAAAAACCCCACACTTTGCTGAAAGAGTCAGGAAGAGGTGATTTGGGAGATGATGACTCATGCCCAGGAAAGCCAGCAGGCAAAGCTTCTGCCAGTGATAGACAATGATTCCAACACCTCCTCCACAACACAGTCAGAAAATTAGTGTGGGGAATCTAACACTTCACATCTTAAGACACAAGGATAGGTGTGAGACAGAACACGTTTTATCTAAAAGTGGGATGAGTGGAGATGTTCAATAGGAGAGAGGAAAGGTCAAGAAATCTGAGATGGAAATCCTGATTGAAGGATGCAATGTGTAGGGAGTAGATGAGAGAGGAGAAGGGTAGGGGATGGTGAGAAGTAAGAAGTAATCTTCATGCAGTAAAATAAATGCACACAAAAATCAGAAGTTGTCTTGTATTCAGGACTATTCTATTTTTAGGGACTGCTGTATTTAATAGAAAACGCAATTTGAGGTATAAGTTCTCATTCATCCTTTTGAAATCTTCCTCTCTGTAGATATTGAATTCCTCTCACAGTAACTGCCAGACTTCTGTTCCTGCACAGGGAATTTGTATGAGAGCTTCATCTGTCAGCTGATATATCTGGGGATAAGATAAGGTCAGAGTAGGAAGAGAAAAGGTGGATTTCATATCCTGAATAAGAAATGCAAACAAAGATTTAGGAACAACAAAATCACTTCAGAAGTTATTGCAGGCACATTTGGTAACGTGTATACATGCAAAGTAAAAACTGCATTATATTAGGGTGAGAAAGTTCAGGATGTCATTTGCAGTAGCAAGCATTTGCAGAGATGATCAAAGGAATAAAACAATTAACGCAAATTCTGAAAGATTTCTTGAATTTCTCAGAGCTGTAGTCTCACCAGTGAAATTCCCTTAGCCTAAAAAGTAGAGGTTTAGAGTAGGAAATTGCATTTCCTGTACAGATATTGACAGAGCTATTGCATTGCTGATTCTTGCATGTTCCTTTCCCATCTTCCCCTTTCCTTGCTTCCTCCCTTCCTCCCCTTATCTATATATTTTGACGATGCTATGATTAGGATATGAGTTGAAAATAATATATGCTTACATATCTCCAGTACATGAGGATCCTTCTCTAAATAAGGCCTCTAATCTTCATTCCTAATAATTCCATGTGACAAAATCCCTGCAGGTGTTACGCTGTGAAGGTGGCAGGGGGGCAGGGAGGGGAGTGGTGTGTGTGCCACAGATCACAGCACAGTAACTCTTTGCTGCAAATGCTTCTCTGCCAGGATTAGTGATGTACCTGCACAGCCTCATGTGACTATTCAGCAGCTGATGAATGCACACTGGGCCTCCTCCAAGCACCTTATAATTGATCTGGAGCAAACGTGCACAAAGATATCCCACTGCTTAACGAACTGAAGCCCTGCTGGTTAGTACAAGTATCGCTATGCTAACCTTCCTCCTTGGCTGATTTTAATCTTCTGGCTCCATCACACAGTTAATTGTTTCTCATTTATCCATATTAGTGGAAGATCATATGAAATCCATGTAAATTAGGCTGTGAGAGCCTCATTTACTGCATCTACAGAAAACTTGCAGAGAGGTTTTTGTCAACAGAACAGGTTCCCAGCCAGTGGCCTGGTTTTGAACAAGATCTGCTCCGTGTGGTGTGTTGTATATGGCACGAGGTCTAAAAGGCTGAGTGCTGGGTCCTACACTTGAGTCAAAACAAACCCAGGCAGGGCTACAGGCTGGGGCAGAGTGGCTGCAAAACTGCCCAGCAGGAAAGGACCTGGGAGTGCTGCTGGACAGCAGCTGCACATGAGCCAGCAGTGTGCCCAGGTGGCCAAGAAGGCCAATGGCACCTGGCCTGATCAGCAATAGTGTGGCCAGCAGGACCAGGGCAATGATTGTCCCTCTGTGCTGGGCACTGCTGAGGGCACATCTTGCACCCTGTGTTCACTTTTGGGCTTCTCACCACGAGAAGGATATTGAGGGGCTGGAGGGAGTCCAGAGAAGGGCAACAGAGCTGGGGAAGGGTCAGGAGCACAAGTCTGATGAGAAGTGGCTGAGGGAACCGGGGCTGTTTTGCCTGGGGAAAAGGAGGCTCAGAGGAGCCTTGAAAGGAGTTTGTAGCCAGTGGGGTTGGTATCCTATACTGGCTAATGAACAGCATGAGAGGACACGGCCTCAAGTTGCACCAGGGGAAGTTTAGATGGGATATTAGGGACAATGTCTTCACTGAAGAGGTGGTCAGGCATTAGAACCGGCTGCTCAGGAAAGTGGTGCAATCATTGTCCCTGAAAGCGTTCAAAAAGACGCACAGATGTGGCACCTGGGGATGTGGTTTGGCGGTGGGCCTGGCAGTGCTGAGTTAGTGATTGGACTCAGTTCCAAACCCTGTGATCCTGTGTGCCCCATGGTACAGCTTCAAGGAGGCTGCTCTGCTGCAGGCAGTAGGAAAATTTCCCTAGGATATTTGAGGATATTGACTGTAGCTTGCATTTACCTACTCCTTCCTCCCCTGAATGTGACTGCCTTGAAAAGCAATATTTTTCAGAGACTGAATCTGTTATCCTTGCCTGGAAATACAATATCCTTGCCTTTGGAATACAAAAAGGACATTGTTCTCTGTGGCAGCTTTTATTTCTGAACCTCCTTCCACATATTACACATGAACTTCTGCTCCTGTGGGAAGCTGTGTAGTAACTGCAATTGAAAAAAAAAAAAACAAAAAAAACAAAACCCCCAAACCTAGACAGAGCATTTGGAGTAAATAATTATACTTTTTAAGCATGACACCAGGCAATTTGGTCAAAATTTACTAGTGTAAAGTTGTAAACAAGGTCAAAATTCAATTTCCCTCTGTGTTTGGGCTTTGGAGAGTAGGTATATTGGGTTTTGTTTGGTTTCGTTGTTTTGGTTTTGGCTGTTTGTTTTTTGTGTGTTTTTTTTTTTTTTTTTTTTTTTTTTTTTTTTTTTTTTTTTTTTTTTGATNTTTTTTTTTTTTTTTTTGTTTGATTCATTTTGTCTTGTTTTCTTGAATATATTTGATGCTCTGCTGCCCTTTGCCTTGTAATTTTCTTACTCTGAGTTCGTGCAGCCTACCGGTGAAGCATTAGTCCTAGGGTTTGAAATATTTTTTTTCCCACTTTTACTATAAACAGATTAAATATTTATACACAGATAGTGAGCAATCGATCCCTCTGATCTTAGATCTTCCTCCTTTTTATTCAATGAGATAAACTTTGTGTGCTATGAAGCCATTTCATTTTTGCAAAGGAAGTATAATGAAGTATTACATAAAGGATTAGCATTTTACACCTGCTTTACAAAGCATGGTGATAAAGAATCAGCCGCATTTTGCTTTGTAGTGTGTAGAATCATGCAGTGCCTATTTTACAGCTGCCTAAAAGTGCCCACTTAGCTTCTGTTTTTCAGGACTGACTAGTTCTGCATAATTTCTGCATTTAAGAAGTCAAGCTATGAATCCCTCTCAAAGAAGCCCAGTGCTGTGTATTAAATAGAACTATATAGTTATTTATTTCTTGCACTGTCTTGCTTTTGTGATCGTGGCCTCTCTGAACACTGACTGGGAACTGAAAACTTGCAGGAGGAATTCATCTTGATGTATGGATACCATGGGATGCCAGCACCACAACCATAGTGAGGATGTTTGTTTTGTGGAATGGTTTGGTCTAGAGCACTGCGGCAGTTCTCTCAGTCCCCACTCCTAGGGTTCTTCAAAAAGGGCAAATCACTGCGTAGTTTCCAGGAGTTTCCAGCTCCTGAGTGTTCAGATGTGCCTTGCCACTGTGCCCAGTGTGCTTCAGCCACAGGCAGAGGCTGGAAGAGTTTGATGCTTTGACAAAACGGAGCAGGGCAGTGGGACTGGAGTCCTAGTCTGAATCCTGTATTTGTTCTGGGAGAGTCGTACACACCGTGTCCTCACTCGTGGTGCTCTCATCTTCTTGCTCTGCAAGACACCTCTGTAGGGAAACACAAATTTGGGTACATTGGACAAGAACACCTCTCCTTTCTGGATGAACAACTTGACTTCTCTGGAATGTTTTGTCTTTATTGCTTATAATGGGAATGTGTCTTTCTAGGCTAGGAATGTACTGCCTTTTCCATCATCCTGGTTTGAAAAAGTATAGCCACTTAAAAAAAAAAAAAACCTGTTGATCTTGGTTGATTTAAAGGCTCTCAGAAAAATCTGGAAACCCCAGGTACTGATTGTAAGTGCCCATGGAGTGGGGCTGCCCAGGGGCTGCGAGGGGTGGCCATCTGCAACCACACTGGAGTGGGGGAAAAGCGTGAGGATGAAGGAACTGCAGACAGGAGCTGTCATGGACTGACCACAGCTTTCAAGTCAAGTCTGTTGCAAACACAAGCTTTTCAATCTTGTTTTTCTCCTCCCTGTCCTTTGAGGAGGGGGAGTAAGAAAGCAGCTGGGTGGTTTGGCAGCCAGACAGAGTGAACTCACCACAAGATAGATGTCTTGGGAACACCGTTATGCACCTCAGTTGCATGATAATGCAGCTGTTTTTTGCTATTCTCTCTTATTACTGTGCTTCAGTGGTATCAAATTGTCCTAATGACATGGGAATTATTTGCACATGGTCTTGGTTGTTTGAGGGGAAAAGGAGGGCTTCAGTATGAAATCTAGATGAGATAATTACTACATGTGTGAAAATGTTAATACGTACGTTCTTCCAGATCCAATTAATCACTCTGTAAACTGTTCCTTTTCATGTTATTTTTGCTGAGGATATGTTGCTTGTCTATAGTTTCTTTGTTCTTCTCTCAGTCAACATATGCTTTGTAGTGATGCAGAAAGACAGGACAAAATGTACCTAACAAGATAGGGAAAACCCTGACATTGTCATTGTATTAATTCATGGTATAGGACAAAAAAGTTCTAATTATAGCAAGAAAAACTCTAAACAGTTATCTCAAAAAAAACCCCAAAAACAAACAAACAAACAAAAAAACCCAACAAAACAAAACCAAAAAACCCAGCCAAAAACCTAGTGATTTCCTGTTTCACAACATAAGGTTTATGAGCACATTCAGTAATTTGCATGTGCCTACAAAAATCTGTACCGACTTATTATATTTTAAAGCATTGTCTCGGTTTAGGAGACAAAATTCTAGGAGGAAACGCTCTGGAAGGAGCACCTCCTGCAAAGTGAAAAGGCCTCTCCTTTTCCTCCATCAATGGAACAAATTGATAACAGCAGGTGAAAGTGGAAAAAGAAAACTGAACTGCTTATTAACACAGAACAAAACAGGGGAAAAAAAAGAAAAGGTGGGGGGTACCCACAAGGAACAAAACAGTTAGGGGTTTACCCCAGAAACTTATCCTACACCTACACACCCACCCACCAAAGAACAGAAAACTCCAAAATTGCAATAAATGCCTGGAGAAGGGGAATACATGGGTTGGCAACTGGTCCCAAAGGTGTCGGGGAAGGGGAGTCCACACAGCAGCCTGGAGCGATTCTCCGGCACCGGTCCTTCTCCTTGACAACAGGTGAGACTGGAGAACAGAATGGGAAAACCTGTTGCTTCTCCAGCACTGGTCCTCCTCTTTGCAGCAAGGGAGCTGCTGGTGGATCTCTGCATCCCCTTGCTCACTTGTCTGGCTTTCCTTGGGGTTCAGACCAGCTGGGACCACCCCGCAGGCTCACCGGGCAGGAGAGAAGGGAAGGAAGGTAGGGAGGCCAGGGGAAGGAAAGAAAAAAAAACCAAAACCTTTTTCAAGCTAGAAGGACCGAGAAAACCAGCAAAGGAGCAGTGCTGTGCCAAGGGTGCCCTCCCTCCTGAGCCCAGCAGTGCCATTGGAGCCGGAGCTGTTGGACCAAGCCGCGCCCGGATCCATCTGAAAGATCCCGTAACCTCGGACATTGAGCGGGCAGTCAAGGAATAGAGCAGCCTCAAAACATCACCCCAGGACAAGCATATATACACTAACGAAAAGAGCAAGAGTCTGGTTTTCTGTGACTTTGTGCCAGTAAGAGGCTGGTCTCATACAGACTGAATATCAGATTCTATATGATCAGCTATAGGGTACAAAGAAATTAAGGTAATCAAGCAAAACAGGGATCTCTCACATGTCCAAAACCCATTATGAGAACACTACATAGGGCTGAGAAAGTAGAGGGAAAGCAACCTAATGCTTTTGATCATTATTCTTATTTCAAATACAGCATTTAACTAACTCAGTACAGCAATTTTTTTCATGAAATGTAAGATAAAGAGTTAAAGAAATTCTGCAGAATTCAGACCCAGCCAGACTAGATTACTGCGTATATTTTGATGTACGTTTTAAAGTAGATATCCTCAGATTTTTGTGAACACATTCATTCTATTCTTCTTATGTCAGGTATAAGCTACTTTTTGGGCTGTGTCTCCCTCCAGAGGCATTCTTATGAGAATGTGTCCCCATTTTTTGATTTTATGAAGCTGAAGCAAAAATGGAAAATTATGCCTAGTTTACAGTGTAAGAGGTAATTATTTATCCAGCATAATATTTTATTTTGTCGAGCTCCCTCTCAGACTGAAACAGGCAACTCTAGAGATCACAGTTGCTGTCATGACACCTTGCTGGGACAGCAAAAAATCAGTATCAATGATATTGAATATCAATAACATTGCAGGAACTTGCAGGTAGCAAAACTGAAATTTAGCCATACGTTATTAAAATCTAAGTGATAGTGGGGAGAGAGGTTGTTCTTTAATGCAAGTCCTTTCCAGTTAAGTACTGCAGGGATTCTTACTCTTGCTCTGCCAGACATATATTTCTGTGTACTGAATACAAACACAACCTTATACATTTTTAGGATTCCTTATTCTTCTGAAAAAGAGTAGAAATGTTAGTTTCTTCCTAATCTGAAAGAAAGGAAAAAAGGAAGAAACGAGGGCATAGACACCAATATACAGCCTGAAGATGTAGAACTAACCCTGATCTCATCCCTAGGGATTTTCAAGTACCTGTACAAAATGCTTCCTCCAGCTCTCTGAAGCTCATTCCTTGTTTTTACACACCTCATTAAAAGGCCATACTGTTGACTACTCCTGCCCTTTACAGAGAATCCCCTTCGCTCAGTTTGCTTGTTCATTAGCAAATCCTCCCACATGCTAAAGAAGATATTTTCGTCTTATGTCTTAAATAGCTTTCTTTGTGTTTCTGTGACAACATCATCTAAAATATTAAAACTAATTCCATGACTAAAACTAATTCCAGATCAAAGGGGAAAAAACCCAACAAAAGCCAACAAATATAAAACAGCAAACCAAAAAAATCCAAAACATACCCCACCCCACATTTTTGATTGAAGCACCAATCTTTATTTCACCCAGTGAGATCAACAGGCCTCCAAATCCCCTTCAAGGATTGTTTTCCTGTTCTATGTTTAGGATAGGTCTTCACAAAAGAAATATCCTGAAAATTCCTCATCTAATTTAAAGAAATTCAGACTCAGTCTGAGATGTGCTTGATTGTGTTTTATGTGAGAGCTAGAAGCTGTGCATGAACATACAACTGCCTGGAGAAATGCCTGAGTTCTCTCTGTAGCACAAACTCACCGTGTGTCACCTTGTGTGAATTACATAATCTCTCTGTCTCTTCAGTACTCGACTTTTAAATCAAGTAACCACACCCTGGCAAAAGAGCACTAAGGGATATCCACTGGTTCTGAGAGACCCTTTTCAGAAGTAGGCTACAGCCTATTTCGGAGAAGGAAAAAAGGGTCTGTTCAACAAGAAGACTCTGCCCACAACACACACCTCTGTTCCCAGAGCAATGGCACCACACAGCAAAAGAGACTGCAAAGAAAGGACTAGAATAGGCTATCCTGTTAAAGATAAGCAGTCTAGTGAGCCCTGCAGATAAGTGGCATGGTTTCAAATAAGAAAGGAAGAAGATAAACGATGGTGGAATGTGCCTAAGTTGTTCAGACATAAACAAACACTAAATTGCGTTTGAATATGCTGCTGCTTCCAGGCCCCATAATGAGTGTTTTCTGCTTCTGAGAACTCATCCTGTCTACTACCATTGCACATGCTGTCTAGTGTTAATGTACTTCAATAAACTCCGGGAAATATAAATAGGTACATCTATTTTATATTTATTTACATGTTCACTTTCTAAAATGTCCACCTCTGATTATGAAAAAAAAGCTGAGTTTTTTGAATGAATCTCTTAGACTCAGCAATTTAAATATGTTTGTTTCCTTCAGCAAATGGTCAGAAAATCATAGTTTTTAGCTGAAATTATATGTAATAGCTTAGGGCAGCATGCTCCTATGCACATGCTGTTTGGGCATAGAAGGACTGACCAGCTGCATTACGGGCATGTCTTGTTAAATATTTGCTGTCAGTAAACTGAAGTTTAAAAGGAAATCTTTGTTTTTTTCTAAATATTTCTTTAGCTCCTGGCTTAGTGACCTTCTTTTTGTCTTGTTTTTCCTGTCCCTCACTCTCCTCTCTACAGCAATATATCACTGCAGCAAACAGCTCATCTCGGCTGTCACTCTGAGAACTTTTTGGAATTGAGGAGTTTTGATGTCTCAGCAAATCAGAGAGTATTTTCAATTTAGTACATGGCAGATTGCTTTTTAGAATGGGCTGGAAGACTTGGTAATGGAATATGGAGCCTTTCAGCTACTTAAATCCATTTCAGTTCGATAGTGACAGAAAATTCATTACCACCTGTATTGTGAATAAGTGCAGATATTTGGGGAAAAGGTGGTCTCTGTTTTTCTTCCATACTCAGACATTCAAACAGGTTTCACTAAATTCAGTTCTTTTAGGATTAGCCAGTAATTGGCTAACTTTAAAGTATGCTAACTAAAAATGATATTTTTCCTGCCCTTTCAGTTCAGGGAACACCTAAGTGTCTGGGAACTGGGCAATGTCTGTTCTGAGTTGGACCTAAGAAGCACAGATAATCATAGAATCATAAAACGGTCTGGGTTTGAAGAGACCTAAAAGATCATCTCATTCCAAACCCCCTGGCATGGCACAGACATATTTCACTAGACCAGGCTGCTCAGAGCCCATCCAACCTGGCATTGGGGTGGGGCATGCACAGCTTCTCTGAGTAACCTGTTCCAGAGCTTCATCACCCTCACAGTAAAAAAAAAAATCTTCCTAATATCTACCCTAAACCTACCCTGTTTCAGTTTAAAACCATTCCCCCTTGTCCTATCATTACATGTTCTCATAAAAAGCTGCTTTCTTACTTTCTTGTAGATCCCCTATAGGTACTGAAAGGCTTCTGTAAGGTCTCCCCAGAACCTTCTCTTCTCCAGGATGAGCAGCTCCAGCTCTCTCTCATCCTGTCTTCGTAGGAGAGGTGTTCCAGCCCTCTGAGCATCTTTGTGGCCTCCTCTGGCCTGGCTCCAACAGATCCAAGTCTTTCTTGTGCTGGGACCCCAGGGCTGGATGCAGCACTGCAGGTGGGGTCTCAGCAGAGCGGGGCAGAGGGGCAGAATCCCCTCCCTGCCCTGCTGCCCACGGGGCTTTGGAGGCAGCCCAGGATGAAGTTGCCTTTCTGGGCTGTGAGTTCACACTGTCAGCTCATGTGGAGCTTCCCTTCCACCAGCAGCCCCAAGTTCTTCTACTTAAGGGCCGCTCTCAAACAATTCTTCACTAGGCCTGTACTTGTGCTTGGGATTGCCCTGACCCTTGTGCAGGACCTTCATAATATTCCCTTCACAGCTAAAAGGGCTGAAGTTACAGTTTAGTTTGGGTTCAGGGAGCAAGTGAGAAATCCCATACTTGGTCCTTGCAAGAGCGTCTGTCCATCACTGCCCTGAGCACTCTCAAGGTCACTGCCTTAATGCTGAGTCCTCTGTTCCATCCAGTTTCTTGTACAACCATGTAGATTGTTTAGTAGTTTTGCTTGCCTTTATTTCCTTTAGCATATTTCATTCAACTCTGGCATTTTGATCTTCAACACTTCCTCAGATTTTGAAGAACTTTTGATCAGCTTTGTTCAGTAGTGAAGCACAGAGTTCTCTTCCTTGAATCTCTCCAAAGAGAATGTGGGTTTGTCTTCCAGATTTGTATCTCTAATACTTTTAAGGTGCTCTGAGTTTTGAGGATGCATGCAGTATGCTCAAACTCAGCTGACAGAGATGAAAAGTTAATAATACAAATTAGGACTGATACAACTTTATTTCCCAGTAAGGTTTCCTTGAATATGTTAACATGTTTAAGTGTTGTCTTCCCAACAGCAGATATTTAAGCCTGGCAGAGAAAAATGAGTTCTGGATTGGGTTACCTGATCAGTTTTTCAAAAGGGCTTTGCTGATCATGAGATTGTGTTGAGACACAATCTGAAGACAATTCTGGAGATTTGTATGTGACTCATCCCATTTCTGCATTATTTACTCCTAATTTTGTATTTACTTATGCAAATATAAGAATGAGCAATGGTAATATAAACTCTGCTATTAGTCCTCAAGAATGCCTCCTGTTGCTTTGTTGGATACCCTTTTCTTATATTTTTACAAATGGTAATTATCTTTTCGTAATAAAAGTAGTTAGAAGTATTTATTTACTTAATAAACCCACACATGTTTACAGAAGTCATTGGGGTCGGATGAAGTCAAGAATCTATCTTTATGTACAGTGGATCATCAAAAACGTTTTTTTTCATACACATTTTGAAAGACTGCATTAAAACATTTGCATAATACAGTCATAGAGCTACTGCACTGTGATCCATCACATCAGCTCTCAAACACTCTCTGCAGGGTTTGCGCTCTTTTTGCTGTGAAAAGAGAAAATTAATTTACTGCACTGATCTTATCTCCCTACATGGTGCTAAAATGTACAATGTTCATACTTTTTTTCCAAAGCTACGAAATGGAAAGTATGTTTATACTTCTTAAATTCTATTAGTTTTTATCTTAGAAAGTGTTCCATTTTGTACATCTGCCTAGAGACCATCTCTTCACATCTTATTTTGTGCTTTATGGACTTGATTGATTTTCCCATGTTCGTAGGAAGAATGAAAACTCTTAGAAAGGTGAATCAATAGATTTCCCCTTTTCCAAGAGGAAAATTGCTACTACATGTTGCCATTTAAGTTTGGTGCTTTGCCTGGGCTCTACTGCTCTTTGCCACACAAAGTTAATAGCAAGATGTCAAGAAATCACTTGTTGCAGCCTAAATTCTTTTGCATTAAAAAAAAACCAAACAAACAAACAAATAAATGACAATCACTTTTATTCTTGATCCAATTAAAATGTTCTTTTTTGCTTTAAAAAAGGAAAAGCTCTGTTCTCCGTGGAAAGGAGAAAGCAAATTGTTTCATAGGTAAACTGTGCTGTGCATCTCTCCATATGGTTTCACCAAGCTGTGAACAGAATGTGCTGCTGGCTGTTTGTCACAGGGTAAATTCTTACCCCACTCACTGCCTGCCCCCTCTTCTCTCACCACATACTCGTATGTAGAGCATGTTTCACTCGTCCACAGCCAAGATCTGCTGGTAAAAGTTGCATCCCATTTCAAATTAAGGGACATTCAATTTCGCATCCATACTTACAGACTCTGAATGAAGCTTCATAGAAAATTTCGCTGTGAAATTAGAAGGGGTAAAAAACCCTCGAGCATGATTCCTTTCCTGCTACCCCTGGAAAAAATGAGAGACTAATTCTTGTGTCTCTCAGCCTTTGGCTTAAAAATGATGGATATGTCTGTGGCCCTGCTTCCTTGTCCGAGTAATACAACCCTTTTTCTATTACTGTGCACTTCAAGCAGATATATTCTGAGAAGCTGCAGTAAGGAAAACAGTTTAACCCTACCTTATCACAGAACTAAAAGCTATCATCACTAAACTCTCTTGGTGGTTTGTAAAAATTGTCCTTATGCCTTGGAGGAAGAAAGCTTAATGAATAAATCCTTAAATGTTGTCTCTAAAACTTACTGGGCAATGCAGAGAGATGTGGAGTCAGGGCAAAGGAGAAGTCAGTGTGTCAGTGATGTCTAGCCCTGAAACAGATATGAAGGGAAAGCTGTTAACCAAGACTTGCAAAATATTTCCATTAGTTACCCCTCATTAGTCCTGTGACGGCCTTCTAATACTGTACATTTGACATTCAAATCCTGTAGTTTTTGGATGATAGTAATCTGTTAAATGATAATTTAGCTCATCAGTTTTATAAATGTGGTTTATCCATGAATGTAATTTAAAGATGTGATGAACTATATTACTCGAGTTTTAGATACCAGTGACAGTTGCAAGCCTTTCAATCAGAAACCTGAAATGTTTAAAATGTTTAAGGATGCCCTGGACTTTGATTTTTTCAGACTTTTTATACATTTTTTCAGACTTTTTATAGATTTGTATATATATATGTAAGATCTAAGAGAGCTTAAGGGACCTTTTGATCATTTAATCTGAAGTAATGCATACCATAGCCCTTCAAATCGTGCTCATGCAAACTAAGTGGCTCTTTTCACAGAATCACAGAATATCCAGAGTTGGAAAGGACCCACAAGGGTCATTGACTCCAACTCCTGGCCCTGCAAAGCACATCCTCAAGAGTCACACCATGTGCCCAAGGGCATTTTCCAAACACTTGAACTCCAGAAGGTTTGGTGCTGTGACCACTGCCCTGGGGAACCTCTTCCAGTACCCGATCACTCTCTGGGTGAAGAACCTTCTCCTGATACCCAACCTAAACCTCCCCTGACTCAGCTTCAGGCCATTCCCTCGGGTCCTGTCACTGGGCACCACAGAGCAGAGATCAGTGCCTGCCCCTCCTCTTCCCCTCACGAGGAAGCTGTAACTGCAGTGAGGTCTCCTTTCATTCTCCTCTTCTCCAGGCTGAACAGGCCAAGAGACCTCAGCTGCTCCCCAAAAATCTTCACCTCTGCTGGGTCTGAATCTCATGATCAATATGAAGACTAAATGTGCTGATTTTTCCTACAGGTATTTAATATCCAAAGTCTCTTGTTTTAATGGCAAGTGCTTTGGTAAGGTTTTTTGTGGTTTTGGCTTTTCTTTTAACTAAAGACATTTCTGATCAACCACAAGAAAAGAGTAAAATCAATTAATTGAATACTAGAAACATGAGATTTAAAATATTGTCCTACAGTACAGGTAGAAATGCTACTAAACACTGAAGATAGTACAGACAATGTCAAATAAAAATAGACCCAGAGGATTCAAAAGTCATAACCATAACCTTTCAATTTCAGTCTTTTGGGAAGACCCTAAGTCTTTTCTTAAAGATCTTACCATCTTTTCCGGCACAGTCTCTCCTTGATTTTACCATCTCATTCCAAGGATAATTTGCAGCTAAGCTCTCAATCATTTCTCAAATTTCCTTTAAACTTGATGAAGAGACTGGACTCTGCAGGATTCTTTCAGCTCTCTTCAGCATTATTTTTTTTCTTTTTTCATTTAAAGTTTAGACTTGATAAGTGGTTACATTACTGTTGTGGTCAAATTTTATATGTGTTCCTTTTGTTCTGAATCATGGTGTTATGCCAAAGGCCTTGAAGAAAGTGTAGCTATAGCAGAAAGATCTGTTTTGTTCAGATGATTTGATAGGCAAAGCTCCATTATATCATGTTGCAGAACATCACTTACACTTTAGCTTTCAGTTTTGTATTGATGATGTCCTGAATTGAATTTCTGTGTTTTAAACCCAGCTGAATGTCAGGATAATTGCTGTAAAAACTACTGTAAAAGCGGATGTACCACATTTGAAGCTCCCTAAATCTTTGGAATATCTGCTTTTGCAGTTTCCTCAGTACCTCCCATTCTTGGAAAGAAGTGGTCTGGAATCTGAAATATTTAAGGTTTGAAATACAACCTACACAAACAAGAGTTTATTACCTCCTGTTAAAAACACTGGATTGAAACTCTGTGAGCATTGCCCATTTCCCAAACAGATGTCATAGTGAACATGGACTAAATCTCCATAAACTTCTGCTCTCTGTAGAGATTTCACTTTTTTTTCCTCTCCATATCTATCAATCCCATCTCTATGAATTGCAAAGAGGANGAGCAGGTCCACAGAGGGCAACAGAGCCGGGGAACGGTCTGGAGCACGAGGAGCAGCTGAGGGAGCTGGGGGTGTTTACCCTGGAGAAAAAGGGTCTCAGGGGAGACCTTATTGCTCTGTACTACTTCCTGAGAGGAGGTTGTAGCCAGGTGGGGGTTGTTCTCTTCTCCAGGAAGTTTGTTCCTTGTACAGCTCTCTGAATTTATCCCAGTACTTCCGTAATCCTAGTGTCATTTCACATTTTAATAATCACCTGATTACCAAATGAATAAATACCGAAGAGATTTTCGAGATGCACAATGACCCCATCTGCCAGAGGGGTTTAAGGATGCTCTGTAAGCACCCTCATAAAAAGGAAGAGTTGCTCAGACTTCTGTATAACCTATTTTTTGCTGGTCTAATACAACTACTCTAGCTACTGGAGTATTCTTCCCTATTGTCTTCTGCTGTCAGGGGGAAATTGTGAAGAGGGATTAGAAAGGATTATAACAATTAGCCAGGATCAGAGGGGAGAGAAGAGCCTCCAGGCCTCCAGAGGTTCTCCCAGTAGCTGTCACAGGGGACACTTCTCGTGTAGACCTCTGGTTCTGGGACATTTCCACTACCTCCATCACAGGTAGGAGAAACATCAAAACTCAGTCCTTCCATCTATTAGAAGCAGATCCCCTGCAGTATAGTACAGCTATTTTCCAAAGTTTATTCCAACAAAAACTGCCTTGAATAGCCTGCTTCTAATACAAAATACGTCCTCTGTAAGATTTTACAGACAAACTACATGGCACAGTATTTTGTGTTTTGTTTGGAAAGTAAATGCCTTGCTTTGGCATTCAAAGGAGAGAATTATAAGAAAGATGATTCCCCAAATAATTATCTACTGATGGAAATGGAGAAATTGCCACTAAGATGCATTCATCAGTAGCCAATTGCCAGAAGAAAAAATGCTATTTCCACTTCTTTTGCATTTTAAAATACTGATGCAGCAGCGGATGTCTAACACCTTTAAAAGCATGAAATTCAAGCATTAAAATGCTGTCTGAATGCTGTATTTGTTTGTCCCACTCATCCAACTATGACCAGGCTCCTGCAATTTTTCTTTCTTAGAGTAAATTTGCAAATAGGATCGGGAGAACTCCATTATCTCTAAAATGCTATTTAGAGCAGTGCACCAAGCACTGTGTCAAGGGTAAGAATGGGCACTCGCAGACTCACAACGTCATTTTTCTTATTTTGTTTTCCTCCTGCTACAACAGGGACATAGATCACTGCTCTCTGTGTGATGGCCCCAGCACGCTCCCTGCCATGTAGTTGACATCATACCCACCCTGGTAAATCACTGGAGCGTGCAGCTGGCCCACAGGAGTCAGGCAGGTGGCCTCTTATTAGCGTATTGTGTGGCTTTGCAGTTTTCCTAAAGCTTGCTTATTGAGGCATCAGTCCTGCAAATATATTTCATCTTTATCCCTTTAACCATTAGTCTAGTTAGTCCCTCTGAAAATTAACAGAATCAGCTGATGAGACAACATGCAGAACATGTCACCTGAGATGCTTAGGAGTAGTGGCACACTAAGGCTACAGACCTTAGTGCTTGGCATTTATTGCAAATAAGAAATGGAGAGAAGAAAAAACCCTTGGAAAGAAAAAAAAAAGTAGGATGGAAAAAAAATCCTCTGAAGCTGTTGCTTTTATTTTCCAAGATTCGTCATATTTTAATTTTATTTAATCTCAATTTAACTGGAAGACGAGAAAGGCTTTAAAAACAATTGAAATTTTAGAGCATTATTCAGTTTACATCTCTGACTATTGTTGAATAAAAGAGAGGTAGATCTGGCAGTTATTATTTTATTTTAAAATTAAAAGATGCATACATAAAGAAGAAAATGCTTGTACATATATACATATATGTACAATATCTGTCTAAATAGGTACATGTGCAAAGTTGGGGTTTTGTGATCTTTGGCTTGGTTTGTTTTAAGTCATTTTTTTGGAAAGGAGGCTCCAAGTACCAGTTGCTGGTTTGGAAACTAGTTAGCGTACACTAGCTTGCTGTAGACAGTTTTGTCTGTAGGAAATTAGTCTTAGAGTTAGTTAGAGGAGTCCAAAAATGTGTGAGAAATTGAGTGGGCAGTCATGAGTTCAGTGCTCAGATTTATTCCTTGGCCCTCTCTTTTAAACACTGTATATTTACTCTAAGTGTCCAAGAGATTTTAAATTGTTAATGACATTAAAATCTTAATTTTAATACAAAACTGACATATGGCTGTGCTGACAACCTGTGGAGGCTGAGCTTTGTAGTATTTATTATTATCAGTACGTTATTAGGTGAAACAAAAGATTGCTTTAAACATGAATATTAGTCCATTTGATTATTAAGGAAAAGTACAAAATCTGCTGTTCGGAGTTAACTGAAAATTCATAAATCATCCCTCCACTGCTATCTATCCTCGAAAGAAGGTACATTAGCAGATGAGCCTCTCTTCTAATCCCAGTTTGGGATTGAGATTTGGTTGCTCACCATCATCACCCTCAGTCTTTACCCTATTGCCTGATTTCTTTGGAGATGAACCTGTGGTTCCCTTCCAGAAAAAACACACTTTAGTAGGTGCCTGTTTGGTGTGAGTGCCACCTGAACTCCACATATTTCAGTGCATCCCAGCAGTCAAACTGCTGCAGCCTGACATGACCAGACACATATGATAAATTAGGCCCACGAGAAGAAGTAATTAGTCTCATTATTTCATGTGTTCAGTTTGATGCTGATTATATTCAGTTACTTTTCTGGATATCTCAGCTCAAAATTTATGTTCTAAAGCTTGAGTTGGCATGATACCTGGAGTGTACTAAGGGTATAATCCATATATACAAGCTGAATAGTAAATAATATTTTGTCCTTGGCTTTAAAACAAGCATTTTTCTGGTGTTTCCTCTCACTTTCTCTTTCTTTCCTTTTTTCTTTTTTTTAATTCCCAAAGGACATTGCCATCAGCTAAATATCCCAAGCAAATCAAAATGAGCCCTGTATAGCTTTTCCTGCAACCACTATAAATGAACTATTTCAATTACTTTTTTCCCCAGTTTTAAAAGAGCTTCAGCATTAATGATGATAAATCATCTGAAATAATAAGAAATATGTATGCATTTTAAAACACATGGCTTACTGCTGTATTTCCTGGTCTTGAAACAGATGCTAAAATGAAGTCTTCTCAATGATACATAAAGGTTGCTAGTGTGAATTATACTCTCAAGCCGTGACTTTTAACCCTACCAGGTATTTCTCAAAACAAGGGAAAAAAAAAAGAAAAAAACCAAACCTTGTTCTCATCTCCCAGCAATTTGAAAGTTTAAGTTGATTATTTGATACCAGACATTATGATAAGAATACAACAGAAAATAAATATCTGCCAATATTACAAAGGCCATTGCTGGTTTTGGAAATACAATGTAAATACATAAAACTGCATTTCAGAGTAGTGATTATAGAACTTGCATTTACCACAAGGTAAGAGCATTAAATGCAAAACAGTAAATGTGGCACAGACAAGGGGCAGCAGCTTGTTATTCTATGGATAATATCCTTCTCTTTGCACCTTCTCAGTAAGAGAACCAAAGACTGTCTGGATTTTAAACTGCAGGATGGTGAAAAAAAGCTGTCCTGCATTGAGACAAATATAAATGTTTTATTGTGTTTCCTGTGCAGGCAGAATCTCTTTGTTCTTTTCAAACTGGTAAGTTTTTGCATTGTCCAAGAAGATTTCTCCTGGTGTGTTGCAAACTGTCATACTCTGTGATTTCATCCCTCTTAAACCATGAAGCATCAGAGTAACAAATTTAGCTTTTGCTCTGAAAAAAGGCATGAGAGAAAAATACATAATGCATTCTGTGTGGTATGATCATTCAGCTCTATGAGCTGTATAATTGTCCTTCCAGTTTTAAGATTTCTCCTTTTGAAAACAAAGCAACCATTAATTTCTTTCATTATTCTTTTTATGAGCCTTCTTTCTCACTATTAAATGAATGCAAATAGAGTTCAGATATTTGAGCCTAAATCTTCAACTAGAAATAAAACCTGCAAGAATATCTTGCCTATATCAACCAGTTAGTTTGATATTGCATCTGTCAATCTGAACATGGTTGACTATTTCTCTATTGATTAATTCAGGAAAAATGTCAATAATGATTGCTGATATTGGCTAGAAGTGCTTCAGGGTTCTTATGGTTTAAGAGTTAAAACAAACTTTGCTGCTGTTTGTGACTTAAAGAGAATAAAATTCAACAGCCAAAGAATTTTGCATTTGAGGGGAAAGGAAAATAAAAGTGATTATTACTGACAAACACTCCTGCGACACTCAAAAGTGATGGATTTTAAACATGTGTGTGTGTATGCATGAAAAAGAAATAAAGACATTTTTACCTTCCCTTTTGCATCTTTCACTCTCCTCTCCTCAGAAAAGGCTCTGTTTTCCTTGGGGAAGAAAAGAGATTATCAAGGGCAGGCAATGTTGGGTTGGGCTGACCTGGCTGAATGGCAGGTCCCCACCAAAGCCACTCTGTCACTCCCCTCCTCAGCTGGACAGGGCAGAGAAAATGCAACAAAAGCCTCATGGGTGGGTCGGGATAGGGGCGGGGAGAGATCACTCAGCAATTACCACCACCGACAAAACAGACTCAGCTTGGGGACAATAGTTTAATTACCAATCAAATCAGAGTAGAGTAACGAGACATAAAACCAAATCATAAAACACCTTCCCCCCGCCCTTTCCTTCTTCACAGGCTCTGCTTCACTCCCCTCCTCCCACTCCTCCTTCCTCAGAAATGCACAAAAACTCTTTAAGATACATTTCCTTTTCCTAAGTCAGCCTAAAAACTCAAAGGCTTATTTTTTCTCACATGAAATCAAGATAACTGTCATTCAAGACTGTAATGATACTGCTAGTGCATATTTTGGAATATTTGCTTTCCATGCAAGCTGAAATCTCTGTTTGGCCTTGCCATGCACATGGTGAGGAGCCACGATAAGACTCCTGCCATTGTCCTTAGCATGTAGTCATGCATCTTGCTGAGCTGAAGGGATGTTATGAGCTGTGAAAAGGAACAGAAAAACCAAGTGATGACATTTGTGCACCTTTCATGAATTTTATGATACATATTTTGTATGACTGATATTTCACTGACAGGTGTCTGACAATGCTTTTCTAACTTGTAGAGAAGAGGTTTGGATTCTCAGTAGGCAACAATTTGAGTTTTATTATGTAAGTTTTCAAAATGATATAACATGGGCATGGAATTATATGAAGCACATCTTTGGAAGTAAACTGGTTTTAGTTTCGTACTGATAAAAGTCGAAAAGCAGCTTGAATATCAATGGTTTTGCTTTACTTGTTAAAGTAAACACTAGGCTGTGAAGGGTTTCAGTCTCCAAACGAGTTGCCAAGATTGTTATTTTCATGCTGTTGCAAGTCAGATGTGATGTTGTTTTGGGGATATGATTTTACCAAGGTACAACTGCATCAGCCAGAGGCAATACAAAAACTAGATTTTAAAAACTAAACTTTGAAGAATTAAGAATGGCTTTACATATATTCAACTTACCCGAAAAACATGTTTTCTATGACATATGTTAGCTTGCTCATGACAGTTTCATAACCCAACTTCATGTCCTTTTTCTGAGTTCCCTTGATAGAAATTCGCCAGGTATAAGTGTCACCAATTACATCCTGTTTTTGTGAAGCTGGATACACAAAATTCAGGGTAGATGCCTAACTTAACCTGGATCAAGTAAATTAATTTTAATTGTAGAGTAATTACTTTTTCATGATTTATTTATCAAAATCATTGTTTTGTGGTTTTAATTGCTAATAGAGGGGTGCTGCTTTATCTTGTAACTACAGACATGTTTCCTTGACAGTTCTTCCTGACTTGCAAAATAATGAGTTTCAATAGTTTTCCACACTAGAACTGGAAATAAATATTTGGAAAATATGGGAAGTATCTTTCAGATTGGGTGGGTTTGCTTGTTTGGTTTTGGTTTGGTTTGGTTTGGTTTAGTTTTGGTTTGTTTTTTTTTAATGGAAGAAATTTCCAAATGATAACCGGTGTATGAATACATTAGGAAAGCCATTCTTAAAAACGAATACTGGCAATTAAATTCTACTGACACAATGCATATAAATCAGGCTGATGAATTAGGTAGCTGTAGCTCTGGGAGAAGTCTCTTATAGCTTGACACAGGTTGAAGGCAACATCAAACTTCATCAGGGGCACAGCAGGAGGAAAGACGAATGCCTATAACGCCATTGTCAAGAAAGAATTACACAACTTTTTGAACCCGCTAAGACCCCTATAGCAAGATCTCAACTTTATTAGAGGCTGCCAGGCTGTAATGGAGCAGGGCAGTTGGTAGTAAGGTACAAGTTGATTGTCCCAGCTCCTCATGATGTTTGTGTCACTCTCACTTAATATCTCCATAGCTCTAAGTTCTTGTTCCTCCTGAGAATCAGAGGAATCAACACCTCCTTTGTAGTGCAAGAGAACAAGGCAGCCTGTGCATTTTATACAAAAACTGATGTCACAGTTTCCATGGTAATTTCTGTGCTCTTTATTTACCACTGGCAGGCTAAACAGTGACTAAGAAATAACTCAAAATCAATTTAAGTAGGAACAACATGGTCTCAAGACACACAGTGAGACTGAATATGGTATGTGGTTGTTGAATATCTATGAAAATAAATCCTAGAAAACAGCATTATGTCTATTAAGGTCTATTAAGATCCACTGCTACCTTCATGGAGATTTTCCAATTCTGAAGTCATAAACATATGTTCTTAGAAGGGAAACAACTTTGTAGAAAGCTTTTCATCTGTAGTCAAAGAAATAAATGAGAAACTCCTGAGAAGGTAGAATGGCTGGATACTTTCAGTGTGTGCTGAAGTGAGATAAATATGTTGTAAGTTTATTTTTGATTACAGATTAAACAGAGCCATTTTAGGAGACTTCTGACTGTCTTGAATCTTTAAGGTTTTGTGGGGTTTTTTTCCTTTGTTTGTTTGTTATTAAAGGCAAGCACAAAACCAAACCTCACACTGGATATTTCTACAATATCATTAATCAATATCAAAGATTTCCCACTTTTGAAGAAAAGAGTTTATGTTCGGTTAGCACTTTTAAGAAGTTAAGTATTTACCATTGTTATTGTTTAAAGTTGAAGCATGATTTGGAACATAGGACGACTATTTTATACTTTTTTTTTTTTTTTTTCCTGACAACTTCCCTTAGGACAAACTCACTCCTAAGCTTTGATCCATGAGGAGAAAACAAAAGCTTATCCCATAGGCTGCAAGAATCAGCATATGCTGAGGTGTAGCACAGCTCACCTAAAATACTTTTCAAAATTTGGGTTTTTTTTTTCCTGAAACAGCTCTTGGCTTTCTTAAAACATTTGACTTGGGTGCTCAAACTGATAAAGGGTGGGAGATAATGGTGCATAGTTCTATGTGTTATGATCTTCCAGGCTGGAAAGAGAAGGAACTTTTGATCCTATACAGCTCTTTGATGGATTCCAATGGGATTGTCCCCATCTTATAGTGGAAAGGAGTCAGGTCTGCAGACCCTAAAACTAAAGACCTAGAAATGCACAGCAGTGGTTTTCAGCCCACACTTAGTGCAAATACTGAGCCAGAAGGACCTGAGTTGAACCAGCTTCATAAAAACCCATACAGATAGTTAATACAAATATAATTATAAATCCAAAATAATTTAGAAAAAAAGTAACCCTCATTAGAGATATTCAACTACCATTTACATTTCTGATACCATATATGATCCAGTAGAATTTTTTCCTTACCTTTCTCCATGTCTTGTCTCATTCCTTTCCTTCAGTGAATTCCTCACCTTTTCTCTTCCTCAGGTGACTTTCTGTTGCACAGAAAATGAATCCCTTGAATAAGAATCATGCACATGCCTCCACTCTTCCTCCTCTGCGATTTTTCCACGTGTAAAAGCCGCATTGTAACTACAGGGTTATATTTTAACCCTGCTGCTGTTGTCAAAGCTTCTCCATCAGTTTAACTCTGCTGAATCTGATTTCCAGTTCTTGCCATCAGTATGGCAAGATTTATTAAAATAGCAGAAAATTCCTAAGTTCACACTTAATTGTAGTTAATTTATTAGATTTTTATTTGTTCATCCAAATTTCTCATTACATGGAATTCTGTAAGCTTATGATCCATCAGACTGCCAAGTGAGAGCGTATTCCAAAAGGTTCCTCCCAGTAAAAGATATTTTAAATTATTTCTGGAGTAAAGAGGACCAAGGAAAACTGTTGGCATACAAAACTGAATTCATTTGATTTCCCCAACATGTTCTTAGAACTACTAGGAATTTCTTTCTTTATGTGCTTCACATGAGAATGTTTGTCCCTATTGAATTGCTCCCCATGCTGATGCGAATGAAGTAATGATTATAATGGAACTCATATGGTGTGTGTCAGGAACAGAAGGAGGAGCTGGCAAAAGGTAAACTCAGGCTTGGTAAAGGATTTTAAATGGGATGGATCAGATTTAAATTGTTTCTGGTTATGTTACCGTGCAGTTCTCACCCAGACAAAACTGCACATAGCTTAGCAGGACACAGTAAAGCTGGAAATTAAGGGCAGAAAGAAAGAGAGCAGCACATATGTAACTCAGTCTCCAAAATCTCTTTTGTGGAACAATCCAAAACCACATTGTTCAAGAAACCATTCTTGTAATTTTTTTTCCATGTAAGTTGCACTTTTCTTACCCCTTTGGCTTCTTTGATAGTTCTTGCAACAAATGTTTGACTTAAAAAAAAAATCTGATTTCAGGTATCTTTCATGAAGAAATATTGGTAAAACCTTTTACTTTATATGGCCAAGTTTAAAACCAATCTTTTATCTCATTTTTCATTTGTATTTTTTTTTTAACCTGTAAGTGTCATTTAGAGTATGGTTTCGCATTACAGCCCTCAACACTTTGAACCACCCCTGGTGCTCCTCTGACTCCCTGATGAACTGAGCCAGGGAGGTAAGCAAGCCAAAAATCAATTTTACATGACAGAAATGAGAAGTGCACTCTGCACTGATTCTCTGCTTCGTATCATTCAGGGACAGGTGAAATGGAAATGGCAGAAATACCAGGACAAAAATGGACTTTTTCAGTGACAACTAGCCATTAGATAATTTTAGCTTTAGCTGCAAAATGTCAAGACTTTGCTTTGTTAGTTGTCTTCCTTAGACTTGGGGTGAAAAGAGTATCTCAACATTGGAACCAAAACCTTGTTTCAATAAAAACTTGTGTCCTGGGCTGGAGGAAACAAACACCACAGTGTTTGGAACCTCCAAAATACAAAGAGGTGTATTTAATAATGTGCTTGAATAACAGTAGGCATTATTACAAATGTCAGCAGCAGAGCAAGCATTATGTGAATACATCCATACGTTCATTAGTAAGAACATATGAAAACCAGCAGTTGAGTCTCCATTACAAGTTCTTTGAAGAAATCCTATCATTTTAAGTGATACACTGAGTATTTGCACCCTTCTGATAACCAAGTTCCCATTAACTGCACTGTACTGGTCTGAAAGCACCATAATTTGTCAAAACACTGCATGATAGAAAAACAATTACAGAATCACATAGATCATTTATCAGCTCAAAAATTGTCTATGATTTATCTTTTTATTTTTAACCTGAGAATCCTGTATTATTGCAGTAAGAATAGAAATTACTCTCTGAATACTCTGACTATCAATTATTTCTCCTTTCTGCTTTTTCTAGTAATAAAAAGTCAAAACATATCTAACCATAAAGTGCTCCAGAAAACAGTATATAAAACATTTCGAATAAGCAAGCTGCAGAAAGGAGATATATATAGATATAGATATAGATATAGATATTTTCTAATATCTACATATATATATATATATATATTCTAATATATATATGCTTAGAGGATATTCATGATCCAAAGGTGTGAATGTTTTCCAAAATAATGAGGTTTGGACCCTATCACTTTGTTTCTACAGGTATCTTTCATCTGTATTCAGGTGTATTTCCTCTTTTAGTTTGCAGTTTGTTATCTACTTCCTACATTCTTTCCTCCTTCCTCACCTTTAAAGTAAAAATATACACACAGAATAAAATATATGACCTGTAACATGGGAGCCAAATAGGATTATTCTTTCCTTTTTTATTCTTTTAGTGCTTTTCTCCCCTTCTAATCAATATCAACCTTAGTTCACCTTTACATCCAGATTGATTGTAGTGTGGCCAAGCTCACAGACTGGGTTTGACGGCTTCATTTGTATTTGCCTGCCAGTTCCAGACAGACAAAACTCAGTCTCTCATGAAGTAGTAAAGAAAATGACGTTTTTGAGCATCTTCATTGTAGGAGGTGCTCATCAGTTTCCTGAAGTATCAGAACTGGTGTGTATCCAACAGGAAGAAAAGACCCAACTTCGCAAAATCTTGAGATCTTCTCCTTTCCTAATTATCTTGGTTGGCCTGGGTTTCAGCCATCTGTTGCATAGAGTCTACATTAAATTCTGACTTTTTTTAGTAGTAGCCTTTTTGCCTGGTAGATCTTCTAGCACAATTATTCTGCTGTTTCGGGATAATGCCTTCTTTCATTAAATAATTTAACTTTAATATCTAGTCAGCATCAAGATGTTCAAATCTTCAAACTGAAATGTTCCTTTTTTAAGTTCATGTTTTTTGGGAAAAAAATATTTGTATATTTATAAATTAATTGTATTTTAATGGGGTATAAGTACTTATTTAAGAATATCTAGCTAATTAGATAACCACTTATTGCTCAAAGTTTGGACACAGTGGTCTTAGAGGTTTTTTCCAACTGAAATGATTCTGCCAGAGCCTGAAAATGAAAAATTGGAAAGGTTAATATACAGCATGCAATATTTGTATTAAATTAAATAGGCATACTCATGTGCAATGTTTGTGCCCACATGAGAAGAGAGTTACTCACCTGGGAATGACTTCTAAATCATGTGTGGTGTGACTCAGACTTTCAGAGCTGTTCTCTTTCAACTGTACCCACAGCAAAATCCATCTAATGCCTTCTCTTTGAAAGTGCACAGGAAAAGATGCTCATGTCCTAAGGACCGTAAAGCCCAAGTGTCAGTGAAAGCTTGCTGTGTTTGTTAAAATACAGATCATAAAATTTTATCTCTGTCTTTTCCTTCCCCCTGGAATCTCCCAGGTGAAATCCAAGATCTTCTCCAATGCCCTGATGAGGTGAATGGCTGTAAAACACAGTCATTGGTTTAACATCACACGCCATTAAGGCTGCATACATTTCTTACCAAAGAATCCACACCAAAAAAATTAAAAATAAAAAAATAAAAAAATAAAAAAATCACCATTTATGACCTTAACCCATCACTGTGTTTTTATTATTGAAGTTAATTTGACAATATTCTTCCAAATTTGGGTCAGATCTCACTCTTAGTCTCTGACAGTAACATATTTGCTGTTTTGAATAGTGGCTCTGTAGGTTTGGTTGCCCTGTTCTGCTTCCTCTTGCAGCTGAACACCGCTTTATTTCAACAACCAACTCTAGATTTTAGGATCTCCTGGATTCCTCTGATGGTAGGGATGATGTCTTTTCCAAACTCACGTGTCCTCTGTTCTAGGGCTCATGCCACTTCAGTCCTTTCACTGCGGCTCTTTCTCCTCTATACCTGCCTTCCCACGTTTCACTTTCTAACTATAAACAGTGACATTTCTGGATGGAAAATATGTGTGAGAAGATACTTTCCCCCCCACCCCTCCCCCAATATCTGTAATGGCCTTTGTTCTGCAAATCTTCTTGAAAAGGAACTACCAATCACTCAGCAGTGATGTGAAAAGTAAGAAAACATCATTGTAACTTTTTTATAAGGTTTTGCTCAAATTTTGTCAAGTCCGAACTTTACTATGGCAAAACTTCCATTGCTTGCAGAAACTGTTGTGTATTTTTATTTTTCATTATTTAATTATTTACTTCAGCAATTGATTTTGTGTTACTGTTGGGACCTGATTGTCCTCTCTCTGTTGAAAGACAGGAATTTTATGAGGGTTGCTTTTGACTTATGGTGGGGAAACTAAGAAGACAGTCAAAGTGAAATGGTTCAGCAAAATTTACTATTTGTGGCAAATCAATCTTTTTTTTCAGTAAGACATCTTCTGAAGTGTCTATTACATCTGTGTCTTCATCGGAAATCTTGAGCTAAAAATTGTCAAATTGTCTAAGTTGCACAGTTTCTAAAGTGCCAAGCTCTACAGTATCTTACTCTTTTTCAAAACTTTCAGGAGAAGTTTTGACAAGTGATTAAGCTGATGCAGACTTCAGAACACTCAAAGCTTGAGGCATAAAATAACTAAAACTGAGCGCTTGAAAAGAGTGATAAAATTCAATGTTTTTTCACTTCCTCGTTTAAAGTATCATAAAATACTTAAGTCCTGGCAGCTTTTCTCAGTGATGTTTGGAATGGTATGGATAAAAGCATACCATTTAAAACTCTTTATCTGAAACATCAAAACAACCCCCAAAGTTTTTCCTTCTGAGGGTGTGCTGGTTTAATGTTAGCTTTTTTCATGGGAACTGGATTTCACTCAGTAGAAGGGAGATATGGGTAATAAACAAATAAAAGAAGAGGCACGTGTCGATTTTTTGGAGTTCTTTATCTGCACAAATGTAAAGGAACAGCTCTGTGAGAGAAAGACCATTAACATTGTACAGGAGAAGAAACAAGGGCTGTGGTTGATGGTCATTCAGGATTATGACAAAGCAAGCAGCTAAGTGCTTTAATTTGTTTTGTAAACTATGAACATTTTTATAGCTACGTTAAGTGATAAGCAGAAAGAAGGAAAAGTCTTAACTAGCTCAAAGTTTTAAAAATATTGAAGAAAAATAATCACCATTCTTTGTGTTTTCCCCTGACGTTCAAGTGAAAGATTTGATAGCAGCACATTTCACAGCAGGATAGCTGGAAATAGCCTCACTACCCAGAGAACACTTGTGAGCAGTGAAGCCAAAAGATTTCACCACCTCACTCTATAGCAGTTTATTAGGAACAAATGTTCAGTCACCTGCTTGAAGGTGATTATGAGATGGACTGGGGTAGGCTATGATGCATGCAATTTTCTTTCACTTAATGAGAGCAGTAGTTGTGACAAACCTTTAAAACATCCATACTAAAAACTCATTAAGTCTTATACTGGAATTTCATGTTTCACATGAAATGAAATCTTGAGGAAGAGGAGGAATATTAGCTGGAGGGTTTGCTTAGCTGAGCTCTGAAAAATTAAAGAAAAGCTAATTTCTTCCAAAAGGAACAATCTTAGGTACATCACACAGAGTACAATTGCTTATACGCTCCTTCTGAAAGAAAGGTTATTTTTCAGTTCATACCACAAGCTAGATATTTTCAAATCCCCATCGTTAACTTAAAAGCATTTGACAAGGAAAAAGAGTCTGCTGTGCTACCTCTGAGACAGGTTCCTCTGAAGTTCAGTTTGAGGCTTGTCTAAATTAGTGTAATAGCAAGTATCACACTCTTTAAATCTCAGTAGACCTGGCTCTGGATGTTTCATTACATTTGAGCATGGCTGTGTGCTTCAAAAAAAGACAAATTTTGTTTGTCATGCAATACAGTGTGTGCCTGCCACTTACATCATCATCCCGGCTGTAGGGTGTCAAAGCAAATTCCTCCAAGCTGATTTGTATCCACAGGTTTCATGCTGGGTTTACAAAACTTGATCTGTAAATAAGGTCAGGTCTCTGAACTTGATGTCTGCCATATTTTATGCTCTTTCTGCTCCAAAATTCACATTCTCACTGCTATTCTGATCATTGCATTTGTCTTTTTTCTCTTTTTTTCCTTAAGCCTGTTCAGTAAATTGTAACAATATCCTGACAGCTTTTTTATTCCCCTGAAGTCTTCATATTACCAGATAAACTTTTTGGTTTTGTGCTAAGTAAACAATAGTTATTACTGAGTTTCCCATTGCTGCAAAAAGTAAACTCTTTATATTAAACTTATGCCAGAAGAGTAATAAGTGAAAATTCCACACAATTCTTCTTAAGAAAGTTCTAAAGTTGATTTAAACTCTTAAACTCTCAGGAACCAACTAGATGAAATGCTACAGCTCCACTTCCATTTTATCTTCTTGCAGCAGGGGAATTCAAGTTTGCCATATGTGAAGCAGCCAGAAACTGATAGGATTCGAGAGAAGGACTTTTTATCAACATCAGGCCTTCTGCTACAGGAATAAAATTTAGCATGGATCTGGTTGCTGCAGACACTGTTCAAAGTAAATCAGCTTCTCAAAAAGTGCCCCGTGCCTTTGTGTCAGTTGGCTCAACACTTGCAAATCTAAATCTGCAATTCCAGAAACTTTAAGCCATGGTCTAGCAAGATCCACCACAATCTTTATAACATTTCCACACGGCCTTACTTTTTAGAGATGTTTACTATTTTAAACTCAAAAAATATAATTTCATTTTGAGGATGCTGAAGGAGACTGATTGTAATTATGCATAATTGGAATTTCCACACTGTGGCTATACCTGGCTAGATAAATCATCCATACATGTTACTCCATGTTGATTAAGCATCCACAAAATTCCAGTGTCCATTTCCTGAAAATCTTTGGCACTAAAAATGATTCTTGAAATATCATAATTGAAATAATCATGATATTTCAACTTTGAATAGATTGAAGGATGCCATGGACTTCTTGCTGATCAGAATTGCACTTTTTTTTTGTTTGTTTGTTTTTTTGTTTGTTTGTTTTGTTTTGCTTTGTTTTTGTTGTTTGGTTTTTTGTTTGGTTGGTTTTTTACATGAGAATAGCAAGACATACAA
The DNA here is from genome assembly GCA_013397845.1 of Melanocharis versteri. NCBI lineage: Eukaryota > Metazoa > Chordata > Aves > Passeriformes > Melanocharitidae > Melanocharis > Melanocharis versteri. The sequence continues at coordinate 261,748 of VZTG01006422.1, forward strand.
AAGGACTTTTGATCTCTTAAGGCTCTTAAGGGAGTTTTATTAACGTGTAGATGATCAGAAGCTGCTGGGCATGGAAGATTGAAACAAAAAGTTCAAAATTTTGTTTCTTTCTTATCCACTTCTCCATTGCTTCTTTGTAAAATACTATTTTTTTTTTGGTTGTTTTTTTTTTCATTTTGGCAGGACTTCTGTTTGTGTTGTGGGTTTTTTTCCCAGGTGAGTTTTCACAGCTGAGACAAGGTGATCTAACTCCTTACTGACACTAACAGGGAACATTTCACCTTCTGGTCTCACCCTCAGTCTTAGACTGATTCGGGTTATTACCTAAACCCTGTGTGAGCTGGCACAGCAGAAAATTTGCGCTTTTTTTTTTCTTGCTTTTATCTTTTTTTTCCCCTTGGATAGCCTAATTTTTCACCATTTTAATGAGCTAGGGGACAAGAATGCAATCCCAGCTTGCAAAAGAAAAGTGCATAATGGTTCTCTGTTTGTAATGATCCAAAATTGACTGACTTCCTTGCTTGTTAAAGATCCAACAGACTGAAATTGCCTTATATTTTGTTGCTTCCTGCTCCCCCCCAAAACACCCACAAAACCAACCCCCTTCCCCTAAGCCTTCCAGAACTATAAACGACTTTATTTCTGTTCAGAAGAAACACTGTATCTCAAATTTTGTGTTCTGAAAGGAACGATAAACTGTGAGCTGTGTCCTTGAACTATATGACATCTAATGAGATTTCTAGTTCTGGTCCTTCATACACCTCTTTTTCTGTCACCACAGATTGCCTCATGTATTTTAGCTCTTTGGGCAGAGAGAGAGGCGTGAGAGCATTGAGGAAAGTGTAGTTACAGATTTTATGGTGCAGTAATAAAGGAGTCAATAATTTGCCCAAACCACAAAGCCCCACATCCAATAACTGTAGCTCTCAAGAACAACAATAGTGGAAAAGGAATATATTTCAGTCTCTAAAAGAAAAATGGTTCAGTCCACGTGTCCAATAACGATTAAACAGGATTCTGAATAATAAATGCAAAGTGCATATACAGCCCTGGAAGGTGTATTTAAGATAAGGATTATTTTGTGAAGAAGGGTGGAAAAATAATGCAGACAAAAGTGCACAGTGATTTATTAACACAACAAAGTCTTACATTTCTTCTAGAACATGGAATATGGACTAGTGTACTGGACAGGGCATATCTATATCTGTCTATCTATATCTATATCTTTATCTATATCTATATCTATATCTATATCTATATCTATATCTATATCTATATCTATATCTATATCTATATCTATATCTATATCTATATCTATATCTATATCTATATCTATATCTATATCTATATCTATATCTATATCTATATCTATATCTATATCTATATCTATATCTATATCTATATCTATATCTATATCTATATCTATATCTATATCTATATCTATATCTATATCTATATCTATATCTATATCTATATCTATATCTATATCTATATCTATATCTATATCTATATCTATATCTATATCTATATCTATATCTATATCTATATCTATATCTATATCTATATCTATATCTATATCTATATCTATATCTATATCTATATCTATATCTATATCTATATCTATATCTATATCTATATCTATATCTATATCTATATCTATATCTATATCTATATCTATATCTATATCTATATCTATATCTATATCTATATCTATATCTATATCTATATCTATATCTATATCTATATCTATATCTATATCTATATCTATATCTATATCTATATCTATATCTATATCTATATCTATATCTATATCATCTATATCTATATCATCTATATCTATCTATATCTATCTATATTTATATCTATATCTATATCTATGTCTGTAGCTGTATCTATACCATCTATATCTATAGATATGAGAGAGGAAACAGTACACCAATGAGGGAGCCATGAATGTGTCCTGCAGGTTTATTTGGCCACACTGTTCATAAATTCACTGAATAGGACACGAAATGCTCCTACCAAGTTTACAGAGGAAGTCCATTGCATTGAACTATGAACCTTTCTGTTAGATGTGATAATGGACCTTACCTTTCTTATTGACCTGGCAGCAAAAAAATGGCCACTCTCTCATGCTGTGAGCAAAAACCAACTTTTCTTAGAAAAGAGATCACAGAGGTCTTCTCAAAATGGCACCAGGGAAGCTGCCAGTGAGAACTCCCCACAGCACTCCTCCATCATTAAGATGCTTTAAGCTTCTGGAGCAGGAAATATCACACCTTTGAAAATATTTTTAGCCATCCCAACAAGTGTTACAGCCATTTCAAACGGCTGCCTGCTCTGATACTGGGAGGAAATTAGATTGAAGCCTCAGGAACGGCAAATCCTGAAGTAAGTAGCAATTTTGGGGTTATTTAAGACCTCACAAAAAGGGTGAGAGCTAAGAAAAGTAGGCAGCTGTGCTCCAGACTAGAATACACAAAACTTTGTAGCTCTTATTGTGAATACCTATGCAGCTTTGGCTATTATGCAGAGGGATCTCAGTCGTAAATTTCTGAGGCACCAAAGGCAGCAATGTGTTGCACAAAAACAACACCTCCTGTCTCTTGAGGATCAAACAGGGGCATCTGCTTGGCCATTTGTTAAGTGTGCCACAGTGCCTGTGCCTCCAGGCAGTAGATTCACAGCTGCTTTGTTATATTAGGAAATTAAAATTAGTTTTGCTGAGACACGAGGATGGTTTCATTTAGTTTGTCCTTTATGCCATGCATTTAGAATTCAAGATTCTTGCCTCTCTATATGAAGAGACAAATTACAGATGTTTGCACTCTGCAGAAAAGTGGGGATTCTGAAGGTGGTTAAAGGTAGAAGCTTTGTCTTGAATAGACTTTGCTTTTTAATCATAAACATATTAAAATATAAATGGAATGAAGTATGAAGGATGGCAAGAACACCGAATTTAGCTGAAAAGAAGGGTTCTTGTGCAAACATGTCTCAGGATAAACATGAACTCAGGAAAGCCTTTAAGGGCTACTTTCAAAAGAAATATATAAAAAAAAAATTAAAAAGTACTTGTTATTCCTTTCATTTACCTCCAGTTATGCAAAAGATCCAGGTTTTTTCTTCTTTGAGACAAATAAAAAATAACTGTCTGTGTCACAAAAAGAGTTGCACATATTCATGACTCAAGAAGTTACTCCTTTTTGATTTTTTGCCTGCAGACTGTGAATATATTCTGAAAGCCAAAACCCTCAGTGCATCTGACATGCTGTTCCTGGTCAATGGTCTTTATTTCTAGTCAAACAAAGGATGGGAGAACTCCACTCTGTAAAAAGGAAGTAATACAAACTCTCCTTTCAATAATACAGTTTTGCATTTCATAGGGGAGCAATGTTAATCTCTTCCATTTTTCAAAAATCTCCATTCATTATGTAACTGGGCTAAAAGTTGAATCTGCACTCCTGGACTCAGATCATCCTGATGATTCTCACCCTCCTACATAATTCTCTTCAAGAATGGGATTAGCTGATCTTTGATTTCAGATCTTTGAGAAACTCAGTGCCACAGACAAGCAGCTGCAGTGCACATTACCAGGTGTACAATGCTGCTTTCACAGCAGCAGCAAAACTTTCCTGCCTGTCTCTTAACTCTCCTTACCTTGCTGATAACAGGACCTGAATATATATTCCTTGACACATTCATCATCATCATGATGATGTCCGAGCACCAGGTATAAATCAGTTTTGTTATCAGAGAAAAGCTGTTTCCGAGGTGGCAGCTGGGGCCTGTAGCAAGCTCTGCATTTTGATATGGATGTGGAAGTTTACTTAAATTTCCTCTGAAGCTAAAAACTTCTGGATAAAGCTGTCCATTGCCATGCACATCTTTCCTCCCAAGGAATTATCCAGCATCGGGGCTGCCATGAGATTTGAAGGCTTTTAGTTTTAACCACAGGTGTGTAAATATACGGGCAGACAGCCACGGGACAGCAGTGGCTTTTGAGGCAGCTCCAGAGCACGTTAAGGTCATTAAAAATGCTTTCGTTGTCTTATTGGTAAAGAAGACTCAGAAAGTTTTGAACAGGATGCCAACTAATTTGTCAAGGCTACAGAAAAAACTCAGGGCACAGAGAGAACCTCCAGACTGTGTGTTCAGCTATTTGCTGTGTGTGGATGCAATGCTCAAAAACCAGTCACAGAGGGAAAATAATTATGAAAGTCTTTGTCTGGAACATTTATTTTTTGATGGAGGCAGCACAAACTGAAAGGGAAAGAGAAACCCTTCATTTTTACATTTGCACCGTAACTTCCAAGCGTAATTGAGGAGACAATAACAGCAGTTTGGAAACAATTTGAGTGAGATTGGAGAGAAACTAAGTGAACCCGTGATACTCGGCAGAGTGACAGCAGAGGGCACCAGTGGCTTGCACTGGAGGAAAATGACCTTTTTTTTCACTCGTAAATTGCTCAATAAATCCCTGTTTGCTCTTACCAGCTTAATGCAACAAAGCCAAAGCAACCTACTCTCTTTAACAGATTTTTAGGGCTGACTTTTGGGTGTTCCAGATATGTGCTAGTGACGGAAAGGCAGCTTCCACCATCTGATGCCACACAGAAACAAGAAAAATGTCCAAACTGTTGTTTATCAAAATTCATTGCTCACATATTTGCTGAGGGTAATCTAACCATAAAAGCTTGTTGCTTGGGAATTTTTAGCCTTTCATCTTCCAAGAAAAGTATTTATTCCACATATAAAATATTCTGTGCCCTATATGTTGGTAATCTAAAAGTTTTAAAGACTCTCTAAATTGTGATATACGTTAGAGTTATTTTCATCCAAACTAACAGAAACAGAAGAGAAAATATTAGGCTGCTGAAATCTATGCATAAGTTCCTGGCATATCCATAAACTGAAGGTGACATATTTACAAACTTTAAGATCCACACAGATTATTCATTGCATTTATTTTGTATTACTATGCCTGTTTGAATAGCACCTACCACAAGTATTTCAGAGACCTCGTGCCCCTGAGACATTCAGCTTCTGTCAGGTACAAGGAGAGAGTGGGATGGGCAATGCAAGCCATGTAAGCACGTGAATATTTTTAACTGCACTATGTAAATATTATATTGTATGCTTTCGTGATATTAAATGTTACTTATAAGTGTATGCATATGTATTTTACATACTTAAAAAATATTGGATTGTGTTTATCTGGATGGTGGTGATCTGAATTTCTCTAATGGGATGAGAGTAGGAGCAAATTCTTTGCCAATAGCTTTGATACAGGTTACTATTTAGACATGTTCAGAGAATACTGAAATCATCAGCTACTGCCAGACCAAGGATTGATAGAGGAATAAGTAAACCCATTGGCTATTCACTTGGCTTAATATGATGTTTATTATCACATTTTCATATTTGTTTATTGAAAATAGCCAAGTGAAGATAATGACTTGAAGACCAGTCATTTCCTGGCACTCTCAAGCACCTACTCTCCAAGGATTTTGAAGCTGGTGTGCTCTAAATTTGTAATAAAATACCCTTTTAATTGGTAAGCACAGAAAATTTTACTTTTATAAATATTTGATGAACGGAGATGTTTTATCTATTCATTAGACTCCAGAGTAATATATGTTCATTAGCAGATGAGTAACAGCATTTAATATTCTTTGTTTACAACTGAAGGTCACATGGAAGAATATATTAATATGTAAGTTGTGACCTTCACATTTTGTCAGTTTTAACAAGAATGGGCTTGTTTGCCTTTATGGTCAGATCTGTGTTTGTTTTTCAGCTTTAATTAGCACAATTAAATTCACTCTCTGTGACAGGCAAAATGCACTATGATTGGCAAGATTGGTTTGGTTACTTATAGTTCTTGTTCAAAAAAGAAAAAAAAAAGTACTTTTTAAGAAGAGAAATATTTGTTCACGTGCCAGAGAATAAAATTATAAATTACTATTGCATAAAAGAGTTACTATTATCAGAAATAATCAGAAAAAGGTATGAGAAATAACATCAAATTAGTTTTCTTTTCAAATATGTACCTTAATAAGAAATAACAGTCATGCAAAGATAAGGGTACAGTTTAGGTCTCTTGCTCTGTGTATCTCAGGAGTCATGGACACACTCCAAAGCTGTTAGATAGCACAACTCTGTTTAAAATTGTATGACTGGTAAGTGTATTACACTTACAGCTTTCAGGCATGATTTCACAGAACACACAGCAGGGAGGAACAAAGAAAGAGTAGGTTAAGAAGAAATGGTGCTTAGAGCTCATCAAAAGCTGATTTTGTCAGATAGGCTTTTGAAGGGAACTGTGATTTCAAGAAAATCATCATTTTCTTGAAAACAATCATTCTGCAGTTTATCTTGGGAACTGGAGTTCAGTCATACTACAACTTAGAAAAGATCCGTGGAATCACTGGGTTCATTACAAAAAAAAAGCAAAAACCAACTCTATTTTTCTTACTGATTTTAAAACGAAAAGTGAAAATATCAAGAGATTCCTCCAGGATGCACACTTAAATGTCTGATCAACAACATCTGGAGAAAAATCTTTCCAGTAAGATGTTTAACTTTGTGGAAGGTAAAGCTGTGGCCTATCTGCTGCATGTAATGTATTTTTTTAATAATATAAAGATCTCACCAACGTGGTGTTCTGTTTTGCTGTGCTGTTCTTTTCCCTGTTTCCATAAAGTAAGGTCTAAAGAGAATTCCTGTGCCATAAATGGGTCAGACTACATAATGGATCTAAAGGAAGTGTCTCCCTCAAAAAAACCCCAGGATTACTTTAGCACAAGAGGACATGGCCTCAAGTTGTGCCACAGGAGGTTTAAATTGGATATTAGGAAAAAACACGTGTCAGGGATTGGAAGAAGCTACCCAAGGAAGAGGTGGAGTCACCATCCCTGGAGGCATTTGAAAGATGTGTAGATATGCTGCTTGGGGGTTTAGCAGTGGGCTTGGTAGTGCTGGGTTTGCAGTTGCACTCAATGACCCTAAAGGTCTTTTCCAACCTGAATAATCCTGTGCTTATCTGGTTGTCACATATAATGTGTAAGCATAATCTTCTGCCTCCCCACTCCCCACCCCCCCATCTCTGGTGTCATACCATCATCCTTCTTATTCAAAAGCAGAACAGGAAAAGCACCCCAAATCTTCATCCTAATGATAAACTACTTAATTTCCCTCCCTCATTTTAATGTTGTACTCTAAATGCAAACATCGAATGTTGACTTCTTTGCACTACCGTAGCCCATCCTCATGTTACAACAATAAGGTGTTGCTCCCAGAGAAAATAACAGCAATAAAGCCCAGGATCATTGTGTTTCTGCCATCAGTATTTCTGCAGTGAGACTTGAACCGTGCCTTATCTTTGTGGGTTTGATTTACATTTCATTAAGTCTACTTTCTTCTGCGAAAAAGCACTTTCTTCTTATTTGCATAAACATGTACATTGCATAAATAGCATTGACTAGGAAGGAGTCATCCTGATCGAGGCAAGAAAGAACTATGCATATTCAAAGCAAGAAATGAATAGATAAGGTGTATTATATCTCTTGAAGGGGAAGTTTTCCAAAATGTTTACTGAAGATCTTGAGTTTGTAGATTTGTGCTGCTCAGGGAGGTCACCAGGAAAAATGGCACCCAAGATGCTGAGGGAGAAATGCCACTACATTAGTGAAAATGTCCCCTTTTTGGGATAGTGATGATACACTAATTAATCTCTTCTTCCCTGTTCTGAGGTAGTTGTATTTCCTCACCTGTGGAGAGGAACCAACGCTTTGTTCCAGTGCTGTGCTCTGCTCCCCTTGGATTTGATGTCTGTCCCAGAAACACCAGGGCCTGTTGGCATCTCTGTCCCCCTCTCCACAAGAAATAGCAAAAGCACAGACAGCAAACCACCCCTCTCCTTTTCTTCCAGCATCATGGAGTTGTATAGTGGGTGTTACCCAAATATGTTCTCATTCTGATTAACAAAAGACTTTCCACAGAATTCCAAAACCATGCAAACCTTGTCCTGTGGTGACACAGCCAATCTGAGAAGTCTTTCATGGAGCTTCTTCAGGGAAGCAGTGCTTGATTGAGGTGAAGATGGCAGATGATGGAGAATTTATAAGAAGACTCAGTTTTCTTTTTATTCTCAGGACACACAACTTCATTAGCACATGTGTGAAAGCCCATAATTTCTAGAGCACTTACAACAAATTAGGGCTTAAATTCTTTGCATAGGAAAATCCCCCTGCATTATTAGAAGAGGAGGTTGTATTCCCCAGTGGGCAGCTATTCAGAATATGTCCTACAACAACCGTGTCCTAGGAGCATGTCCACATGTCCCAGGAGTGGGAAAGTTCAGTAGAGGGAACAAGACCATAGAATTTTAGAATGGTTTGGGTTGGGAGGGACCACAATGACCATCTCGTCCCACCCTCTCTGCTATCTTGAAATCTGCATCAAGTTCTATTCAAAATGAATTAATATTGCTTAAATTAGTTTGTGGACTTCTCTAAATTGCTCCATGGGATATTCAACAGACACCTTAACTAATGCAAATTAACAAAAAGTCAGTGCTTCTATTACAAACCAGAGGTCAACATCCATTGCCTTTTTTTTATTCTTCTCACCATTCCTCTACTCAGAACTGAGACTTCTCTAAACACCCTTCCCTTGTATTCATTTATATTCCCATTTAGATTTGTCTTGTGTTTAGACTCTCAATAGAATCCATTTATGCTCAGTATATTTAAGACACAAGGCATGCAGTCATGGTAAAAGAAATTCTTGACATCCTTAGGCCACAGGAAAAAAAAAAAATACCAGCTGAGACAGAGAACTAAGAGAGATTAAAAAAAAAAAAAAGAGATATATTTACAGTGATATACAGCAGGAACTTCACCTTAAAGACTTTCCATCAGAAGCAGTGCCAGTGTGCACAAAACCTCCATCACCACTCCAGAACATTCAGGGGAAAAGTTTTTTTATTTTTTCTTTTCTCTTCCTCATTGCTGACAAGTAGGACAGTAAAGTCTCACTAAATATGACATAGGGCAGACTTAAATTGCTCACTGAATAAATGCTTCATTTTTTACAGTGGAGATTAGCACCAGATTTGGGATATTGGCTCAGCTTTGAGACACTGTCACTCCATTAGAAAGAATATCAAAATAAGATGAGTCTTATTTTCAACTACTGCCAAGTTTTCCCAACCCTCATGCATTTCCATCATGTAGAGAGGTGTAGTCAGTTGGGTACTAGTTGAACATTGGTGCACTCACTAAAATAATCTATTCAATTTTTGTTGTGAAATACAGATTAGGAGGAGGCAAAGCAGGCTCAAAACTTTAAAGAGCATAAAGAAAACTTTATTAACAGAAATAAAAGGAAAATAATAAGAATCAGAATAAACTTTCAGAACACTTCTCTTCCCCCTCACTTCCCATCTTTCCTTTCCTACTGACAACATAAAGAGACCAAACCTGGACCTCTCAGTTAGTTTATCACTTTTAAAATAGTCTTTTTTCCAGGTCACTTAGAGAAAGAAAAGTCTCTCTTGCCGTGCCATGGAGACTTCTCCACAAGAAGCAGTTCTCTCGCAGATTTAATGTCACCGCAAAGCAG
>VZTG01006424.1:0-38915 GCA_013397845.1 Melanocharis versteri
TGATAACGTCGCATGGGAGCTTCCCGGTTGATGGACGGTACCGAGAAGGCAAATCGCGGAGCATCCTCGGGATGGAGGGTAATCTGGAAGAAGCAGTCCTTAATGTCCAGGACCGCTATCTTCCAGTGCCGTGGGAGTAAGGCCGGGGATGGCATTCCCGGCTGGAGAGGCCCCATGTCCTCAATGACCTCATTTATCTTCCGCAAATCGTGGAGGAGCCGCCACTTGTCCTTTCCCGGCTTCCGAATGACGAAAACCGGGGAGTTACAAGGGCTGTTGGTAGGTACGATGTTTCCTTTGGCCAACTGCTCGTCCACGAGTGCATGGAGCGCTTTTAATTTGTCTTTCTTCAGCGGCCACTGATCCACCCATACTAGAGAATCAGTGGTCCAATTTAACTTCTGGGTGGAACGCTCCACCTCAGTGGCCGCACCTAAAAATTTTGAGGTGTTGGGTCGATGGTCAAAGTTGTCCCCCACTGGGACATGGCGTCTCTCCCCCACAGCGTAAATTTGGTGTCCAGGACGAACGGTCGAATGGTGGCGACTCGTCCGTCCGGACCTGCCAATTGAATATTATTTTTGGACTGTTTTGCCAATTGAACACCCCTGATCCCGGAGACAAACGCCGGCGACTGCAGCTCCCACTGTGACGGCGATTGGTCAGCAGGAATGACCGTCACGTCCGCTCCGGTGTCCATCATCCCTGTAAGCTCTAAAGCATCCTCTCCTTGGTACAGGTGACATTGTACCAAGGGTTTGCCATTTCCTACAGCTTCGGTCCAACAGAAATCTGGAGTGATGGACCAAAGCGATGGCAAAGGGATGGCCTGGGCGATGACCTGGCCATCCGGTAGGAAATGGGGAGGATGGACACACCGGGCCAAGAGAACGAAGCTTCCATCCGGGTTCACTCTCGTGAACTCGGGGGAAACCTCGATCCCACCTGGCGCCTGCTGGGTGTCCCCAACGACAAACAACCCCAATACTACGGTCAAGTCCAATAAGTTTCGAGGTTGTAGCATCACCTCGATTAGTGTCCAGTATGATGAGTCTAGCAGGCGAGGCTGAATGGTGATAACTTTCAGCCTCTGTCCGCAAGTCCATTTCAGCTTGTCCTTCACAGCCGTCTCACTTGGATGCGTCGAGACTCCACTTCTGTCGTCGCGCGGAGTCTCTGCGCGCTGACGTCCTAGTTTCCCATGTTGTTACCTGTTGGGACAGACTCGAACCCGGGTCTTTTAATCATATGTGTTGGGGTTCTGCAGTCTTTGGCAAAATGACCTCTCCTCCCACACCGGAGGCATACGATGGAGTTGGTCTCCCTCATTGCCAGCACCTCCCCCCCAGGTCCGCCCACTCCCCCTTTTTTGTTTTGAGCCAGATTAGAATTTGGAACCGAAACTAAGTATGAACATGCTTTGATCATTTGTGGGAATGTAGGTGGAGGATCAAGAGGCAGGGCCATAATGACCCGTTTGCATGCTTCATTCGCATTTGCCTTTGCGACTGATGTTATCACATGCTCCCTAGTTTGAGCATCTTGAACTTGTCTCTCCACTAACACTCGGAGCTTATCTACAAAGTCTACAAATGATTCATTATTTTGTTGCCAAATTTGTGTGTAATTTAGTTGAGGTGCCGATTTTGGGGGCATTGAAAGGAACGCACTTTCTGCTGCGCCCCGGATCGCGTTTAACGCGTCTTCCAGAATTGTCCGGGCTTGGTCCTGGGCTTTTGACAACAACCCTTCCCCAGTGAGGTGTTCCATGGTAAGGCCCGCGTTGTTCTGGTCTTGGAGGAGGATCGGAAGGAGCTCCTGCAGCTGCCTCCTCCAGTCCGAATCCCACATCTGGAACTCGGCCGGAGAAAGCAGGCAGGAGAATAGGTTTTTAATGTTATACGGCACGAGGACCGTAGTGGAAAATGTTGCTTTCATCAAGGTCTTAAAATACGTGCTCTCCCTCCCGAACTCCCTTTGGGCCTTACAGAGGTCCTTCAGTTGTTGGGCTTCGAAGGGCCTCCAGGTCGGGTTGTTGCCTTGCCTGTTGTAATGGACCGGCGCGGCAAAAGGACATTCCCCCAGTTCCTGGTTCCGGCTCAAATGATTGTCACTTCCTGGTGTCCGGAAGTGAGATCATAGGAGGCGGAAGGAGGAAGTGGATGGGCGGAGCTTAGTGTGGAGGAGGCAGGGCAAGGGGCGGAGCCAGGGTGGTGGGAGGGGCCCAACGCCACGCCCGCCGACGATGGAAGAGGATGGTCTAAAGGACAGAAGGGGTTTGAGGGACGAAAGGGATTTTGGGAACAAGATGGAGGGGCCGCCACGTGGCGACCGCCATCTTGTGGGGAACGCGTGGAGGGTAATAAGGAACTTGGAACGCCATTTTGTGGGTTATTAACTTGGGAAGAGGGATTGGAAAGAGGGTTGAGGAGAGGGTCCGAGGCGGGGTCGCGAATCCCACCCCGGCAAGGGTACTGAGGAGACTGAGGAGGGCCAGGAGGACGGTGGCTCTCCTGCGCTTTACTGCGTTTTGCCACTCCTCAACTCCCCAGTGTAGGGGACAAGGGATTGGGATTTGAGGGAGAGGAAAAGGGGAAAGGAGAATCAACTGGGGATAACTGCGGTCCGGCCGTGGTTTTTGCCACATTTCCTTTCCCCACTAGTGCCTCGCAAATCGAGACAACTAGTGGAAGGAATTTATCTGCAGATGTGTCCCCCGAATTATGAAGGGCGGCCATCTTGGCCCCAACCCCATCCCAAAACTTTATTTCTCTAACACGGTCGGGGGACACATCTGCAGATAAATTCCTTCCACTAGTTGTCTCGATTTGCGAGGCACTAGTGGGGAAAGGAAACGTGGCAAACAACCAACGGACCAGCCGTTTCAACTGCCCTTTTGAAAATTTCTTCCCACCCACCATGAGGGATCCTGCAACTTGGACATAAACCTCTCTCTGAGCAGAGGACAATTTTGAACCCATTTTTAAACATGGGTGTCTTAGACACAGGTCCACAAACAAGTGCCTAAGACACAGGGGTCCAACTGCTCAAACTCCTCCCCACCCAGGAGTAAAACGCAAAAAAGAACAAGGAATCCCCGTAAGGATCTCCTAGAAAGGGTCCCCAGGACTCGGTTAAGGCTTCCCGCCTTGCCTTTGGGGGGATATCTCTCCTGGACTCGCCGTTGGTCCCGAGGACTCTCCCTCCCAACACCCAGATCGGGGGGGGAAGCTCTTACCGGATTTGCGCCCTGGAGAAACAGAAATTCCTGGGTGAGTCTCACGCCTCGAGGGTTGGTCTCCGTGGGTTCTCGCCAGAGATTAGCAACCCGACCCCAGGAGCACCGCCGCGCAAAAGCGGCGTGCTACGACTCGGGTCTGGTGGGTCGCGCAACGGAGCTCCGTCAGTGAAGTTCACCGACCGCTCTCTTCTGGGGCCCTCTGACGATCAGAGACGCCCCACGTTGGGTGCCACCTGTCACGCTTCTGCACGGCCTTGACGAGCCCGGCGGGCCGGCGAAGGACAGAAACCGCGGTCAGCGTCTCGCGGAGTGACTCGCTCTGGGCTCTGAAAAGAGCCTTTGTCGCTCTCTTCTGAGAGCCCTGGCAGTCCTCCGGACGGACTCGGTTGCGCTCAGTCCGTGGTGGATGGCTCTTAAAAGAGCCTTTCGCAGGCAGCTCTTTAGGCAAGCCTCAGCCCGATGTCGGTGGAAGCGCGGCGCAAGCTAGGAGTGAGAGAGGCGACTCTCGAGTCCGCTGTTCCAAGGCCTTTATTTCCCGGAGGGGAGAACAAAGGGTCTTGAAGGGTGGAGCATCGAGAGCCGACGGCGATGGTCTGGCTCCGAGCTCAGGGGAGCATGGACTTTTATGGGTCTCAGGGAAAGGGCGGAGTTTGGGTACAGCCAATAGGGGAACAGGGAGGAGGAACAAAGAACCAATGGGAGAACAAGGGATCGAAAAGAACCAATGGGGGTACAGTAAAGCAGAACTTTCTAGAACAGATTAACATAAACATGAAGTGGGAGGTTTTAGGCGGGGACTTCTCTCCAACTGACAGCTGGGGGGTTGCGGCTTAGACAGTGACCTCTGCCTCACCTTCAGCGCCATTTTCCTCGTCGGAGACATCTTGTCTCCCCGAGAAATCTACCCAATTTATTTCCTTATTAATCCAGACGCTGAAGGCAGGCTGGGTCACCGCAACAACCTCAGTAGGATAATAGTTTGCCCAGAGCATAAATCCATTGTGTGGTGACTGCCACTTGACTTTGGGTCAGAGCGCAGCACGAGCAGAGGCGGTGGTGGCACGCATGCCAGTCTCTGCATCGCTGCTGCCAGCTGCTGTGCTGCGTGTCACAGCCCAGGCTGCCATCCCCCCCCGGCTAGTAGGTACTGTGTCCTAGGCTGGGGCTTCACCTGGCGTGCTAATGGCAGTCCTGTGCAGAGAGGTGTCTTTGCACATCCTCCAGAAAGCTGCTCTTCTCCCTCCTGAGGAGCACAGTGGATAACTGACTGGTTACCACTGTCAGAAGGCAGAATACTGGTATGGGTGTGTACAGTATCCTTTTGTGATGTTCTGCCGGCACTGTGGTGCGCACAGACGGAATTCAGAATGCATGGTTTGAGAATTAAGTCTGTCACAAATCCAGGGTGAACTTTGGTCCCCTGTTATTAAAGTTCAAAATGAGGAATAGCAGTAGTAGGCTGAACAGGTAAATGTATCTGTGTGTCCCCCAGAGGGAAGTGCTATCTGCTGTGTATTTAAATGTAACAACAGCATCTAATGAACTGAAAGGTTCATGGCTTAGCTCCTTAGAATACAGTGTTGTCCAGCGTGTAAATTCTTCAGTGGTGAATGTCAGCTCACTGTGACATTGCACATACCTGGGCCACTCCCATCTTCAACCAAGTCAGGAGTTATTACACTCGAGCAGCTTTCAGGATGAGCAGACCTGTAGGCTTCCAACTGCAGCCTCTGTGATCCTCATTCATGGGCCCTGATTTTGCACTGCACCTTGTTTTAAAGGGAAATAGGATCACAGGTGAGAATTTGCCACTACACACATGGAGCATGTGATCGGAATTAATCAATGTCATTTGCAGCTACCCTCAAGTTCAGCAGCCTGTCAGAGGAAGTGCAGCAGGCATTAACCTGGTGTTTGTCTGGTGCCTTTAACAGCACGGAGTGGTGGCCGGGGGATGTGGGCATTGCTGTGCTACTGCTGCAATACATTTATTATCATTAATATAGTACTACTAGTGAAAGTGAAATCCAGTGTCGAGCAATGGGAAAAAGCAAGTCAAAATTCCTTAAAAATGCTTAATATGGTGACAAATGTAGCACACGCAAAACATTATCATTACACTATAATATATTTTGTTTCTTGTGAATTGATATTGCAGTCTTGTTTTCTGAGGGACTTACTTACATGACCAGAATATGCACTATGTGGACTTTGCAGTAAATAAGGGTGGTAGGCTGGTACACAGGTATGACCTGTGCACTCTAATAGCATCTTCTTTGCTCAGAGATGTTCTACTGCAGCCCTGAGTCCTGAAACACCTTTTCTTATTTTACTTTTGTCTGTAATTGTACTCTTTCAGTGAAGTTCTGTCCAAATTCACACTGGAACTGTGAACAGGATCAAAGTCTGTGGTGTAATTAAACCAATCCCGCTCACAAGAATTCAATCTCTTTTCTGAAAGCTACATATTATATATACGAAATGAGCTTGCTTGTGTGTGCTCACGTCATCTGTTTCCCATTATCCATGCTTTGAGACCTATATATGAGGAAACATTAAGTAAAACATTTTTATTAGACACTTTTAAAGTACATAAGAAAATGGAGAAAGTACTGAGCGTGTAGGGCAGTAGGTTAAGCGAGCTTGCTGTACCCGAGGCAGCATTTGCACCCCATCTCGGATGGTGAGACGGTGGGACTGCACAATTCCAGATTTTTCCAGCAATGACTGCAGCCAGCTCCATGGTAATAGGTTAAACTCAGAGTTTGTAACCAAAGAAGACAGATTTACTCTGGACATTCGCTCTGAACATCGCACCTTGTGACTGTCAGTTGTTCTCTCTGATGGTTTGCTTTCTCCACAAGTCTTTCTGAAGACACTGTTGATCACTGTATCTACAAAATGACTGTGCAAATGTGGGCTGGTATCCTTGAAAAAATGCTACTTCAGGGTTAGTATTAAAATAGTAGTGTTGGCATGGAATTGTGCTTGGACTGTTAGACATTTTCATCATAATTCTACAATTTGGGCTTTTTGGATATAGCAAATCCTATTGTTGCTCACGTTCCTATGCAATTGCTTGACAATGCTGGTGTTTGGAGCAACCATAAGGGCATTCTGTGCTTTTTTTGAGTGCTTCATAGTCCTATAAATATGATTAGATGCAAATTTTTCTGTGCTCTATTAGGGGTTCTCATTTTTAATGCCAGTAGAATTTTTGGATGTAGCAAAAATACTGTAGCTTTCTGTACCCCCATTTTCAGTAATACCTGTCTTGTATTGCCGTGTGAAAAATAAATCCAACTGGCCAAAGTCTGGCTGAACTGCAAGAGGCCAAAGTGTAAGAGACATCATAGTGGAGAATGTAGGCAATTAGAATGAAGCACCACGATCTATACTTGTTAATTAAACAATCACAGCTACAGCTGACATTAGAACTTTACCTGATTATCAGCAACAACGTATTTACAAGTAAGAATTATGCCTTTAAAAACAGTAAAATTGTTTTAACAAATGTGCTAGTGCACTGGCAGCTAAGCTACTGCTCCCTGTGGTTTTGTACTTTATACATCCTCCCCTAAAATATGGACAAGCGCCTTTCCTTACAGCTGATTAGTATCTCCAGAGTTCTCCACTTACGGGCTACCTCTCAGTAAGTGCTGGTAACACCTCATATTTTTTTCTCTATTCTGTTTTGGTCCAACTGTACAGACCAAATAGCAGCAACAAAACTTAAATGATCCAGATTTGAATTAATTCTGTTTCCAAGGGTCTAATCTTGTAAACTAGCGGATAAATTCTGCAGAAGCCAACATTACTCACTACTCTTTTTATTTTTTTTTTATTTTTTGTTTCTTTTTCCCAAACACAGGATAGGAAATCTATTAATTTGTCAGCTAATATCTGGTCAGCATTCTATTTTATAAAAGCTGTGCATTATGATTTTAAGTCTTTCTGGGGACAAAAAAAATCTGGTGTCTGTCTTCTGCTTTTAAATGCAAATTTAATAAGGAATTTGAATTTAGAGGAAAATAGAGGTTCTATCTCTGTTAGTCTTCAGGCAGCAGCAATATACTAGTACTAATTGTGGTGGCAGAGGATTGCTTTAATAGCAGTCATTTCACATAACTGGAGGAGTACATCTGAGCATGCAACTACCCTTCATTAGCACCTTTTTAATTATTTCAGTGCCTGTAGGTCAGCATATTTTGCATTGCTCCATTAGAAGTGATGGGCACGTATCGTAGATGATGATCTGTGGCTTTACAAACAAATAAAACAATTTCAGTTATCTATCAGCCTGCTGTAAATAGGCAACACAGCACAGCTGACCAGAAGAAAAAACTCCATCTCCCATTTCTTCATCCCTGAGAACTAAAGCCTCTCTGCCACTAGAGGGTGAGAAAACTACAAACCAAACACTTAAGCCTTAGTCTTTCCTATAGAAGGTACAAATACAAAAAGTTAACACGCAGGCAGGACCTTGGTTATTCATATTTAGGAGAGAAGGGAGCATACCATGGGAACAGCACACACTCTTATACTTAAATCCAGAGCTATGAAGAAATATGGGAAGAGATTGTGATAATTAACAACAGTGGAACAAAACTCACTATCTAAACAATAGATTTTTGGGCCTTGAGGAGGCACAACTATAAAATAAGTTCTGATCTTCATACAAGTACCAAATCAAACTGTTCTGCTTCAACAAAAAACTATTTTTGGCTTAAAATTACTTCCTTTTGGTAAAAAAAATGGAAAAAAGGTCTAGCTGCCTGCCTGCTTTTGATCTATACTACCTATGCAGAAGATTTTATTTGCTTTCTCATAGTTTTTTGGCTGTTCTAGTATTTCTTTCTTTTTACTAAAAGACACCCTGATGCAGTTGCCCTGGTGTACCATGCAGAAATGCAGATTAATTGCTTTGTGTATTTTAGTATGGCTCTGCACCTAGTCCTGCCAAAAAGCACTAATTTCTACTAACATGTCCTATGTTTCTTGACTAAATGTTTTACAAATAAGTCATGTTTTGATGCTTGCAGAGTCTCTTAGAAGATTGTTTTCTCTGAAGACTTCTTTAACTCACAAAGAAAAGATGCCATCTACAATTCAATTTTAAAAAGCTACTCTTAAATCAGGGATTTAACAAATCAATACACTGTTTCTTCAGGAACAATATTTCCCAACTTAAAACAAAAATCAAGTCCCACAGGGAACTGTAACATCAAGTAATTTTTTTCTTTTTTGATCTTGCAAAGCTCTCTGAAGAATTCTGTCATTAAATATGTTTTGACAATGCCTGCTGCCTTGTTACTCTGTTGTTCCTTCAGCAATCTGAAGATCCAAATTCATCTTTCCTTTTTTCCTGAAGAAAGACTTTGATATTAAGTTTGTAAAAATAGTAAAGGGCATGTGTATGGTCAGAAGAAACAAAACTATGTGTCATTAAGTGGTAGTAGAAGAGGCAAAAGAGAAGAAAACATTAAGTATCATAAACAGTTCTAAACTATTGCCTGAGAGACTTTAGTAACTTGTTCAACTTCTGTGAAAGAAAATTGTGACAAGAATTAGAGTGAAATTTTGAGATTTTACTCTAGTTAGGAAAGGACAGCATTAATCTTTGTTTAGGGAGTTACAGCTTTCTGTTATAAAGTGATCAGAATTTTGTTGAAAGCTTTATGTGTTTATCAACAGCATTTTAATTTTAGGGAAATTAATATTTTAGTTTGAAGTTACATGCAGGATTTTACATTTTCTGGCCTAAAAACTCTTCATGCCCAGGCTTAGCTGCATGCCCAGATTTTGCTGCCTGCTTACTTAAAGCATAGAACCAGTCCTTACTAAACAGCTGAAATAAACAGAATTTAGGAACACATTAGTTTCTATTTAACATTACTTTAATTCTGCTCTTAATGTTGGTTTACTTTTCCTTCAGTTCTTGCATAATATTCACATAACTTCAGGGAAGCTGTGGAATGATTTTCCCTTTTTTAAAGTAAGGTGTTAGCATTCATTAGAGCAATGAATGCTTGCTGGTTTTTGATTGCCTTTTTTTTTTTCTGTTTTAGTGTTTTTTTGTTGTTTTTTGGTTTTTTTTTGTTGTTGTTTGGGATTTTAACTGAAAGGAAACAAATTATGACATTCCCTTTTGCTGACATTAAAAATCCCTGGCCCCTTTCTATGGACTCTTTTCTTTTAGTGCCCTAAATACCATAGAAGTAATAGAGCGTTTACAGCTGGAGGCAATGGTTGCTTTCTTAATTTCAGAAGAAAATATTTTGAACTCTATAAAATAATTTTAACCCTCAAGCCTATCCAAAAGCTTTCCTGGGAGGCACAAATGAAAATGCACAGAACAATCAGTTAGAATATTGTTTTGGAAAGTACGAAGTGCTGAAAGCCCAATTTTTTTTTTATTACAACACTAGCATATTTAGCACAGTTCCTTATTCTACATTGTCTTCACCATCTTTCTGCTTGCTGACTTCTATAGGATTTGCAGCTATTCAAACAGTTTTCAAGAATTCAACACAAAGCACCTTTTTCTGGACTACAGAACATAGTTTTTACGGTTGAGAAAACTGGAGATCTGTCCAGCTTTTATCTCCCTCCATTACAAAAATGCCACCAGATCTTAGCTACCTATTAATTTCTGAGGCTTAGAGCCAGACCTGATGCCAAATTAAATTACTAAACTTGTTACATTTAACCACACTCTCTACCAGTCTCAAAATACAGCTAGTAGAAAGGCTCTTTCAGTTGAGCCATGATTTGATTTTAAGGAAAAAACCTGAGGTAAAAAGCCTGGTCCCTGTCTCAGTTTCTACAGCATTGCTGCTACCTTTCCCTTGAATCAAAATGCCACAGGCTAGAAAAACCACCTCTGTATGGTACTTGAAAATGGTTTTAGGGGACGGTTGGTATTGTTTAACTTGATTAATAGATGAACAATGATACAACTACCAGAAACTACTAGAAACAGCTCACGCAGGCCATGGAGGGGCTTTCAGGCTATGGTAGAAGGTATGAGCTCCCCAAGCCCAGCCCTGACTCTGAAAACTCACCTTTTCATGGTGGAGTGGTTGGTGAAACCATGAGCTTCTGCATTTTTTGCATCTTCCTTCAGACTAGTAACTCAATTAAAGCTGGGTTGATGTTTTCTTGTCGCACCTTTGCTGGCTAGCTAAGGCAGAAAACAACCACTTAAGCACCACTTTTTCTTTCATTCCATGTCCTCTACTGTGCAGTTCCTCAGGCTCTCTTGCAACAGCAGTGCTTGTTGCTTTGGTGCCACTTCAGTGCTCTGGGATTTGGGGAACTTTGCTTGCCCTGTCTAAGCTCCTTCTGTTCTCTGGGTATGGCTTGGCCTCCAGCTTTAGCTGATGTGACGTTCCTTCCCACAGAAACATGAGTGGGAATGGCAGGTAGCAGCATAGCGCTTATCTGCTGCTAATTTCAAATGTGGCTGTCAGATAAAAGCTGAAAATGCTGTTTTGCAAACAGCACCTCTAGACAGGCTACACAGCACTAAGCAAAGAGCCAGAAAAAACCCTACCATCCACCTTCTGAGACCTTGAAAAGAAGGGTAATTTTATTATACTTGTTTGTTTTAGAGTTTGACAGTATTTTTAGGCCTGAAGAACTCAGTGATAAACATTCAAATTCATCATTCTAACAGTTTTCAACTTTCACAGTAAATTATTTGTTTTAAAGGTTGAACATGTCACATGGTAAGAGCATCTAACCAGCAGCTATGAAATGTCTAAGGAATCAGAGGAGAGAGAGAAATCTCACTAAGCAAAAGATAATGACTGGGACAGCAGAACACAAACAGTCCAAACAGACAAGATGGGGGGAACTCCAAAACCTTGGATTTTACTTTATATTTTTGGATCTTGTTGTAGCATCGCAAAGATCAAGCCTGTCATATGAACTTAATCTGAAACCTTTAGTCAGGCTTTGACTTCTGGAAGTGCCAGAAGGAAATACATGGTAAGACAATGGATCAAATTCTGAACATGTTTGTATATGATGAACTGGAAGTTTAAAATATATCTTTATTCTTTTTTTTTTTTTTTGTGGTATGACGCTAAAGCCCAACAAACAAGTTTTTTTTTTTTTTGTTTTTGTTCTATTTTCTTTTTCTTTTCCCAGCCACATCCAGCTCCAGGTAGAAGAAAAGTTTAAAAAAGATAGTTTAGTAAAAGGAAAACTTCTTGGAGAAAAACCCTCCTACTATGAATCTGCCATATTTATCTGCTTTCATGGAGAAGGCATTATTTTAAATTAAAAAAAAAAAAATCATCCAACTATTGACTGAGATTTCTAGAAAAAATACACCTAATGCTCAAAATGCACTTCCTTTATATTGTACACTACTGTACACTAAGACACAACGTCTTAGTAAAGTTTTTTCAAACATGCAGGTACATGTAAGAAGCTGGTTTTATACTGCACAGCACCTTGGAGAACCATCTCTTGTGCAAGACAAACCCAAACTTGAAAATGCAACCATTGCAGACTGTCAAGTTTTATTTCCATATTTTTCTCACTTTGGGTGGGAGAAAAAACCCTAAAATTTTTCATTATGTTCTAAGACATTGTAGTATAAGTAGGAATAGTATTTATACAATTCAACCTAAAAGAATGAATCATACTAGCTTTGACACATGATGTACGTTAGTGTAGGAGGCCTGTTGTTACAGAATAAATGGAATTCTAAGGTATCTGCACCAAGGTCACTGAAGTTCATAATTGCACGCAGCAGAACAATAGTAATATAACTAATTGAAATGAAATAAAAATATTGTATACCCAATTGTATTATTTGGAACTGAATGGGTTTTATAAAGTATAACCACGCTATCTGAGTGTTTTTGAGTTGCTGCAGTAAACAGATTATACCTTGTTAGGGCACTGTGGCTGAAATGTTGCTGTTCACTAATGCTGTTTGTCGTGTCACAGACAGCAGTGTTCTGTCACCCTTCATCCCTGTTCCATTCGAGCTTCTTGAGAGACGATCTTTGCACACACGCTGATCCATCTTACAGAACTCCTAATGTGCAGATGAGCTACAACGTGTGCTCTTTCTTTATGCTGCGTAGAGCTTGAGAATTACAAATAAAAACTCATGGTAGATCATGAGGTCTGGGATCAGTATATCATTCTCCATAACTACTAACAAGAGGAAAACCTAATTATAATAAGGATAAAATGGTAACTTCATTTTCATCTATGATTCATTCAATTTGGTAACACTCTTCTACCAAATATGTGCATATCTGAGTTCTGTCTTTTGGGGGAAATGTGAACTGGGGCAAATTTGTCATTAAAGTAACACTGAAAGTTTTGAAGCAGTCAACATCTGGCAAATAAAGGTGGAAAAATTAAAGTTTTTTTTTCAAAATATTTTCATAGAAATGAAGACAAGATTTCTATTTTGAGGGGTGGGGAGTAGGGACTTTCAGGCCTCTGGTTAGAGAAAGAAAAGTATCATGAAGACGTTGGTAGACTTCCCTTGTATCAAATCTTTCAAATTAATGAAGAAGCCCAAAGTATTTAATTTAGAATATAAGAAGTGAAATACCTCAGAATAATAAGAGTATTGCTGGCAGCTTTCCACTGTGGACTACTGATATCAAAGTGAATGATTGAGGTATCATGCCAGATTTTAGAAGCGAATGAAGCATATAACAAACAAGTGACAGATAGGAACAGTTAATTTAGGAAAAAGAAGTAAGAAGGAGCAAACTGACACAGCATAACAATGCATAAAAAACAAGAAAAGAAATCTTGAGGTAGTTTTAGTGGTTCTACTATTTAATAACTGTATATAATGAGTTTGGTTAGGACTGTTTTTCTGTGTTAGGTGTCCTGGAATCCTTTTTTGGAAGGTGTAGACAGAGGTCATAGGAGTCATAGCTGAATAGAACAAAATGGGAAGGAATACTAGTAGAGCAATCACCACTTTTAACTGCTGTAAAGTGTGCCCTGAATCTGTCAGCAGGATTTCTGTTTTTGTTTATCAGAAGAAAAAATACAGCAAAACAGATCAAACCTAACATTTTTTGTCTGAGTCTCCATCACTCACTAGAGGAAATGACAAACTCATTTTATGTGATTTTTATGGCTATCCCTTCCCCCTTTCCCTCAATTCTGTTTTATTCGTTAATTGCAATTCTCAGTTTTTGTTCCAAGTTTTTTAAGCTGGATTATCACCTTTTCATTCCAATATTCTCTCCTAGTTGCCTGTAGTTATCACTACCTTTTTATAAGGGTTGATTTCATAACCTTTGATCTGCTTTAGTACTTAACTACCTGTACTTTACAACACAATCACAATTATTTTTCCTTATGAAGAAATCGAGTTTTGTTTTCAAGCTCCTGAAAATGTTTAACTTAAATGGCATAAACATTCATTAAACTCTATTTATGGCCCAACTCACAAATACTCAGTTAACCATAGCACACACAAGGTATTTTCCAGTTTAAAAATTAAATTTATAAAAGTCTGCAACAGGGTTGCAAATAGAAATTTCAAAACAGGGAACATTTAAATGAAGAATCCCAGTTAAAAAAACCCAAACAAACCAACAATCAAACTGAGAGGCAATGTGACTTCATTAAAGATGCTATTTCTCAGCAACAACAGTGGATATTTATGTTATTCGTTAAGGTAAATATTCATTTTAACTTAAATGATCCAGGCAAATAATTGTTCATCTTTCACTTTTCTGTTGTGTTTTAGGTCTTAATAATATTTTTGATGAAATGCTCTCAACATTTAGCAGTAAATTTTCTCCTTGGCCTTTTTCACCATGCTGCAGATGACTGTCTTCTGATTTGTCTTTTTTTTTTTTTAACTGAAAAAAAGACAGTTTACAGTGGTACTGAATAGATTTAGGACCTTCAATAAATCTCATGGATGTGATTGCTATACCACCACTGTTCCTACAGTATCAGCATGGGTTTAACTGTGAGCTCCCAGGAGCAGAATTAGTGATTAGTCAGAAAAGCCTGTTTTGAAGTTTTTGCTGTTTAGAATGAATGATGCTTAGTCTTTGGACCAAAACTTGGTTTAGAAGGTTGGTGTTCATGTTTCAATATAATGCTCTCATGGTTAAGCCATATCAAATTGAGCACTAAGCTTTGAACCAGACATAGTACAAATAAATCCTCACGTCAGCACTTGCAAATCACAGTATACAGTTCAAGAAAAATATGAGTGTAATCTGTGGAAGACAGAGAAACTTTTAACCAAAGAGAAGCTATACCAGCAACTCCAGGAAATGGCTTTGAAATATAAATGCACCCAAAGGGAAAAGACACATTCATTGGTACGTTATGCTTTACAAAGCCATGGGATTTAACTCTCAAATAACAGGTGCATTACCTGCCATGGCTTATTGTTAATTTATTATCACAGAACCATAGGAGACCCAGCTGGAAGACCTGAAGGGTTGTCTGGTCCAGACATTTTTGGCAAAAGCCAAGACAAGATGACCCAGCCAAAATCTTGGGGAATCCACCACCTCCCTGGGGAGATTATTCCAATGGCTGATTTCTCTCAGCCAGATTTTCCTCGTGTCTAATTGGAACTGACCCAGGAGTAACCTGTACCTATTACCCCTCCTCTTTTCTATGTGACTCCTTGAAAAAAGGGAGTCTCCAAATTCTTGTAGCCACCCTTTAAATACTAGAACATGGTGACAATGTCTCTCCAAAACCTTCTTTCCTCAAGACTGAATAAACACAGGCATCTCAGCCTTTCCTTATGGGAGGCTTCCTAGTACTTGCATCATCTTTGTTGCCCTTCTCAGGACCCTGCCCCGCCTATCCCCATCTTTTTTGATAGTGGGGACCAGAACTGAACACAGCACCCCAGCTGTGGCCTGGCAAGCACTGAGTAGAGTGGGATAATGCCTTCTTTATCTCTGCTGTGATGTCCTTGTTGATGCAACCCAGCATCCTGTTGGCTTTCCTTGCTGCAGCAAGGCACATGGTCATTCAGGTTGTGAGTAAAAATGTAGGCAACCTGTTTCCTGGATTTATTTTCTGTACAAAATATAAAAAAAAAGGCAAACAAAAAAGGAAAGGCAAATTGTCCTTAAAGAAACAACATCTAAATCCTGTTTTTTCAGAACATTGGTACTAACTGCAAGAAAATAAAAAGAAAAATAAGAGTGGTCTCTGAAGTCTTTAAAAAAGAGTTGCCTGGAAGACTTTTGGAAATTAAAATTAAATTTGGCAGAAAATACTTAAGGCTCAGCTACCTGCTAAAACTTGTCAGCTCTTAATTTTACATCTGTTTTTGATCACACTGCAGCACTTGATAATATGTTTATGATCACGTCACTGCAATGGAAGAGGCAAGGTTAAATTGCCGTGTCTAGTCAAGTAGGAGTCCTGGTCTTTCATGTATATTTGGTGATAAACAGTCCCACTGAAGCCTGGCTGGTGTATTGCAGCAGTACCCTTGCAGCAAGGTTTGTAATTCTTTGCTGCCTCAGGCATAAGCATCTATATGTCTCAAGATGTTTTAAACCAAGTAGAATTAAAATTATACAGACTTTTGACAGAAGAGTAGTTTCATCTGTAATTCTGCTTTTTCTTAAGGGTTATCATTTTGCATTTTGTTTAGCAACTGAATTAGAGAAGCCCTGCCAATAACTGCCAAACTGGCAAACAATTACTCTGCATTCAAGTCAAATAAACATTTTGTACATCATAAAATTATTTAGCAATTAAATTTCAAAGTAGCTTATGATCTATGGTGTTAACTTCAGGTTCCTTCTTTCTTTCCTCTTACATGATAAAACTTAGTAAATGTAATTTAAAATGTTCATTTATGTTCTGTTTGTAACTATACCCCTGCCATTAATATAGGAGATGCTACCATACTGCAGTAATGAAACCTGACAAGATTCTTCAAATCTAAATACATTCAATGCTAAAGTTCAAGATGAAACCTACTTTAATAGACAGCTGTAAATATTTAGTTGCTAATTTTTTTTGCGAATTTAGTTTTTTTTGAGGAAAGAACAAACATATACACCCATTTGATCTGCATACAAGAGGCCATTGTCATTTGCCCTTACTGAGCTATGCATATTCATGCTCCCAGCAGTTCAATATATACTCCTGTCGTTCCCTCCCCAGAGATCTGCCTTGATTCTATCTCGAGTTTCACTCCAAGCAGCAGGTTTGGAGCTAGAAATCTTTATACTTTAAAGATTTTCCTGCTGCATATGTTGCAGTTGTAAATATACCTTTGAAACAATTTTGGAGGTGAGGAAAGATTTATCTTATCTATAGCTGTATTCTTTGAATGACTTAACAAATTATTTCTGAGATCTTTTATATTATTTAATGAAGAAGTTTTTATCCATTTAAAGCCAAGAACCACCTGATTAGGAAAATATGTAGCTGAACTGCTGAGCAGATGAATTAACATGGTTAAGTATTCTTTTGGAGAGTCACCAGAAATGCTTCATTCTCTTCCAAGATCTTAATTCTTAGCTTACTACCTAATTTTCAATCTCAAGAAGGCATATGAAGTTGCCATTAACTTTTACTGTGAAGATGTTTTGCAAAGTGAAAGCTGCACAAATAAGAGTGATGGTAGCTCCCTCCAAGTGATGGCAAGCCCTGAGTAGAGTTGCAGCTTTACTCAAATATTTGAATGATAAATGTCCTGGATTCAGTCACAGGAATAGCTTGTAAGTGCAAGTAGGGAAAAGTACACCTTTTCAAACCATTTGGCACTGATAACACAGCTAAGAAGCAAACGCTCCAAGCCTGAGTGTCACCTGCATACTCCTTGCAGTCATTTTCTCCAGAGGAGCTTCCAGGAAAAGGCAGTCAAATGTTAGTG
Organism: Melanocharis versteri; assembly: GCA_013397845.1. Taxonomy (NCBI): domain Eukaryota; kingdom Metazoa; phylum Chordata; class Aves; order Passeriformes; family Melanocharitidae; genus Melanocharis; species Melanocharis versteri. The sequence continues at coordinate 17,115 of VZTG01006424.1, forward strand.
TGGAAGTGCAGTAAGACATACAACTTACCTTTCTGATAATGCCATTTATCCAGATTTTATCCTGTCTGCAGCCTGTTCCTGCCCCAGTGCTCCATGGAAATGTTTCAGGTGTGCTGTCCACCAACTGTCACTTGCTGTTGGAAATGGGGTGCTTTGTCCTAGTGGCTCTGTGCTCATCTTGGAGCTAACTGTAGTCTTCCTCCCCTTTTATCTTCCCATCCTTTGCCTTGGATTCTCTGACATCTATCCTGATAGCTCAGATTTCCAGTCTCCTGGGAAAGCCCCTTTCCTTCTCTCCTTTACGGAAAAATGACTCAACAGCTGTATGGGAAAGTTCTGTGAGTTTGCTCTGGAAGACCTTGGTTTCCTCTCAGGACATTTCCCATTCACACCACAAGGTGTGAGCAGGCAATTATCAAGCTGTGCTTCTCTGCCCCGGTCCTGACAGCCTGGAGATGCTCTGGCTTCCCACGGACCAGTTTGTGGGGAAGTGAAACACCTATTTCATGTGGTGCAGGCTAGGCTGAGCCAATTGCTGGGATCTTGAGAGCATGTGTGTGTCTAAAGTGAGTGTGAATATTTCACAGTATAATATGAAAGGTCTACTTTGTGGTCTTTTAAAAATATTTCTGGCACAGCAAAACAAGTAAGATGGGAGACAGGATTTTTGTATGGGATTACTTGGTGCCAGTGCAGAACTTTGTCCTTGCCAAGTTTTTGGTTAAGTTGGAAAGTATATTTCCTTGATTATGATGAGGCGAGACGCTCTTTAAATAGAAAATAAATTTTGCCGCCATCTGCAGAGCAATCTGATGAATTAAATGAGGAGTTACAAAACTCTTCTGTTGGCTTTTTTGGAATAAGCCGGTTCATATGGATTTTATAAATCCAGAACTGGATTTTTAAATATGTCTCCCTCAAAATTTATCACAAAATATCTTGTTACACGATGGTAATCTTGGTCAGATTATATTCCTTTTAGATGTTTTCTCCCAATTCAAGATAAAGTTATTCTGCTGTGTTGCAATGAGATTTAAACCCCGTACCTCTGTACTTGTCATTTATTTTGAACAGTGTCAGATGCTTCAGGTGTTGGCATTCATATATCATACATCAAATACCGCAAAAATCACACTTCATCGCCAGAAACCTTGTGTCATGCTCAAGTTTAACAAGCAATCTCACGAATTAAAACAAGAGTTTAGGTACACCAGCAGCCATAAACATCTGTTCAAATATGTTAGGGATTATTAGGGCAGTACCACAGCCTTGTTAACTTGACGTGTGAGCCAGGATTGCAGTCCAAAGCAAGCACAAGAACTGTGATGTAGCAAAAAGAAGGGAAAACCTTGACTTTGCAGAGTGAAGATTAATTGGACATATACAATAAGTACACACAAGCTTTTAAACATTCATTCAAACCTACTCCAGCCATAAAAACACAGCTGCTCAAGCTAACTAAGCATTATAGGTCTAGACCTGCAAATGAGCACATGAATGTATTAGAAATTAAAATCTGCAATAAAAGTCTTTGGGTACACTTTGTCACATCTATACACAGATCCCATTGGAAATAATGCCAAGTTCAGAGTCAGACTTTAGTTTTCATCATAAATGAACTCCAAACCCATATGATTGAATAAAAATCAGCCTTGGATTCTCTAACTTTCAATATAATGCTGTGGGATTAGGGAACCTGAGTGACAGACAGTGAGAATGATTTATTTTTTGTGCAGAAAGATACCCAGAAGTGTTCGTTCTTTTTAGAAAAGACAAGAACAACACATCTATTTCATCCTAGTTCTTCTCCAGTATGCTTTATGCCTTAACCACAATTGAAAAAACCTTTGCCAAAGTCTTTACTTCACCCAAGCAAAATCCCACGACTGGTGGTATTATCCTTCTGAAAGTGGCAGGCGTCCGTCCTTTAAATCTTTTCCTCTCTGGACTCCTTGATTTTGTGCTGTCTAAGCCCTTTTCATAAGCCAGGGAATCTGTCTTTTAACAATTGCTGCTGTGCAGGTAACATGCAGATTCATCTTCTCACTCTTTTATCTTCACATCCTCCACGCAAACCATGGCTTTAGCTATTCTGACATGATCTTATGATTTTGGATTTTAGTTCGTGTGTAAGATGACTAAACCCCTTAGCGTTTTCATCATGTTGTTCCTTTCCTCCTTTTTAATAACTGTGAACAAATTTAAACTTTTTCACTTATGCAGTAATTATTTCATCATCATCTCTTTGTCATCTGCTGATTTAGGTGATAGTTGAATCTTGCAGAGTTTTCCATAACTGAGATTTCTCTTTCTCGATTTATTCACACAACTAGTACATATAATTAAAATATTCAGTTGTGTCAATATCCTTGTCAGTTCTGTCACGTTTATGTCTGCTCAATGTGCTATTAAATGTTTGTCATTCTCATTTTGTTCACATGACTCAATTTTTTAAATCCACCTAATTCCATTTTCCCTCACACCACGTGCAGCCTACTTCCATAACTTTCAAGTTCCACCACTGGTCAATCTTCGCGTAGTTCTCAGTTTCAAATGAGATCATGGAATCAATTTCTATTTGTCAAGTACAGCCAGATATTGCATATAAATAAATATACAAACTTCTATTTTTAGTAGATTGTTATTCAGAGTCATGTGTTAGGGAACCTGGGTGTTTTGCTGCAGTGTAGGACTTCAGGATGGATAGATTAATGTTTAGAATAGATGAGACAATAAAAAAAAAGGTGTGAGTACATATTATTAGAATATTTTGTAGAAAAGCTGTTTGAATTTAAGAAATGGAAGGAGAATAGTACAAGCAAGTATATCACACTTCTTAGTGTGTCTATATCGTGATGATAAAGAAGCACAACAACCAGACACTAAAAAATGCTAGAAATCTACCATCCATATCTTGGAATGCCAGTGGAAAGAATAAAGACAAATCACTGTCATAGAAATATGCCTAAGCAGTTTGCCAAGAAGCAAGTTTTGCTGCAGAGTTCTTAAATGATTCAGTGTATCCTCTGGTTTGAGAGAATTATTTTTCATCTTGTTCCTGTGTGTCAAGTTATCTATTCAATTTTTAAAAAAAATGTCCTTTTTCTTATCAGGAGGAAAAAACCTTTCCTTAAGTGCTGGAAGAATGAATAGCTTATAGAATTGCCTATTTTCTAAATAGGCAGATTGGGAGGATGAGTATCAAGAAGGGCCAGTATTGGAAAAACTTTTAGCTGTACTTGCCGCTTTAAAAATAAATTAGTGACTACAGAAATTGTCCTGGACTTTAATTCTTCATCGTAGATGTCTATTTATGACTTTTGGCTAGCCAGTGTTTTGAAGGAGTGTAAGGCAGTTCGTGAGAGCTGTCTCTATCCACAATGTCTTGGTGGAGGGTACACGGAAGCCATCGAAGGAGCTAAATCCCATCTGATCTTTGTGCCTCAGTCTGTGTTTTCCTCACTGCTCTCATAAATGGGCTAACTTTCAACAAAGGACTGCTTTGCCTTTCTTTCTCCATTTGAAATATTAATACTGACATTTGAAAACAATAGCAGCCGTTCTGATGCAAATGGCACTGCTGCAAAGGATATTCACAGCTTGTAACAGAATGGTTCCAATTTGATTTTTCTAGCTGGTGTCAGTGTGACAAATACATGACAACTGTGGGAGAACACGGCCAGTTTTCCTCCAAAAGCTTGACTGGCACATCTGAACAGTTGCTCAAATATGACAACAGGCAGAATCTAGATAAAACTTTGTGCTTTCAATTCTTGAAATTGGAAAAAACTTGGAAAAAAACCCCACCCAGCTCAGCAACATAAAATCCCACCACATTCTGTGTGTAACCAATGATTTTGTAAATAAAAATTAACTACCTGCTAGCAGGGGGATGATTAGCTTCCCTAATCTTCACCAAAAAAAAATTAAAACAGCTTCTTTAGAGATGAGAGCATCTCAAGAAATTTGTTGGAAAACAGATCTTATCTCCAGTGCAAATCTCACTTACCTTCAAGAGCCCAGATACTAAAACTAGCACTGACTTTCAAAAAAAGTCAAAATGGTTATTCTAATAAAACCTTCAGAAAAATGGAAGTGTGGTTACTCTCTATATAGCAGTAGAATTGGACCAGGAAATACAGAAACAAATACATGAATAGTATTTCAGCCTGAAACAGGCAATGCATTGTCATTTGCTGAATTTAGCAGTGGGATGCTGAAAACGCCTCTCTGCCTATGTCATGCCTGAGCAATGAGATTTGTTTGATTTACACCCATAAATTCAAGATAAAAGATGAGTTTGTCTCTCCTAGAAAAATAAAATAAAACAAAAAATACAGTTGAACATTATTCAAAGAAGGTATTAAAGGCAAACAGGAAAATGACAAAACCACTGCTGCTTAGAGTGATGCATTTGACAATTCTGAACTGACAGATTGAATTAATTCTTGGGTTTTTTGGTTTTTTTAGCAGTTGATTCAGTTCTTGCTTTGTTTTGAAATCTAATAATCTAAGCATGTTTAAAAATTTAATGACATATTTTATACTCAAATTTAAATTCAGGAAAGAAATGACAAGGGCTCTAGTACAAAAATAACACACCTCATTTCAACGCCTAAAGTCAATGCAATGTCTAATGTACAAATTATAGAATGTACAGTAGAATAATTCTTCGTGGTTTTTTTTTTTCTGGTCATAGTGATACAAAGTTTTGCAGAGTTGTAGAAACTCTCAATTCTGGATAAATTCTAACAGGTATAACACAAAGTTTTCGGTATTAGGCTCCATCCTTCCTCAAATTTCTCCTTCACCGTGATACCTACAATAAATAGGCCAGTTTTGGGGCTGCTCATATAGTGATATAACGCACCACCTTGTGTATTGAAAATCCGTATTTTTTCTCCTAAGCATCTGTACGCCTCTCTTAGAACTTTTTTGAATGAACAACAAGGACCATTTCTGCTCTGTTCAGACCCTTGCACAGTGGGCCACAGCAAGTACTTGTAGTCGCTGTGGTAACATAACAGCTACTGAAGAATGTTGCAGTCTAAAGAGCATGATTTAGAAAAAACATGGCATAAAACCATAATATAATATAGTGTCAGTTTCCTTTCTTACAGAGCACTCTTTTGGTTTTCGCTTCTGGCAGCCACCATGTAGTAATCATAAATTCATCTTTGGATTTCAAATAGGATGGCATAGATTAGTGCAGAGTGAGTGAATTAAAGAAAGGGTGAATTAAAGAAAAATAAGGAAGCAAGACTTTTCTGGAAGCACGTATCATGGTACTGAACCTGTTGAAATTGATGGCTGAATGAAATGGAGAAAAAGGTTGTTAAAGGAATCCTGAGTTTCTTAATGCTCATGTTAAGTAAAAGGGAAAAGAGACTTGCATGGAAGAAACCAGAATCAGGGTGAAGAAAAGATCTGTATTAACAAATGTGCATTCTTTACTTTGCCTTTATCATACATGGGAATTCTTCCCCTCTGCTACCCCTGCAGATTGTTTGCTCATTCCACATTTCGTTGTGGCCCACTCAGGAAGTCATCTCAGATGTTTGCTAATGAATTTCAGATGCTGCTGCCTGCCGTCACAATTTCTGCTCTTGTATAGTTAAACCACTAAGAATATTTTCATTGCTGAACTCAGAATAGAGACAATATATTCCTGTATGCTCTGGTGCTGGGAGGAAGATACTGTATAGAGAAGACTTTAAAATGAATATAATGTGGAATATGGAGAGGAAAATATGGTGCATATTTACATTGCAACTCCAACAACAAAGCAAAATTGAAAACAAAACAGAAAGCATGTTTGCAATATGTCACCCTAAAGGATATCTTTGAGTTGAAATATTAAAAGCATTCTCAGTAACAGCAGACTACGCCAGTTTAAAACAAAGCCCAAATTTGTCATACCTCAACAGCTCAGAGTGCAGTATTCAAAGCAATTCCAAACTATTCAAATGTTGTCCAAACTTGTGATCTGCTCTTCTTTCTTCCTTTTTCCTAACCCTTCTCCTCCCTCTTCCAAATGCCTCGCATTGTCTGGGTTCCAATATATGCTGTTGGTCTGTCTGACGTGTGCCTAGTCAGGGGATAAGAGAAAAATGTTATACCTATTTTTCATGTACCTTTTTATGATTAAAAAATTGCTTTCCTCTCTATGGTAATTGGGATTTAATCAAATATATGGATAAACAAACACACCCTCCTACCTATGAAAGATTCCATTGCTTTGCTTTAAAATTATAATTTAACAGATCCTTTATAGCTATAATTTGTTTGCATTATTGCACATAGAAACTGAAGTAGGGCCCTCACCATGCTAAACAATTTATGAATGCATAGAATTAAAACTTGGAATGCCAAGAGCTTGGAGTTTTACTGCTGCCTGCAGCACATCAAGGATTTCACCTGTGAGGAAAAACGCCCTGCCACAAAAAACCTCACCCTCCTAATGAGCAAGACAGATTCACGAGGGGAGGAGAGGAGGCAAAGTGGTTCATGATTATGAGGCAGATCAGCCACAGAGCACAGACCGGGTCCTTCTGTCTCCTGTCACAGCGCAGTGCCCTGGGTGAGCTGCTTTGACACATAATTAACTACTAAATCTTTCCAGTGCCCTTGGAGAGGCCGGCTCAATGAGCCTGCATTAAACACTTTGTTGATTCCAGTGCTGATCCAGCTTGCTTAAACCTTCTTGAGTGTCTCTGTGCTATGTTCCAGCCTGCCTGTGCTCTTTCTTCTGGGAATCCATAAAGAGTTGCCTCTGTTTTGAAAAATTATTCCAGAAGGAAGGCTTGATCTGGAGCCAGCGTGGTATAAAGTTCCCTTCCCAAAGAACAGAACAGCAGAGGAGAAAGATGACTGCTCACCAAAGTCGTGGCAAAGAGTGTGGACAGTGCTGTTGACCACAAAGACCTGTGGGGCTCTGGTGGGACAGGATTAACCTTTACTGCAGGGCACTCTCCTAGGCAGAGAGATCCATCACAGGCTTCCACTGGACCATCCATCCAGGCTTCCCAAAGCAATGGAGATGCCACGGAAGAGAGACATACAGCACATAATCAAAAGGTGGCTCTTAAGTACTTCCAAGCTTGTTTTTTACCACACTGAAACCTATCAAAGTTACTACAAGAAACTGCTTCTGGAATTTATATACTTTTCATTACAGAATTTTCAGAATTATTGTTTTAGTAGCCAACAAATATATTATGGAGGATTTTCCCCTTGGAGTTATTTTCATGTTAAAAATGCAAATACAAGACAACACAAATGAAAGTGGGAAAAACTGAGGTGTCACTGTGCTAGCTTCAGTCTGGGTTTAGACTACATTTTAGCCTCTTCAATCACTTTGGAAATACCCAGTTCTGATATGAAGTGGCTGTTATGGCTGGGCTGTTACACCAAGTTTTTCAGGTAGGCTGGAGTGCTGACAGGTATGTAAGAGTGGATTTCACAGGCAGTAAAAATCAAAATTACTTGAAGTTTTAGAAAGTTTTTTAGTTAAACAGACTAAATGATAGTTTTGAAGAAGTTAAATTTGGGCCACAGATTTCAGTATTTTTTTTTTCCTTGACAGTTTAAAACTCAGGAACCAGTATTTGTTCTTCTGTATGACAGCACGAACCTCTTTCAATTGTCCTCAGTTTCTGCCTTATTGCAAATTTCTTTTCTATAATTTATATAACTACTTCTAATTTTAGAAATGTTTGAGCAATATACTTGTGATGTACTCTAGCTATTCCTACTTCTCATTCCCAATAACCAGGAGATGGAGTTTGGCAACCTGCTTATGACCTACTTGCAGGTTTTTGCCAGTGGCAGCTTGAGGATGGATGCATGGGATATTTCTTTCTGGGAAGGTGAACTGTTGAAGTCCAAATAAAAACATATGTTCAGATTGATTTCTGGGATATAAATGCAATATTTTAAAGAAACAAAATCCTAAATAATTTCCTATTTAGGAATCCTAATTAATTTCCATTATCCTTGAGTGATCCACACATGGATTATTCCACTATAGGTAGACTGGAAAAACATTCTGGAGACAAGCTCTAAGAAAGTGTAAGTATGCAATTTTCCTAAAATTTAGCTTGAGCTGTTTAGTGTTAGATATGCAAAATGAGAAGTAGAAACAAAGACCAAATTGAATGAAATTTAGTCCTGCTCAGATTCAGTAGGAAGATGTGACTTGTGTACCACCTATCTCTTGCACAGATCCTCAAAAAGTGAAAAACTGAAATGCCAGATATAATTACACTTTACATAAACTTTGATGCAAGATTTAATTACCATATTTTGTGCATGCTCATGTACTGTCCTGGAAATCTGTAGGCTATTTTATCTGTTGGCGTGATCTAGATGAATAATATAAACAAGTAATTTTATTTTCTTTTTTAAAGTCTTAGTGGTAGTGCTACAATTTGTTCAATATTTCTTAACTCTTCTGCATGCCTGGAAAAAAAAAAGTACTCTTTGATTTAACAATGACATATTAGAAACCAAAGCATGTGAAACATACCAATGTTTTGCAAAAATAATTCTCCTGAAAATTACTCCGTGCTTATGCTGCCGTCAGTGCTAGGAAATTATACTTTCTTCTTTGTCTATGCAAATTCTACAGTGAGGTTTTATTTTCTGTCTTCTATGCATTTTGCACTCATTTTCATATATCTGTCACTGGAGCATTAAAAAATCATAAAAAAGCTTGGCGTTATAAAAGTCCTGACAGCACATTTTCAGCTTGCTTTATTTCTTTTCTTGTTCAATTCACAATCAATGTTTGGCAAGATCAAAGAATGTAGAAGAAGGTTCTATTTTTTTATCTAGACCTTTTATTTAGCATGTTTTTAACAACTATTTGATAGCAGCCTCCTTTCCCCCTCCTTCTCCCACTGCAACCCCCAAAAATATGTCAAGTTTCTTCTAAGAGAAGAACAGGAAATGATTGGGTTGTTGCCTGCAAGGTTCCTCCCAACCATACAAACGCTAGGTTGGGAAGGCACCTCCCAGGTTTGTGTTTTAGGCACTACAGCACAAAATGATGTTCATGTAACGACTAAACATCACATTAAAAGTAATTAGGTTTTTTCCCTGACTGTTCCTTTGGGAAGGTATTGCAGACCATCATGTCTCTAGTTCAGCAAAGAGGCCATATGGTTAACTCCAGTCTGGCTGACCAAGAGGTTACAGCAGAAAAGTTTATATGTAGTAGGTGCAGTGTTTCTGGAAACATCTGTGCATAGATCAGTCTCTGTTCCAGGAAATGAGTGAGAAGCTTATTGAGAGGACAAATAGAATTTGCATGAAGTATCTGATTTAATAAAGATATAAGGAAATTAGGAATTTGAACTCCTTTATAGTCTTGCCTAATCTTGGGCAGCAACATCAAGCCATTTATCAGGTGGGTAAGGATACAAACCTTGCTCCTGCCTCTCCTGCTATTTCATGTGGATTACAGTGCAGGAACATGTCTCCTGTAAGGCTCACTGTCAATCGTCGGGAATCAATCACCATCCTCGTCAGGAAAACATGCAGGAAGGAAAAGCATCCCTGTGAGTCCCGTGTTCATGCGTGCAGCCTTTTACTCTTGGCAGTGGCAGAACACACTGAGGACTTGCCTGGCTGAGAGGATCCAGCACAGCCCTGCGTGTGCTATCAGGGCTCACTCAACACCTGGACAAAATGTTTTTCAGGATGCTATTCACTAGCCCCATAAGTCTTTCTAATTTGATGTTATTGGATGTGAATTGTGTGTAAGTAATGTTAATTATGCAATAGGTTTTGAAGAATATGTTTTGATTGTACAGTGGAAATGTCAGCCCCATTAACAATCATTATTACCTGTCAGAAAGCAGAAGCAGCTTTGAATGAATGCTAAGTTTTTATTCTTGTATCTGTGCAGATGCATACCAATGTTTCCTATATGTTTTGTTTATTTGTATCCTGATCATTAAGCCAATCTTTCTCTCTCTTCAAGTTTTCTCTCCTTGGACTGAATCTGGAGAAGAGAGAAAGAGGTTCTAACTTCAGGCCTCCTGCGAGTCAGCTTGTATTGAATGTGTTTTCGAAACAAAGGTTTCAGTTTTCAGATAGTGGTTCATCTGATGAAGTGTTTCCAAACCTTGCTCCCAGTGGTCTCTGGAATTTATTAAGTCTGTGGCAATGGTTCAGGAGTATCGGAGTGGGGTTTTGGAAGCAGCATTCCAAAAGGGAGAAACTTGTCCTGTTTCACTTTGTTACAGTAACAGCAAATCTGTATGAAAAGGAAATGTAGAAAGCATTAGAGGGAACAAACGATATTTTCTGCATCCCACACTTCTACAGAGCGGTGTAATTTCATTAAAGGCTCTGTACACAGTCCTTTAGACTGACAATTAGGATCTGCTTAGGATGATCAGATTTTCAGCCCAAAACCATGTTCTCCTTTCTTTCTACTCTTGCAGAAGACCTAAAAGCTGAACATGAGGATGGTGCCTCCACCCTTTTAGTGTAGCCATTGAATTACCCACATAGCTTAAGTTCTGCAAAAAAGTAGAACTGGGAGACTGGGCATTTTCTGTGCAACTTTTTTTTCTGAACTTATGACTTGTTCTCACTTGTGGGAAATATTGACAACAGGAAAGTCTTTTTCTGGGCAAATTAATGTACCCTGTTTGATTCCTCCAGGTTTCTGTTCTTTGATGTTTGCTTAATTAAGGGTCGATCCATAGATCTAAACTCACATTTTAGTAATTTAATAGGCTACAATAATTACATTTGTCAATCTAACATTTTTTGAATATGTAACTGGCAACCTTCATGAAATCAGATGGACGAAGGAGTTAAAGAACAGCGTGCTTTGAACATGAGTGAACAGCAGGGGATAGTCAGTGTACCTGTACAGATTTTATTCACCAACTTGTGTGCAATTGAAATGACTATTTTATTAGGGAAAAGGTGAAAAGTGAGCGACTATAAGAGCAGGAAAATCATCGTTGGCTTGCTCTGACTTCCTGTAAATTGGTTATTCTGGAACAAAGTTTTCATTCAAACATTTTCTTGTATTTTTTTAGGGAGAGTAGTCCATGCAGCCTCCAAATTCAATTTCAGCTGTCATGTCATGCCAGACGAAGCAGTATTTTGTGGAGTACCTGGCAAAAAACTATTATTCCACTTTTCACTTACAAAAGAAACCTCATGAGAGATTTCCGTTTTTCCTTGCGTAAGGTAGGATTAAAAGAATAAACTGGAGATGAGGGAGATTGGTTAGGCAAAAGAAACAAAGGCACTAGGAATGGGTCTTGAGTGTGTTGGATCATTGATGGGATGAAGTTTATAGAACAAGAAATGGTACGTTTCTAGATGTTTAATGAGAATATTTAGTAAGTATATATGCTTCTATTTTTGCATGCATATTGTAAAATAAGTATTGGACTTCTAGTAAGTTTGTATCTGTAGGTTTATCTAAAACACTGCAGATGTAGGAGCATTATGGTACATTAAATCTGCTATAAGTAAATAACAAGAACACCTTAACTTACGGGTTCAGTTTGCAGGCAGTAAAATAGTGCTCAGTTTCAATGCAGTTTCATTAAACGCTGCTGTATCCCATTACCAAGACTGAATGGACTGGATGTATGGATTATGTGTCCTTGAAGTATCTCATAAGAAGCTTTGAGCAAGCCAAGCGTATTTTTTAGTACACTGGGTGTAAGATGCCGGTAGGAGAGTGATTAACACTGTTCCTTAGTGAGACCACACAAAAAAGTGATGACATTAATCCCACGTACAGCCTTGGGAGTCTCTAAAGCTTGGGGCAGATGAGGAGATGATATAAAGTTTTCAATGTTTCAGATGAGAAATGTAGAACAAAATTTTTTTAAAGAATCTAAAAGATTAGACTTCTAAACATTAAAGCACTGCCTCATTAAGCAGATGCTATGTTTTTCAAAATTACAATCCAATTGCATAAGCTTCAGATCTAAAAATGACTGATGGAAGATGTCTGCTAAACATCAAGTTATCAGATTTTTTTCCCACTGCTAGAATATTACTTGGGGTAATTGCAGAAGAAGAAATAATTAGAACAGGAAGTATGATGTTAGGTGGAAATTAAGTTTTTAAAGGAAAATCCTGGTCACAGAGAAATAAATTAAAATTTCCCTCAGTTTTAATGAGCCAAAATTTCGCTTTTGAAATTTAAGCTCTTGTTTTCAGTATTCCTTGACCTGAAACAACACTTTTAATGTATTTACTTCTGATTTGTTAATTTCTATTGTAGATATAATAATTTTTATATATATACACCCACAGATGCATATGTATAATGAACCTGAAACTTGTAATGTTTTGGAAGGTACATAAATCATGTGCCCATTTTAAAATATGTGAATAATGTAGTCCTCTATAAATCAGATCCTTGATGCTAGGTATGATCTTATATGCTCACACATTGGCAATTTCTGTGGACAAAATCAGGTATGTGAGGTCAATATTGCTCTCTTTAAAGTAAATCTAGATTTATAACAGCAGTGATTCTGCAGCAGAGCTTCAGAACTCTGCTATAATTTTGAGAATGCAGTGCTTTTCTCTATGTTCGTTCAAGAATGTACGTATGTCTGCAAGAAAGGTCAAAAAAAGGTTTATTGCTGAAACTGAGTCTGTCACTCTTATCAAAAAGTTCTGCACAGCAAAACCGAGCAGTTCGCCTGCTGATGCTTTGCCTGATAAAAACTGTTGCGAACACATCTTGAAAGAGAACATAAAATAATACCCTTACATCGGCCTTTTAATTAACTATTAATAATAAGACTGCACTGTTTTAGAGTTCAACAAGAATTTCTCAGTGGATGACTGCCAAATATTACAGTGTACTCAAAGGAGCATCCTTCACCAAAAGCTTGGTGAAGGGAATGACAGAAATATTTTGAAGTTTAATAATATATGCACTACGGAAAAAAAAGATTAAAATGTAGGCAGAGAAGGAAGGTATGCAAATGATCTTAAACACAAATGATTTTAGGCTTAGTTTTTTTAAAATGTGTATTTTGTGGCAAATCAAAAGCTGTTGAATGGAGGCACTCTGTTTCCTTACTGCTACATCTTTGAATAAGATCTGGCTTTACCTTAATCAGAATGACTGAGAAAAGGCAACATTTTTGCTGGAGCTACTCTGTGGGCATGGTACAGTGGGGTTAATTTATTTCTTTCCATTTCACAAAACAAAAGGAGTTCTGATAGTTGCATAAATGAATAGGGAAGCTTCTGGCTTGTCTGTGTGTCTCAGTGGCTGTTCAGGATTATCCTTCACACTCTGCTTTACCATGACAGCCAAGCAAGCAGCCACAAGCCACCAGATAAAAAATGCGTTTCTTTTTTTGCTTAGAAAAGGAGTTAAGTAATTTCCCCATGCTGTAAGAACTGTGACACTGAAAGAGAGGGGTGAATTCTACGCACCAAGACTGGCGGTAATACAGACCTTCGCAAGAAGTTATGTAAGTTAGAGCACTGCACCCCAAAAGTTAGTATCAGATTAATTGCAAATGAATCATTTGAATTATTCCCTTGTCTTCTCTAGAGTGCTTGAATATTCCCAAATAAATAATGAGCTTTGAAAGATATTCATCTCCCCAAGAGAGACAAGTTTCTGTAAACTTGACTTAAAGAAGTATTGCTGCAGGCAATGAAATCTACACAAGCAAACAAAGCCCAGGAGATAGGTTGCCTTCTGGCAGACTATTAGAAAACATTTCTTTAGCAACTTGCTAAATGCTTCAAAATAATAACCACTATTATTTTTAAATGGAAATATTTTCTGTTTGAAGTAGTACTTTAAAAAGCCTCAGGATCAGAGCACACCAGAGTAAATCTTACCACCGGTCCTGCTGAATGTGCCTGCAATAGGGCTCATAGAACATAACCAGCCATCTGAGCTTGAACATGTGAGTTAGTTTTTTTGTTTGTTTTATTTTGTTGAATTTTGGGAGGGGAGGCAGGGTTAGATGTGGATATATTCATAAACTCTGACCAATCTGGGCTCTGAACATCTGGGAGACTGCAGAGCTTTTCTCTGCTTCAGACCAGTTTGTTCAATGGCTCTTTTTTTAATTAAAGGCCCTGCAAATGGAGGCAAATTCTCCAAACTCTGCGGAAGATAAATAAGGATTTATTGCAGCACTCTCCTACGATGTTAACTTGAAAAGACAACTGAATGCAAGTTTTAATCTAGAATTCCATTGCTGTGGTAAAACACCCACCTCTAAGAAGAAGAGCTCTAAATACGTCATATGAAAGTCCTATTTTATGATTGGAACTAATTCCACCATATAGTGGAGAGAAAATCTGGACATCAGAAGAGGTCAGGCTGTAGTGAAGCAAGAAGTGTTACGCATGCTGTCCTGCTAGCTCAAAGTCCACTGACAACTTGCAGTGGTTTTACTTGGGGATTTAAAAAATGTTATTATCCTAATAAACCATCTAGATCCGTGAAATGGACATCTGATCTCTAAAAATACATTTTTCTCCACCCACAAGCCCAATTATGCACTTGCCACTAAACAGCTGCCTACTTCCAACATTCAACAGAGTACAGAGTGAGAAATGTGCCTCTGACATGTACCATGGAAGATCTTACGGGGAAAATTGAGGTTTTTTTCATGCAAAATTAAAAAATAGAGTATGGCATAAAATCTAACAGTACTTAGTTACAATCACATTAAGAAATTACTTGGCAGACTGTTAACTTCAGCTATTAAAATAATTATTCAACATGAGAGAAACATGTAACAATTATATTTAACATTGGTTTGTCAGAACTTCCTCATTTATTAAGTTCAGTGACAATGCCTTCAAGAATAATATGATAGAGGGGTATCTTATCATGAAATATAGCAAGAGACAGCTTTACTTTTACCAGAGATTTCTGTTTACTTTAGATGAGCCACTGCAAAGTCTTTGCTATGCTTGTTACTAATTGCAGTGATTTAAAAAGACTTCCACTTTGATCCTGTACTCTTGGGACAGGGAGTACAGTAACTTCAGGACTGAGTTCTAGACATCTCCTTTCGTAAATCTATTTTTAAATGAGTTATATGGGGAAACCTTCAGAAATTCAATGAAGTTGTTGATGTGAAGTCCTGAAATCTTTTTTGGGGGGGAGTTTCTATTGTAGCACCAACACAATGACACTGCTGAACTATGGGAATTTAAGAACTTGTCCTGCTCATGAGATATCCCTATAAATTAAAAGCAGAAGAATGTGCTGCAATTATAAATAACACCTTAGACATGGCACAAGTGCTATGTATTTATTTTAGACACAGCAAGGAATGCAAATGAATTTCTGCTAACAAATGGTATTCTAAAGTATTAAATTTTCTTCCTAGATTTTTTTCCCATTATGTCTCATTATTTCCATCAGCATTTATGCTTTTATGCCTTTTTTCCTTTTTTTGAGGAGATATTCTACCAAAAATAAATAATTAAACCACAGATGAACTGTCAAAAGGGAACATTCATATTTTAATGCAACATTAACATTTTGGTAATTAACATGGCAGTTAATGCTTTTAGCAGATGTAACAACATTAGACTTGTAAATTTTAATTAAAGTTACTAGTTCACGATAGCTGTAGGGATCAGGCATCCTCTCTGGATACTGAAAACATGTCTAATGTGATTAGAAATACTAATTGAAGAAAAAAGGACTGCTATAGTAATGACTGTACTTCTTTATCCTACTAAATTACTAAAAACCTGCAGGAACTTTTAAAAATGTATTTGTAGGAGGAAGCTTGAAGAGTCAAATGCTCCCCTTGAAGAAATTAAAAGGGGTCAAAAGAACATTGCAGGCATTTCCTGTATGTTAGAAGAGGGAAAATCATTAAATGAAAGCCATTGCTCCTTCCTTATCCTCCTGAGATCATATTCCCAAGAAATACTATAAAGTTATTTGGTTACATTTCACAACCCTTTTGGATTTAATTAGGAACTAATGTGTTAGTTTTAATTCCCTCAGAGGCTTTGAATTCCAATAGCAGGCAGAGAAACAGGACTGGCACTGGGAACTATGACTCAAGTGGACATCTCAAGGTTTTAGTGCAAGTTAAGAGATTGGTAGTGAGTCCTTTTCACAGCCTGCTGATACATGAAATATTTTAATAAGCACAAGGAAAGGATTAGTTTTATTAAGGGTAATTACAAGCTGCTAGCCACCTATAAAATGCACCCCCATTATATTGTAAAATGCCAACAATATTTATTTCACTTGTTCTGTGCATTTTTCTTTTCTCAAGCTGGCTCTGAAGTCAGTAGAAAAATTCTGTAGTCCTCATCCTAGCAAAATTGCCTCTGAAAATCAGAAAAAAAAATTCTTTCCAAGGTTTCAACTAATAAAGGCTAAACAATGAAATCAAGTTTGCTTTTTTGACTGACAATAGTTATTTTTAGGATAAATGCAGTTATTCCCCATCCATGCCGCTAGCTCCATTTCTGTCAACACCCTTCCTACATCACCATAAATTATTATTCATTTGCATTGCAGCACAGGCATAGGCTCCATTCTACCAGGCAAAGTACAAAGACATGGTGAGAGACAATTCTTGTTTGGAAGAATTGCACTCTAACCAATTGTGACATAGGCTAAGAGAAAGGATGCTAGCAGAACAAATGCTGGTTTATCTTCATTTAGTTTCTATCTGAAAGGCTGAAACAAGAGATTAGAAGTTTGGTCAAGCTTATATGGAAAGAATGAATAAAGTGATTTGAAATAAATTTATCAAGTAGCAGTGGAATTAAGAACATATTGGTCAAAGTCATATTAGACTCTGGGCAAAGTGCCTATGTGCGATGTATGTACCTTTTTGTCTCGTGTCAGGACTAAATGTAAACTCTAAATGGTGTTTAACTAATCATGACCCTCAGGCTGCCTTTCTGCAAAGGCGTACATTTTATTGAGTTCAGGTAAGAAGACCTGAACTGTGTGTTTAGAAAAGCCATCAGGTGCATACCTGGAATGAGACGGTGCATTCAAATATGCACCTCCATGACGTCTGCAACTTCATTGACCTGTGTGCTAAATAGACTAGAAATGCATTTATCTTACCTATCACTTTCCACTGAAAAATCCCAATATATTTTACAAACTTCTAAATTTTACCCGTATTACTGTGTAAGGTAAATTGCTTCTATGGACACCCCAGAGTTTCAACACTGGGGGTACAATGGCGTGGATGTCTGATTTACCCAGGGATTTAGTAAGGTGGGAGAGGAAAACTAAAGTTATGGTTAAGGTTTCAGTAATTTTTTTAGACACCACGTTCTAATTTCCTAGCCACCACTGAAGCCAATGGGATTCTGCATGTGGATCCATAAACATGGATATTTATTTCATTTGGCTTAAAATGTAATAGCCGTGAATTTTCATTCATAATATTGCATTTTTGTTTTGTAGTATTATGGTAATAATATCTCCAGTATAACACAATTGCTAGCAGCTATAACTTACTGAAGGAAAGGATGAACTTGACTAAATCTTCTTTTTTATTTGTTAAAATTCCCAGATCCAACAGCTAAGGCCCAGGTCTTCAGCTGTGTAAATCAGCATGACTCCACTGAAATCAGAGCAGCTACACCAACTTACACTAGGTAAGAGTCTGAACTTCAGTGACACCAGACATACAGTTTACAGGTTTTATTGGCAAGTACATGTTTATAGACTTGAATGCGGTTTCTAATCCTGTGTCATATCGTAAACACTACCACCTTGGACAAACAGACAAAACAATTATTTAGAAGCTGAAAGTCCTACCCACTTCTCTAAGAGTTTATTTTATATGAACATGTTTCTGCTGTTCTGTGAAAGAACCTCATGCATGAAGGATCATTGCCAGACAGAAGTTAGATAGTTTCTACCATTAGCAAAATGTACTAATATTCAGATTCTGGCATTCAGGGCAGGGTAATCAACTTACAAGGTGGAAAATTGAAAAATATATAAAGGGAATACTGTGCCATCACTGATCAGTCACATAGTTCATTGCTACATAGTTACTGAAACTGTTACATTTGTAATGTTCAAAATGGGTTGGACCTTTGGATAAATGTAAAGAATGACCTAGCAAAAAAAAAAAAAAACAACCAAAAAACTTGAGAAGAACGGTTTGGGGTTTATGATAAATATTTGTTAAACAGGAAGAGCCGAGATAAGACATAATACAGATGAATATGTGTGTTGCTGGCTCTTGAACAGTCACTGCCGCCAGGTGTGAATGGCAGAATTATCCCTAAACTGCATTTGAACTTGCTGCCTGGGTACTCTATTACTGACATTGCTAGAATGAGGGAGAGTAGTCCTGCCCTCAAGGAACATGGGAAGTGCCAGGATATGCTGAGGAAAGACGTGGAAGGACTGGGATCTGAAAAATTTGAAGCCTGCTCATCTGGCTGCAGTGGGAGTCTGGACGGACAGAACAGCCTGTCCTACACTGAGATCAGCCTGTGCTCAATTAACCTGCACCAAAATGTAGTTTTCTTTATCACCAGTAAGCTAGGTTAGGCTGTGCTCACTACAGGAAATATACAAATATTTTCTTCCTTCAGTTAAACAATAATACATGTATTATGATAATACACCAAAATTGCAGTGTGTTAGAGCAAAGAAAAATTTTGAAAAAAAGAACTGGATTTAACTGTGATTATGTATATAGAACCAAATTTTAGGAAAAGGTATTGCACAGTACTCAGTACAGCTCAGTACTAATCCTTTCTCTGTATTGCAATGCAGCTTAATTTCTTTAAGCAATTTTAGCGAAGATTTGTCGAGAAGTTTTACCGAAATACAGGAATCTCCTATCATCCAAGCTCCCTGTTTCCATACACCTTTCCAAACACAATCACAGGTTTTTGCGGTATAAAGGGGTTCCCTGTAGGAACCTCTCATAACATCCACATAAGCAAACAGTTTTTCTATCCTGCAGGCTTCCTGCTTCTGATGTGTTTGGAAGAGGTTTTACAATAAAGTTTTGTACCATTACTAACATTTTCCTTCAAATGCTTTTGGTCTGCCTTTTACAGTTTTATATTCAGCTTGCCAGAGGTTTTTGCTATTTTCTGTTTTTCTCATCTGAACACCATTTTTTTAGGAGTTCCTTTTCCTTTTTAATAATATCCTTTATTCTCACATAGAGCTCTGCTAGTCTTTTGGAGATCCCCTAACTGGTTTTGACAGATGATAGATACTTACTCAGAAACTCTAATACAGGTAATTTCCTCCTAATTTACTTTTAACAAACTTCCTTGATTTTATGTAGTCCTCTTTTCAACATTCACTGTTGCTATGGTAAGTTTATTTGGCCTTTTCACTTCTACAAGGTTTTTGAATTTGAATATTTTATGATCAAAATTCTAAAACAGTTCTTTGATACAGAAATCCTGAAGAAGGTCTGGTGCCCTGCTTGATACAAATCAGGAGTTCTCCAAGCTCCCCTGGATTGCTCCATTTAATGATTTATGTTGTCTAAAAGCTTAAGTTCTGCATAAAGCCCTATCATAATATTTATCCAGTGTAAATATAAAGGAGATCTCTTTACTCCCGCCTTCACAGCCTTTCTCCATTCCCCATCCATGCCACAGGCAGCTATCCTAGCCTTTTTACTGTTAGTAACAAAGAACCAGGAGAGAGGGAGACTTTTCAGGCTTCAAGGACTTAGAGCAGAGCAGTTGCTCCTTTTGATTAATTTCCTGTAGTTTATTGATTTGAGGAACCTGAAGAATTGTTAACCAGTGAGCTGTTATGTTATGCTCCTATCTCTGTGACCTCAAAGACATTTATCCCCATCCTCCACTGTCCTAGTGAGCTCTTCTGCCTGAAAGTTTTAAAGTTTTCAAATCTATATTTTTCCTGAGTCTTCAATTTATGCTGCTAATGAACATCTCAAGAGTCTCCAGCTGTACAGAGCCCTGGATAATAGCAGAAGCAAGTTAGCAATCATCCGGGGAGCTGGGCTAAATGTTTGAATTCCTGGTTGATTTTTATGTTGTTACCTAACTCTCTCTAAGTGTTTCAAGTCTAGCAGCTTAATCCTGAGAAAGGACACTGTTTCCAGAGACAATCCAAGTGTCACATTACCATTTCAAATAATACCCTTTGTCGTCATTTGATATTTTTTATATTCTTGAACCCTGACTATATTTATAGGTTATATATATTCACAGATTTCAATGCTCAGAAAAAGAATGGTGCAGCTTTCTTCAATCAATGCTGGTATGTAAATAGATTAATAATAGCATGGCTAATGAAGCATAGCACCCACTGACAAATAGTGAGGTCCTTGTTCCTTCTGTCTCTGGCCTGTTCAATTCCAGGTGTAAAGCATTTGCTGCCAACACCTTCAGAAGTTGGTAAGACTTAGGGAACAAGCCATGGTCTCCCTCAGAGATCTCTAATTCCAGCATGTCTTTGTCCATTTATCTAATCCTCTACTAGCTGGTTAGGCAGTGTCCCCTCTGGCCTCTGAGAGAAGCATTTGCCAGAGATAACCCTGCTCCTTAACAATCCCTAAGGCTACTGGATCTTCTGGAGCCTCTTCTGCCTTTCTGATTCTGTTTGATATAAAGTCTCCATTACAGGGAATATTAGACAAATTTATTTAACTGTAAATGTGCATCGAAAAGCAAAGAAAAACATCCTTCCATAAATAAACATCTGTACAACCCAGGTCTGAAGAGGATCTTCTGTGGTATGTGGAAGATGCATCACTTTGCAAATTTAAAATTAATGAGGGCAGTGTAGTTACATTTATATGAAAGCCTGTTTGCCCGGTTGTGATGATGGACTAATCAACTGCAGCAGACCACCAAAAATAAAATGGAAACAATCCTCTTCTAAGAAAGATACGGTTGGAATACAGGAAAGAGAAGATGCTTCAGCAATTCGTAATGTCAGGCTAAAGGAGGCATTGGATTCAGGTGACTAAAGAGAGAAGTCAAAATATTATGGAACTGTACAGTGAAATAACAGCATGAAAATCAAGGAAAAAGAATGAAAGTGAAAGAGCAGCGAGTATAAAAATAGGATGGAAGAAAAAAAATCCAAATACAATCAGATTAAGCAAAGGAAGACAGTGAGAAACCTACCGTAAAAAATGGCAAGTAAGCCCTGGGTTATTCTCTTTTTACGCATGCACATAGAGAAACCTTCAAATGCTACCTAAGTCTAGGTTGTGAATTGCTCATTTTCCATCTAATAGAGTCTAGAAAATAGCAATAGCTGGGTGTCACGATCCGCTAACACGAGCGGGGGTCGTGATGGTTCGTTATCCTGATCTCAGAGTGCAAAAGAAACACAACGGGGAAAAGTTTTATGCTTAACCAAATCAATGCACTTTTATTGAGCGCCAACAGCACGATTATGCGATAGAAGAGGGGGAGAGATATAAGGAAACAAAGGATANGGGTATTATAGAACTAATTGCCTTTACCTGTGAAAACATGAGACCTAATAAGACTCAGTATTTTATGGTCAGCTACACACCAAATAACAATCTCTCCTTTTTCCATCAGAGGTTTTGCAAGTAGGTGACTACCTCATACAACCCAGTTTCTGGTTGAGGCTGAAGAGTTTTTGGAGATGGAAAACAGTCAGCTGAATTGCTGATTTTAATTATTTTGAGTAACTTCTTAACATTATATGGCAGATCTATCAAGTTTTCAGTCTTTGGTATGGGGGAGCCCTGATGTACTGCACTTTCTACAAGGAAAAATCCAGGGAATTCTTGTTCAAGAAACTGCATTTGCAAGATTGTTTATCCACAAAAA
>VZTG01006424.1:40905-157013 GCA_013397845.1 Melanocharis versteri
CGGGAGGACACCGGGGTGCCCGGCCGGGGCCCCTCGCGCGGCCGCAGCGCGTCCGCCCTCCCGCTCCCGGGCCGCGGGGTTTGCCGCCCGGCTCCCCGGGGCCGTGCGGGGCTGGGCAGGACTGTGGCCTGGTGGGAAACGCTGGAAGTGAGGCACCATCTGTCTGGGGTGTGAGTGTCCCCTCCTTCACCTCACCGAGCACCCAGGTTCGGTTATCCCGGTACTGGCCCCGAGTTCCTTTCAGTGTCCATGCGAATGGAACCTCCGTGTTTTTAGGGTTCAGGACGCTGTTCTTCGAGCGTAATGTGCTTTGAATTTGCTCTGCGTTTTGTGAGGAGCAACACTAGTTGAATGGTAAAACTACTTAAGATAATCACCCTACTTCTGATAAAAGATGATGAGGGGATATGTGTTCATTAATCACACAAATATTTAATTCTTGATATCAGATAGAAACTTTCTAAATGTTTTTTTCCGTTCTTGCACCAACTGAATAGTAACTTTTGTCACCTTTTGAAATGATAGTGGTGTTTTCTCAGATTGCAATAGTGGCATCACTTCTCAGGAAAGGTCGCTTGTGCACAGTAATTTCGTGGAATGTACTGGGTATGTTTCCTATATAAAGTTGTATTAGAAGTCTGAGATGCAGAAATTGCGTAAGATACACACTTTGGATGATTAGATCGAATGGTTAGATTCATAGATTGGCTAAATCAGGAAGAATGAAATTTGAAAGTTTGTTTTTTTCCGGGCTGTTTAGGAGACAACTCAGGTGTTGCAGTGCTGTAGAAATGTCTGTATTTAAACTGCAGACTTGCACAGTCTTGAGAGAAATGAAATGCAGTGGAAAACAGTTATTAGTTCATGGCCTATGGAAAACTTAGGTAGAAGAAGGAAAACTGTGTTGTATTGTGTAAAGAGGGGAACTTACAAGCAATGTCTGGCAGCTTTAAAGTAAGAACTTAAAGCCGGGTCTGCCGCATATTTGTTATTTTAAAGTTTTTTGATACTGGAACAAAGAATAATATTAAGAGCACTTAATTACACTTATCTTCAAAACATGAAGATACTATATTTAGAAATACCTGATGTTTGGGTAGATGGCTCATCAAAGCACTCTTCGAGATTGTTCACTGTAAGGATAGAGATACTGCCTTTGTCATAGATATCTTGTATTCAACATACCAGTTAGTCATTGCAGTAAAAAACAAGAATTTGAGAACAAATAAAGGAATTCTATTCAACCAAAAATCTTTTTTTGATTGACTTATCACAGCATCTTCCAGGGTCTACACGAATTAAATAAGTATATTCCCATCCTCACCATGGAAGCTTGTTTCAAAAGAAGAAAAAGATCTAACATTTTAGAGTTCATTGGAAGGCCTGTGAGCAAATGAGAAAGTCAAGTGAAAAACAGAGTACAGGAAGTCAGTTGCTCATTTTACTGTGACCTGTGATATCTTCTGAAATGTAAGACAGAGACATATAGGCCAATCCATGCCTTTATTTTTTTGTGCAGGAGTTGAACTCAGTTGCACAAAACGTAGCTAGTCCAGTGTATCTGTGCACAGAGGCAATTTGGTGGGGCAGTTTGTTCATAAATACACCGCTGCGCCCCCATGTTTAATAAACTTAGTGCAGTATTCTCTGCATTTATACTGACGCTAAATTCAGCTTATCACCATTGGTGCCTTGCTGCCTTCTGAAGTTTGACCTTGTTCCAAACATCTGTGCTGAATGCATGGTTGAGTTCACCTTACCTTGGAAAGTCCCCTAGGAAAAGTCCAACAGCACTAACTTCTTCTCTACCTCCAAGGCAATTTTTTTTGTTATTTGGTGTTTATCCAAAAATCCCTCCCGATTCCCAGGGAGTAGGATTTAGGAGAGGGTGGGGATTATCCTATGAAGGTTAATACTATGGATAGTCATAGGAGTTAACTGACTAATTTCTGTAGAATTTGTTCAGTTTATCAGTGTTCCATGTGCTTTGCAACAGAGATGAAAATAACTGACCAAAATACCAAAGTGGTGATAAGGGCAGCCTTTAGAGCACTGATTTGCTGTATTTATCACCATTTGACTTCCCCGGCCACGTGCGAAGGAACTGAGCCCTAGACTGAAGTACATCATCTCACTTTGTGTTTCCTTAGTAAGTATTAAAGTGATTCTTCCTGTCAGGTTAGTTAAAAAAGCTGCAGAGAAGTAGTGCTGTTAAAATGAGTTGCTTTTCTGGTGAAGAGACTCCTGTGCATTTGTCTCAGGCATGCAGAACGTATCTGTGATTCAGTTGTGGTTTTTGTAGCTAGGAAATGCACAGTATTTCAAGTGCCATTATAACCTGTTGGGCATATAGCACTTATTTATCCAAGGGAATTTGTTATAAATTTTTAAACAACACATTAAAAAGAGGAATTTGTAAGAAAATGCTATGAACAATCACATTAAAACTCGATTGCACATAGTTAATCTTGTGATGTTGGTGACTTTTGGATTGTAGGTGACGAAGTAAATACACTGTTTGCATCATGTGGCATTTGAGAGTCTGCATTCAAGCCTCTTTGAGCTGCTTGGAATGATTTATAACAAAGTTATTGCTGTTTTATTTAATAGCTGTATTTATGTTGGACCAGGTGAATTACTTTATAATGTCATAAAAGTTCATGTAGAACTTGTAGATTAGATCGTTGCTGAAGCCTTTGGGAGGTATTTGAATTAGGTGCTGTGAAGTGTTGATGAACTTGTCTTTTTCAGTTCGTTTCAGTTTTCTGTGGTTAGTGTACAGAGTTTACAATATTACTGATTCCTTGATAGCTGGAAGGCAAATGTGTCACAGGTGAACTAAAAGTTACTTGTAAAAATAAGTAAAAACTTCTGGTGGGAAAACACGTAGCCTTCTGCCCTGTAGAGGCCCTTCTTCTGTACCCTTTTTGTCCTCATCTGAGAGCAAATCCAAAAAAGGAGTTGTCTTTGCAGCAGTGAACTTCCAGTCCTTTCCCCGACTGAAATTCAGAACTGTGTGTTGGGTACGTGGGCTGTGTGTGAACTTTACAGAGACCAGCAGGACTTGAGGAGCAGCCTGCAGACACAGTGCTGAGTGTACAGCTGGTCGCTGAGGGTACTCCACAACCACAAATGGGTCTTGCACCTTTTAGACAGTGGTGGTTTAATGTAAAACATGGAAACAGCTGCAGACTTGAGTTTTGGCTTGCCTCTGAAGTGAGTGTGCTGGCTGCTGCCTGCTTTGCTTCTGGACCCTGGGATCCTGGATTACTCGCTACTGTCATGTGTGCTTTCAGGAGTCAAGGATAATGGTGCTCAGAGGTTCACAGACAGCCTGTTAAACATGGCTGGTGTTTCTTTTTTGATTCTTTGTAGTGCTTCATGCATTGTATCATCTTTGGGGTAGCAGATTTTAAACTATATACTACAGATAAATTTTTTCAGCTTGAGAATGTGCATCTAACAACTGCAGTAAGGTGTCTTGCACTGCTTTCTAAGATACTGAGAGTATCTTAGTTTGAGGGGATTTCTTTGAGGAGTGTGTGGAATTTATTGTTAGATGTGTTCTGCTTCACCTGTAGCAACACGGACATTGTCAGCCAGAGTTGTTGCACAGTTGTGTCCACCAGATCAGCTGTTTACACTTTTAGTAAAGTCTCTTCAGCATATTTTTAGGAATAATTTGCTTTTACAGATGCATTTAAAATTATGCCTTCATTAGTACTCTCTCTTTGTGTGTGAGAGCTGTGAGGGATTTGGCTTATAAGGATTTCTAAATTGTGTTTTAGCTTCCTTTATCTGAAAATCTTAGTTTTCTTTTTTCCTTTTATTTTCTTCTCCTTTTTCCAGTTTAATGCGTTATCCTGGTTTATGGTACTTCCGTTTGTTTTGTTTCCTAGTTCGACTTTCCCATTCAGTATTTTGTTGACAAAACTCTTGGGTTGGTGTTGAGCAAATTGCCTTCTCTCTGATCTGGCTCTTGCCTTGCTGCTACAGCTTTTTTAAGTGCTTGTTCACCTCCCTGCTAAGGATGAAGCACAGTTAAATGTGGTGAGCTAACTTACTAGCACACTGTTGCCAGAGGGGAGATGTTCTGTTTCTTCTACAATCCCTTTCCTGCATCTCCCATCCCTGAACTTCCCGTTCTTTTTTCTCTGGTGCTCAGCAGAGTCCCCCCCGTGCTGGTTCTGCTGGCTGCTTGCAGAGCAGAAGCCCAGCTGCATCAGGGGGTTGGATCAACTCAGCAACATGGCCAGAAAGTTCAAAACAGCAACGCAGGATTGTGTGGCAGAGAAAGTGAGAGAAAGAAAGATCTTTGGTGTTACTGAGCCATTAGCTTGACTTGTGTAATTTCATGTTAGAGATGTAATTTGGCAGTAGATTCAGCTGATCCAAGTTAGCTGGGGCTAGAGCAGTCCTATGTCTTCCCCTCTGTCTTTTGCTATCCCGGTTCTGTCCTTGTCTCTGCAATGGTGTGATCCGAGGAACTGAACTGGGAAAAAGTGGCTTTGTCAAGGTTAGTTTTTGGCTAGTTTCACTTTGCTTACCAGGAGTCTGGGTAGCCACAGCTGCCCCACTGTAGGGAAGAGGGTTTGGGAGTCATGGCTGAAGACGGGGAAGCAGCAGCATCGCATCATCTGTTCACACTGTCTTAGAACTGCTCGCTTACAGAGGCGGGAGCACAGCCGAGTGTGGTGGGGGCTGAGGCTTTGCTTCTTGATGGTATTGTGGTTAGATACAGTGTATCGTTCCATGCAGTACTTTCCACTGTGATGTTATTATGATCGACCTACGTCCTTTGTAAGTGGCTACTGAGTATGAAGAAATGAGTTATCAAATTTCTTTCAGGTGAATAGAAGCTAAATGAAAAATCTAGAAGCTTGCTGTTTGAGCAGTTTTGGTTCCTGTTTCTTTTTTAATCCATAAGAAATAACAAACGAACAGCTCAATAAAGGGCAAGTCAGTGCATGTGTAACCCTTTGGGAGCACCTAGCAAGATAAGCCATCTACTTGAGTGACATAATTGAAATGGAGGGGGAGAAGTAAACAAACTAACTTTTTAAATTGTGCAAATGAATGAGGGGGAATGGAAGCAGACTTGTGGAGCAGGAGAGCTTTGACTTTCATCTTCTAGTCAGACAGCACTGACAGAGCAGACTCTTAATAGTTGGGGAATGACAGTGAGTGGCATGTGTGTTTTCAGGGTTGGAGTGAAAATAAGCCTGGTAAGTCGGGCCAAATGGATGAGAAAATTGCATACAAACTCTTAGTGTATTCCCTTACTTTTTTCCAAAAGGATTATTTGTGTATGGCTGCTCCTGCTCTCGCTAAAACCAACTTTTACCCCAGCTTAACTATCTGTGTGTTTTTCGATGGCTTTGATTGGACTGCCCATGAGTAGGGGATGTGGACATAAATGTGCTGAAAAATGCAGCATTTCCAATTAAGTAGTTAATATCTAGCTGTAGATTAACAACTGCGTGGAATTTATATTGTTCAGATTCAAGGCTGTCCCTACAAAGGGGAGGAGTGTATTGGCATCCTGTGGGGAGTATTGATCTGGCTTTTATTAACTGCTTCTAGAATTAACACCAATCCTTCTTGAATATAGATGGATATAGATCTATACTGAATCACTTTCAGTACTTTAAAAGTTGCATGTACAGCTTCTCTCTGATGTGGATGCTTCTGCAGAGAATTTGACGAATTGGTATGTGTTTTCCACACTTCAGAAGGCATTTTGGGTTTTTTGGACAATGTGAAGCAAATATTTGCTATTAGCTGACAGTGGTAAAAATGAAATATTCCATGTACATACACACTTAAGTGTAGATACATAATCTGTGAGTGTGTACAGACTTGTGCACATATATATCTTACTATGCATATATGTAATGTTTATATGTATGTATGTATACTAACAGGGGTATGTGACATTTTATTGTGATAATAGTTAACTTGGTCTTCCAGTACTGAGTCTGCTTTGTCCCTTGTCAGTTAATATTGGCAGAGTTCAAGTGGGTGTCATCTTAAATGCTTTTTTCATTATTAATGCATGTGTATAAAAATATGTATAAATATAAACAGTATAAACTGCAGTGTGCCCCAGGATTGCCAGCATTGAGTGGGTGCTGAAGAGTGTTGATGACCTGACAAAGTGTGGGTTGAGTTTGACCACCAAGCCAGTTCCCTCCAGTGGCCAAGGTTTTGCCTTGAAGAAGTAAAGAATGACTGTTAAGACAGTCTGCCTTATAAACCAGTTCTGTGGCTGTTTTTTACCCTGCTCACGTCAAGCTGAAGGGCCAGGCTGTTACTGCTGGGTCTGAAATTTGTCTCCTCCCACAAGGTCTGTGGCTTTGGAGCTGAGAGGTTATATCAGTGTGGCTCCAGATGAGAGAGAGCAGTGCTGGAATCAGAGTGGCGCGCTTGAGCTCCCTGGCACACACTGCTGGGATTAGCACTGGCGTGGTGGGCTGCGGAATTGTGTGTCAGATATTCAGGAAGGCATTTGGAAATCTAAACCCTTGTTTCCACAGCACATGGCTTTTTTTAGGTTCAACAGGGGTGACTGTTTGAATGTTCTACCTACGTTTAAATTATGCTTTTGAGTAGCTGAGAGTCAACATGTGGTATAAACAAATGGGAATAGTTCTTTAGCCTGTGTTCTTACACAGAAACATGGTATTTATATGTGTTGTTGGATTCCCCCCTTCCCCCGCACCCCTCGGTTGAGGCTGATCCTTATCTTTGGATTTAGTAAAGATAGATGAGAAGTTTGGTGATTTAAAATTTTTCATTTCAAATCCATGTTATATACTGAAGAATCTAACTTTACACAAAATTTACGGAAAATTTATTTACAAAAGATGAGTGTTCAGGGTATTAGATGGATAGTTGTTTCTGGAGAGCCTTGGCTCTAGGCTAGCTGAAATAATGGTTATAGTAAAAACTAAAAATGCCTGCCTTAATTGATGGTATAATGCAGAAGTAAACATAGTACATTCCATCCTTTGAGAACAGCAGCTAAATTGACTGTGTCTCTGATCAGCACATCCTGAACCAGTGTAACTCCGTGTTTCTCTGTGTTAGTAATTATGTGGAGTAGTTACAGCTATATTTTGCAGAAAAAAAAGAATGCTGAGCTTCTCAGATTCTCAGCAGAACTGTAATATTCTGAACATTCTTTTAAGTGTATGCTCTTTTCCTAAAGTATAGCTGTTTCTGCTTTGACATTGATTACTGTGTGTTCTCACTTAAGATGCAAAATTGACAAACAAGTGCATAGCAAGTAGCTAATGGAAACCATGCATTTTGAGACTATTAATGATGTTTTCTCCAGGAAAACGTATTTTTTTGTTGTTGTAGAACTGCCATCTGTTAAAGCAGTAACATTTTTGCCTGAGTGGTACTCACTGAAATGTATTTCAGTGTGAGTGCTTTATGGACTTGGAGCTATGAAACTAGTTCTTAAAAAGCATGTTTCATGTGATTAAACAGTGCATTTAAGCTTTTTCTCCTGAAGTAATTTGGTCATGTTTTTAAACACATAGTTGCCAGACTTAAGTCACAAGGATTTCAATTTCTTTCTAGGTATCTTTTGGTTTTTTTAAATGTTATTTTAAAATACATTCAAGTGAAATGAAAGCAATGAGCTCTGGCTCCTGTTCAGGAGTGGGTCCTCTGCTGTGATTGCACTGACAGCCGATGGTAGTCCTGCTCTCCTCTGACGGGCTGCTGGAAACCACCTGGAAAGCTGAGTGCTGCCTGTGGGATGTGAGCTTGGCATGTAGGAGTGCGCTCTTGCCTTTTGGGCTGCTTTATATCTGCGTAATCTTCAGATGTGTGGGCAGATACCTGAGAGCTCTGACAGGTGCCCACTGAGGAAGTGAATGAGGACAGCGAGGCCTGTTTGTGAAGGAAGGAAAATATGTTACTCCCATTTCAAGCACTTGGAGTTTGATGGTCTGACTTACTGGTGAGAGCACCTTTTCTGCCTTGGGGAGTAAGAGGAGTTGCTATGCCATTGTGATTTCAAATGCAAAATTGGTCATGTTGTCTGTATCCCCAGGAGCTTCATTCTGCATCCTTTATGTGTAGGTGCCGCCTACTGTTTTAAACAACTGAAAAAGTCAAAGATCTAAAATATTAGTAATTAACCAGAAGTATTAATGATAATTGTAAAGTGTTAGCAGCCATAACCAGAGTATAAGATTTAGTGTATATGCCTGTGTTCCTGTGATCCATATTCTCTGCAGGTTGTCTGAATCCAAATAATCTTCATCTTCGAAATGGTGAACATCATGTTTGCAAGATAAGTGATTCAGAAAGTTCCTTTTTTATGCGAGGGGTGGGGTGAAGGCAAGGAGCCCTTTTCCCCCTACATGATTGGTTTGAGAGTATTGAAAAACACGAGTTGCATTTGGAGGTTTTGGGGCGTGCTGGTGTAGTTGACTTGCCTTGCCTCACGTGTTGCCTCTTTCCTGTGAACCTTTATGTATCAGGATGATGGATTTGCAGAAGTTGGTCGCTGTGTTGCTTGTTTAAAGAGGTGACAGGCATGTTACAAATAGATGTGTTTTGTATTTGCATTTCAATTTTAAACAAACATGGACTCTTTGGGCTATTTTTAGTGTCTTGTCACTGTAAATTAGAACTTGAAAACCATCTTTGGAAGAGACGTAATTATTGCCTCAATTGAAATTTAAAGATGAGCAATATTACAGCACTGTGTTTTGACTTCTGGAGTTAATATTAAGGTGAAAGGCATGCCTTACAGTGAAAACAGTCTTCAAGCAACAAAATCCAATTCTTATTTACATTGTGTTTTATAGTACAAAATATTTACTTTGCATGCTTGGTTTTCTTTTGCATCTGTGGGATTTTGTATGATCAAAATACCACATTTCTCTAAAATGTGAATTTATTATGCAGTCTTCAAAGGCAAAAAAATAAAAAATTAAAATAACTTTCATATACGGACATTGAATACTTACCTTTGTCTTTCTGAAAAAGCTACAACAAATCCACAAGTTAATAAGTCTTCCATGCTTTGTATGGTAGAATGTTTTACCTCTTTGGTTTGCTTGCTTTTATTATAAAAACAAGCCATAGAGGGCAGAGCAACTGGCAGTGGTAATGACTTCTCCCATTTCTACTGTTTTCCCATATTTAACAGGAAAAGAGAGAGACGAACTTCTGAACACTTTCAGTCAGTGCCTCTGACCATTCCAACAAGATGAATGGGTTGTATATTTCATGAATCAGCATACACCATCTAAACATTTCAGCTTAGATTTCATTAATCCTAGGTATATATTTGCAATAGAGGTTAAAGGTTTTTTTATTCACTTCTTTTCCCTTGGCAATTTGAAGCAAATGTTTGACCTATAGGAATTATCTATTGGTGCATTACATGGTCAAAATCTTGAATATTGGAACATATTAGTAAAACACTGCAAAACCTTCAGTAGAAATATTGATGCATTAGAAAGAGTAAAATTCATATCAAGACTCTTCAAAATAGCGCTTCAGAAAAAATTGATTGCCTTCTTAGCAGTGATAGAAAGATCTCCACAACAAGAAATTAGCAGAAGATTCCTAAAGTTTGCTGTACATTCCACCTCTGGGATTTGTTGGAACTGCATCAGCCCCTGTGAATCTACCCGAAGAATTTAGATGAAGTTTTGTGACAATGGTTTAATTTTCAGTGCTGTTGTGTTATGATCTCTTGCCTTGGAGGGGAGGATGTATGGGAGATGTTTCAGAACTTGCAAAAGATGTCAGTATTGATGTCCTAGTGCTGGCTGAAAGATTGCCTGGTCAGTGGTGTGCACGGTCTCTGCCAGCTGACTTCCCCTTTCTCAGCATGGTCACTCTGACAGTCTTGGAAATCTTGGCAGTTCCTACCTCCTCTTCTCTGCTTCTCACTGTGATTTGATAATTGATTTTTTTTTCTTGACCTGCCTGAAATTGCTTCATTTGGGTCTCCTTTGTCTTTGAATCAGTTACAGGTGATACAAAACAACAGGAAGCCCCAACCTGTATGCTTTGTGTGGAAGTATGATGGACGGGAAGGCAAAGCTGAAGGGGACCTTGGGTTGCTCTGGAGGGTGGCTGTGGTTTGGTGTTAGGAATTGCTGATGGAGCTGAGATGGCATGCGGGTAAACTGCTTTCAATAGGCCAGGGAGAGCAGATCACTAATGACTTGTTTGTGTATGCAGTCCACTACTTACTACACAAGGGCAGCCCATGGAGAAACTGCAGAGCTGCTTGGTGACTCTTTTGTCTGTTAGTGATGTTACCACAACAGTACTGTAAGAATGACAACAGAACTGCGAGCACAAGCCATTCATTAGTTTCTTGGATATTTTGTAGTTGGCTTTGAAAAACTTCTCTAAGATTTTCTGCTTTCTGTTGAGAGTTATTTCTAACCCTTTGAATAGTTTAGAGAAATTACTGGGAAGATTTGCATGTGTTTTAACACCTGTTGGATTCTGTGTGGAGTGTAAATAGCTTTGTATGTGGAAGTACATAGGTTTAGCAGAATAAATTTATTACAGGAAATTTCCTCCTGTTAAACATTTAATGGTGTCAGAAAAAGTATTCTGTGCCTGTCTCTAGAACATTCAGGATTTGGAGCAGGGAATAAGAAAACAGTAAATTGAAAAGCAAGGCTAATATCCCTGTCGGAGACATGATTCTTGTTCCTCTGAAGGCCTTGGCAGGTTTGACCAATTACCCCTGGGTAATAGGCAGGGGTACTTAACCTTTGTGTGATGAAAAAGTTGTTCAGGCCTTGCGTCTTACTTGTATGAAAGCTTATTTCATTGTTTGCATTTGAAGTTGCCAGTGAACTTTTGTGTTGTCTTCATCTGGACAGGGCTGGCCCTTGTAGGCATCAGTAATGCTGGGTGCTGCATCTGCTCCCCCTCAGGGGTGCCTAAGAAAGGATTCACGTAGTTGAGAAAAAAAAATCTAATAAGTATTTGCATTTTTCTCTCTCCTGTTTTTCCTACTAATGATTCAATGCATTTTGCAGCTCTTATTACTGGTCAAAGCCTTTTGCGTCTATCTTGGGAACATGGCAGGCATCTTTCCTCTTGTCTTACTGACGGGAAATGAGAAGTTCACAGTTGGGAATGGAGGTTGTGCTTCTAGCATGGTATTCCAAAGGCCTCTTAACTACCTTGTCAGAATGTATTGTGTACACGTTTAGCTTTTTTTCTATTTAGATGGAACTACTCTTGCATATTCCCTAGAATCTACTGATAAATCAATGCAAATAAGCAGTATGTGTGCTGCAGTTGTAACTCTTCTGCTGATCTGCTGTTTCCCCTGCTGCCTGTAGGTCAGACACCTGCATAGTTAAACAAGTGGTTGGTGCCCCTGAAGAGTAATGGGATGATGCAGCTTTTATCAGATGGTCACTTGTCTGGTGCAAGTAGTTTTAATTCACATTATTTAATAATACATTCAGGTGCCTATAGTGATTTATTTCATTTCAAAGAACAGCTAAACATAAGAAAACCTCCTTCCCCAAACAGTGCAGAGCTGGACTAGTTAAACGTTCCTAAACTCAAGCATACAATTGCGAAGATTAGTTCCTTTGTTCTTCTGCTGATGTTCATTAATCATAAATACTGACTGAATTACAGTGTAATGACTGTATTTTTCTTTTCAGGACATAAGGGACATAGTTGCGTGATAGAATGGATGACCAGTCACAAGGGATGCAGGGGCCTACTGCTCCACCATTTCAGCCGCAGGTATGTATATCTTTTTTTTAACTGTAACTCATTTCATTAATAGAGAAAGGGATAACATTGTTTCTTGTGGTAACACTGAAACTGTAAACAGATAGAATGTATTCTCATGATCTTGAGATGAATTATATATCAGTCTAGTATTCCATAGAAAATAGTTAGTTTTAATTTTTGCCTCCTGCTGCTTCACTGACTTTGAGGAGTTGGAGTTGTAGTGTGAGAAGGAAGCAAAGATGAAGACAGTTGTTTCCTTAAGAAATGTTGTTAAACACTATGTTTCAAAATTGTATCAGAAATACTGTGTTTATTTCAGACTGTTGCCTTCATCTCTCTCTTCTTAACACCTCCTGACAGTGATACTATAAGAATTAGTGCCATTACCTGTTGAAATCAGGCATCAGGTTTCAACTTCGCAACCTCCCTGGACCACCTTCCTCTCACTGTCACCCTCACAGTGAAAAAAGTCTTTCCTTATGTTCACATGAAACCTTCAGCCCGTGCCCATCACCTTTTGTTCTGTCACAGGGCACCACTGAAGAGAGCCTGACTCTGTATTTTAACATGTTTTTCAGGAATTTGAGTCCATTGAGGAGATTCCCCCTGAATCTTCTCTTCTGTAGGCTGGATGTTGCCAGTCTGTCAGCCTTTCCCCCTGTGGTCTGTGCTGCAGAGCCCAGGTCATTCCTGGACCTGTGCTGCACTTTCTCCAGTATGTCTGTGTAGGGATGGCCCAGAGCTGGATACAGCATTCCAGGTGTGGTCCTGCCAGTGCTGAGTGGAGGGGAAGGATCATCTCGCTCCTCCTCCTGGCACCAAATGCAGCCCAGGACATCACTGTCCATCTCTGAGTGCATTGCTGGCCTGTGTTCACTTCGGTGTCCAGCCGACCCCCAGGTGTGGCCTGTGGAGCTGTTTTCCAGCGGGTCAGTGCTCAGCGTTCCTGGTGCATTGGGGGGTTATTGCAGCCCACGTGCAGGGCTTCCCACTTCCCTGGGCTGAACTGTGTGAGGGTCCTGTCAGCCCCTTTGTGCAGCCATTTGTGTCCCCTGGGATGACATCACGACCCTCTGGTACATCAGCCAGTCCTCCCAGTTTGTGTCGTCAGCAAACTTACTGACATCGCACTTGACCCCATCATCCAGATCATTAATGATGTGTTAATCAATACTGGATTGAGCCCACTATTGATTCCTGAGGTACAGTGCTAGCTACAGTCCTCCACCCAGAGTTACTGCCGTCAGAAGCTCACCTGCTGTTTGGAGTTAAGTGCCTGAAAGCTCCATCAGAGTTTGTTATCTACAAAGTTAGAACACTGTGCTCCCTTACATCACAAAGATGTTTTGGGACTGCAGGTAGTACTCCTAAACCACTTCCATACTGTAAAAAGGATTATGGAGGAAGATACAAAAATATGGATTAACACTTTGAGGCAGTAGACTCTTTTAAGTTCCAGAATTCTGCGAGAGTAGGATGGGAGCATTTTAGCATCTAAATAGGGAAAAGCATTAATCTCTTATTAAACCTGAAAAGCCATAAACCAAAGGCAGCATCCCTTACTGTTTGAGGTCTGTTTGGTTGGTTTTTATTTGGGGTGTGGTTTTCTGTTTATTTTGGCATTCCCAAAGCTGAAGAACTGTGGTTTATTAAGTCTCTTCTTATATGGAAGCATATCTCTGCTCAGCATTGCTATTCTGCTCTATGTTTCCTTGTTTGCCTGTATTTCCCTCAAAATGAGGACTCAGAGCCTTGTGCAGTATTCAGTGTACACACAATAGACCTAAGTAGTGAAACATTTTGTTTTCTATTTCATTCAGTTGCATTTCTGTTTCATTCAGTTGCATTTCCTAAAAATGTCTGGCTTGGTGGTAAATGACCAGTCAGTTTAACTTTTCATGGAAGTTTTGCAATGGTGTTTTGTAGATCTTTTTCCCGTGTGGTAATAGCTAATTTAAAAACAATGATTCACGATCTTCAGGGTGGTATTTCCCATTAAGTTTTGGATTGGTAACCTTGAGTGCTAGTAAAGAGCACCAGGGTGTAAATCTAAGGGAATCTTCTCCAAAGCTCTGCAGTCGTATTTTCAGCTCTGGATAAATTCGGAATCTGAAGAAACTTTATTGCAGCATTATGTATGTATTGAATAGTGTAGTTTCCTTTGGGATTTCACTGGTAACTTCTCCAAGAAAATAACTTTTCTGCTGCTGTTTCTAATCTTGGAGCTGGCTCTTAGTCTGCTTAATATTCTCTCTCAACCTGAGTGAGCTTAGTTTTATAGGTTTGGAATCCTTACTGAAGGAACCTGGCTAAACATTTTTAGAAATGTGTGGTGTGATTTCTTCAACAGAAAAGCCCAGTTAGGAAAAACCTGTCTGACTCCTCTCTTAACTGCTTATTGGAATCTCTGGATTGCTGCAATCCAGCTGTTTGTTTGGTTTTGTTTTTGAACTGAATCTGTGAGTAATTAAAAAGAAATGATTAAGTTGTTTTTTGAGTTTTATTTTAGCAATCCAGATGAGTTTTTGGCTTGGTATAGTGCACTGGCATACAGTGATGGAGCAATGCTGAGGAGGTTGCAGTGGGAGAGAACAAGGACCTCCTGGGAAGTCTTGCTCACTGGAGAACCCAATGTGTGCTGTGGGCTGGGCTCACTGAGTGTAAGCTGGGATATTTTGGTCCGTAAAGGCTTCGTTGGTTTCTTCAGTGTTGTCTTAACAGATGTGAGAAACACGCTGTCTTGTTTTGTGCCTGCTAGGTCAGTACTGAAGTTCATTGATACTTTATGGGTCATGAAATGCTTTTGAAAATTTAAATCTCAAAGATGATGGTAACTGAATGCAAATAGAAAGTTTTGGAGAAAGATTGAAGTAGAACATCTCCTGAGAGTTCTGGCTAAAGTGACAGCTACTGTCTGGCATGTTCTTAGAAGTTAACTGTGAATGCCTTGTATTAACTTCTGTGGCCTTCCTGTGGATGCTTTCCTGCCCTGGCAGTCCTTTGCTAAATTATCCATCAGCTGTTTTCTGAGACTGAAACAAGTCTGAAAATGAGTGTGATGGTTTCTGTTGAAGTTGTCTCTGTTTGCTTGTCATATAAATGAGCTCTTAATGCCATGATTAATTAATTAGTGTATCATGATGCTTGTCTTTTCTCTAGTAGGAATTTTTAAGCTTATCTTTGCTCTCCCCACATTTCTTCTCTGGGCAGGATTACAACTGAATGTATGGCTGAGATCTGCAATTTACAGGAGTCTCTTCAGAGCAGGAAAAGAATAACATTCTTGCAGTTTTGATACATTGCTTGGCCAAAAGTTTAAAAAATGAATTTGAAAAAAGGAAGCCACTCTGGTTATTTTAATGTTATCAGATAGCTATCTCTTCCATGGAAACTGTAATATTCTGGGTGCTCACTGATTTACTTGGCGGTACAATGTAATGTGATCATTAGTGAAGTGTATATAATCTGTTCCGTTATGGTCTCAGACCGAAGGAAATCTTTATCCTGCACAAGCTTATTCCCCACAAATTGCATTGTGGTGAGGAGAGACCAAGTGGTAGTTGGAGATGTGCAGCTATGTTGCTTCTCATGTCAGCTCTCCACATCTAAATTGTGTGACAGGACAAGGGAGCAGATGAGACAAGCTGTCACTCAGCCCAGCCGCCCTTTGAAGAAAGGCCATGGGGGGGAAAAGGTGCCGCAAATGGGCTGTGAAGTTTACATACACTGCCCACTGTTAAACAGATTACCTCTAATGAAGTGTCTAATGCTCAGGCCATATCAGCCTAATCCTTGGTGGCAGTTCATCCCTCAACTGCCAAAAAACACGGCCCTCTGGCCCTCTCTCGCCACTCTGGCCGCCAAGCACAGGGAGGTGCCCGGTCTTAATAAAGCAAGACAGTGTGTGATCTGACATGCAAATGTAGGTCATTGCATATGTAAATGTGTGATTACAAACCTGCATGCCAAAACACATTAGTGAGACTTTGCTCTCAGCATGCGGTTGTCACACTGCCTTAGTAGTTCACGCTAATATTTGTCAAGTTGCTGTGCAGAGGCTGCAGCTCCCAATTCAAATGGGAAGTACACAATACTTCTTAAATATAGCCTATTTAGAGAGTCTGTGTCTTGCAGCTCTGTGTAGAGAATTTAAAATCTTGAAGTGAAGTGTAATTTCAGACATTTTCCCTAAAAGCCCTATAACTACCTCATTAAGCTGGGTCCTGTGCTTTGGGATGCACTGGAGCATTAATGCTGCACCACTTTTGTCAAAACGAGAGTTCTCATATTTTGATTTCTGGAGCAACAGAAGGATATATGAACATATATTGGCTAGCCACTGGAAGAGGGACATTAAAATGCTGTCATACGAGCTGATCCTTTATTATGGGTTTGGGTAGGTTTGTTTTTTTTTTTTTCAATATTTGGATGGCAGGAGCTAGGACATGGGAAACATGGCAGTGTTCAGTCAAGCCTGATAGGATTTCTTCTCTTCTATGTCTGAGCCTCCTGATAAGCTGTAAATGTTCTAAATACGTCTCCAGAATTTATAATTTTCGATTCTCGCTCCACAAATGGTATAATGAATGTTTTCTTTAGAACATCTTGTGATTAGTCTGGGACAGTTTTGTTTTTAATGCATTGGAATGAAGCAATTTTAATAATTTAAACCGTATTCCTTCATATGTATCTTTACACTGGCGTGATTAGTCTTACTGATTTTAGTCTTAAATGTGAACTTTCTTTGCACTATCTTTGATTCTAGAAAGCCTTACGACCTGACATGGGCTATAATACACTTGCCAATTTCCGAATAGAGAAGAAGATTGGCCGTGGGCAGTTCAGTGAAGTTTACAGGGCAACCTGCCTGCTGGATGGGGTACCAGTGGCCCTGAAGAAGGTTCAGGTAAGGAGGGTTTTGTATAAATATTAAAAGGATTGATACAGTTAAATTTGAAGGGCATGTGACATTCAGATGTGGTTTTAATGAATTTTTAAATGGTTAGAGATAGTAGGGAATTAAGAACTTTGAAAATTTATACATGACTTTGTATAGTATTCCACAAACCAGTGTTTTGAAATTGAAAGTAAAGTCCAGAGTTGCTGGGAAAAGATAACATATCTAAATGAGCTGTATTTCCTAACCAAAGATTGGAATCTATAAATAATATAAATATTTAGTGGTCTCTAATGTGAAAATATATTAGGCAAATCCATGCATTTTTTTATTAAACAATGATCTGTAATCTTTCAGTTAAGCAGCCATGCTTCAAAAGTGCATAAATCAAATAAGGTCTATATGTAATCAAAATTGTAATAGTGAAAAGGAGAGGAATTACTGTTTCAAAAGACTGAAAACTGCCTGAGACAAGTACAAACCAAAACTGTGCTTGAATCCATAGCTCAGTGTTTCCTTCAGATTTCGGGATACAGCTCAGTTTCATATGATCATCTTAATGAATAATACATCTGTGTATGGGACTCTACATGGTAATTAAATGCAAGTGCACTGTGGATCTAAATGAATTGCATTGGTCAAAATATTTTCTTGAGGAGCCTGGCTGTTTCCAAGGTTCGTGGTTTAGCCAGTAGTGAAACAGCAGTTGTCACAGAAGATGGAAGAGCAGCAGGCTAATTAACTGTGCCCAAGAAACATTAAGCCCAGCCATTGTAAATTTTAGCTTAAGGAATGGGCTGAGTATTTGTTCAGATACTTTGTCTTAGCAATTAGGAATTTTTAAAATGTTTAAATCAAAAGTGACAGTTTAAATGAAAACAACTTTTCAAACGGGAACTTTTTCACTGCCACACAGGCAAAAGACAGCTTGAGCTATGCCTCTATCCAGTATCATTTCCATTCTCTCTTTTTGTTTGGAGCTGCTTAGAAATGTTAGTTTTAAGACCATTACCCTCTAGAATTCCCTACTGGATTTACTTTGAAAGTTCTCTGACAACTGGTGTTTAATTTTGAAGTCAAAACTAAAATTGGCATTTCAATTTTGATCTTGAGATAAGCTTAGTGTAATACTTAAAGGAGTACTGCTATCAGATCTGAAGGGGTGTTTTTGCCTTTATAGACTGCAAGACAACGTGTGTAATATTCTGTAGATTGTTTTCTAGAGTTTCTGCATTTTAGTAGTTTTGTTTTTGCTGAGTTAAATGCATGCACTGTAAATTTCTCTGTCATATCTTGACTTGCTGTTCTGTTTCTGTGATTTCCTGTGTGCTGCAGCACCAGGAGGCAGGGCTAGTCCTGGCAGTCATAAAAAAGGAGACTTGGTTCCCCCTTCTGGGAAAGCTGCCAGATATATACTACTTCAAAAGCTGAAATATATTCTAAGAACTTTGATCAACAGTCTTAAAACATTAGGCTAATTCTTCCTTCATTTTCAGCGTGTGACAAACCAAAAAGGTCAAATGTGACTTGAAATGCATGTCAATTAAGGTGGATGTGGAATGCCTGGGTACTTGAAGAAAGTCATAAAAGTCCAACTATGAAATTTTTATAACAGTGCTTGCATTAAGAATACAGAGGCATTTTAGCATGTGTACTCCTAACAGCATTTCAAAAGTCAGTATGTGTAGCGGTATTCTCACAGCAGACTTCCCAATTTGACAGAAGATTTTTTCGATGTCTGAAGATGACATCATGCTGTCTATATGCAGGTGATGGTTTCTACAGCAGAAAAGCTTTCTTATGTAATTTTTATTTAATCCTTTAATAATTTTCTAAGAATATACTTGGTTATTGGTAGGAAATAGTGTTAAAAATTTGTGCCTTTCCCAAATGGCTTTATCCTGACAAAATTCCAATTATCTTAAAGTGTCCAACACAGGTTGTTGGTTTTCCATTGAAAGTTACTACCTGGTGCACATGAGGAGGGGCTGCGTTCTGTGACCCGTAAAGTCACTTTCCTTGTGGAGGCTGGATGTGTGTAGGAGACAGCTGTCTGAATGGAAAGTGAGACTTGCTTAACCTGGAAGGGGAAAAAATTCCAGCTCAGAAGGCTTGTGGCAGCACAGGGTGTTTGGTACAGCTGTTCCAGCTTGCATAGTTGACATCTAAAGCTGTTCCTTTTGGACAGAAGACCATCTTAATTGTTACTGTGCTTCTGTGACCTTTCCTAAGATTCCCTGGAAATATTTTTGGTAAATATAGTCACAATACTTAATTTCACTATAAAATTTATTTTCATAAGTGTCTTTTGTTGAGAAGTAATTGCTTCTTAGAGGAGCTGAAAAATGGGTCTGCTCTATGATGGTGCTTCTTCCTTTTGATTTCAGTCATGTTCGATTTTATTCAAATTAAAATATTCATTTTTTTCTGATGCCTTTTTAATAGAAGCTCAGCATGGACAGAACAGGAGAAATGCTTCTTTTAGTTATGAGAGAGAGGCTTTATTCTCTCTGTTTTACACTGTGCATGGATTTCACTCTCTACATTAGGACAGTGTCTCTATATGCTCTACCATGTGTTAAGTAGCATAACTGAGATCTGAACTTCTGCTTTTCCATTGTCTGCCCATTCTCATCTCACATCTTCTCACATCTTACATGCTCTCCTTCCTCTCCAATCTTGCAAGTCATGTCTGTTCCATCTCCTCCCTATTTCGTTTTCATGGCTGGCTTGGGTGTGTACCTGTTCCCTTTATGTGTATCTGGTAATGGTACCCCACGTGTGTCTCTGCTGTCAAGGGCTTATGTGGCTTAGAATCCTTCATCCTCTCTTGGAGTTGCAGGATCTCAGGCCATTATTTGTTCCAAAAGGATTGCCAGTTTTGAGTTCTTACTAAGCTTTCCAACGAGAATGTTTATTTCTTGCTAATACAATTTTATTTGGCTGAAATATGTACAATATTGATAAATGTTATATTAATGTGTACAGAATGTATGTTTGTGGAATAAAATGTGAGCAGAAGCAAGTAGCAGTAAGATGCTGTGAGAGAAAGAACAAGCAGATGGTGACAGAAACCACTCTTCCTGAATTTGTAGTTGCTGCTGAGTCCAGATGACAGTAGTATTCTTGATTTGATTTTTTATTAGGGTATGTAGCACAGTGAGAAGTGTTTAACTTGCAGGCTTTTTTCATAGTAATTTAACCAGCAGAACTCACAAAATGCTATGTTGGGTCTTTTCTTCTTTTTGTACCATTTGTGCTTCATCCTCCTGTGTTTAATTTGCTTTTGTGTAATTAGGAGAGTAATAATTAGATTCTCTCTTTTTCCAGCATGGAACTACATTTCTGAGATGCTGTTAAAATGTTACTTAAATAAAAACAGAAATAACATCAAATCTTCACTTCCTAACTTTTAGTGGTGTCTAAACTATATTTTGAGTTAAAGAAACATCAGAAAAGATCTGCCACAAGTAGACTGTGACCATAGCAGTATAAATTGAAAAGCTCCTAGGTAAGTTTCTTAACAGATGCTAAGTCTCAGGTCCAAACTATGCTGCAGATGCTGCCTGAGGAAGCAGCAGTGCCTCTGCTACTGCAGCTCTGGGTAATCTCTGCAACAGAACACCTGGGGTACAGTGCAGTGTTCTGAGCAAGGACCACTCCAGGAGTCCCTTCCAAGGGCAAAGCACGCAATTACTGGTCACAAATCATCCTTAAATGGCAAAAGGGTGATGAATATCAAAGTCAGTGATTGTAAGGCTGTATGAGTTCACTTTAGGAGCTATTTTTTAAGGAAACCTTAGCTACTCAAAATTTCAAATATGTAAGGCTGCATATTTCAACAAAATTTCAGATTAATTGCATTTCTGCCTTACATTGTTCCATC
Source organism: Melanocharis versteri (assembly GCA_013397845.1). Classification (NCBI taxonomy): domain Eukaryota; kingdom Metazoa; phylum Chordata; class Aves; order Passeriformes; family Melanocharitidae; genus Melanocharis; species Melanocharis versteri. Next base: position 61,446 of record VZTG01006424.1, read on the forward strand.
TTTCTTTTCCTTTCATTCTGAAATGGGAGGCCCCATGTTAGAGATTCAGACAATGAATCCTTTTATCTGGGACGTACATTCATTATTCATTGTACATTGTCAGTGGATTGCTATTTCAGGCCTGAATTACAGTTAATTAATCTTAGAAAAGCACTTGTAATTTCACACTTTATGAAGCACTATTGTCTCAGCACAGCAGTGCTGTGGTGGCAAAATACTCTAATGCTTGTTGTTGTTCAGTATTGTATCTCTTAATATTTATGTGCATTTGGGTCATAATTTTGCTTACTTCTCTGAAGGTTTATGTTACAGCAGTCATACTTGTGATTTGGTTTGGAAATGCTTTTGATGTTTTTATTATATACAGAATTTCGAACAGAACAGACGTAGGTTTAATTGTTACTTAAATGATGAAGTTAGAAAGACCTTTATGCTTTTAAATACTGGAAAGGAAAATCTGGAAAAGTGATGGTCTAGAGCAGGTGGAATCAGATAGATTCCCAGTTTGGCACTTCACTTCAGATGATGGATTCGGTTGGTAGCTGGTAATTGATCAGATACAGTCTGGACTTAGAAGCTGGGGCTTGATGTTCTCCATCAGGTGATTCCAGGTTTCTAAACCTTTTTGCTATGTCAGTAGCTTTCTGGGAATGTGTATATAAGAACTTCGCTTAGGAAGTTGAATTCATGTATTGCAGCTCCTTTGTTTAGTTTACACATCTGCATAGGAACAGTTCCTGCTCTGTAGCTTATAACAGCTTAGCAAGTATTCTGAAAATACCAGTATCTCTTGACGGTACTCACAACTGACATTTCTGGAATGCTGAAAGAAAAAAACTATAATTTATGCTCACATGAACGTACTAGAGAAGGGATTGAATGAAAACTTAGAAGAGATCCCTTAGCTGCATAGCACACAGAAGTGTGGTAACTATCAATGTATGTTTGTCCTTTTACTCTCCCTTTGTACACAGTTGATTGCAGGATGAGATGAAAAACTGAGAGCTAAAAAGGTTTGTTTCACTCAGTGTGCTTGCTAAGTGGAAAAAAAAACCTGCTAAGGGTTTTTAAAATGCTCCTTTAAATCTTTTCAGCTGTATTTGCCTAATAGTTTTAAGGAGTTTCACAGTAATTGCTAACTAAGTTATAATGCTTACCACAATTAGACTTTTTGATTACACTCTTCATGAAAACTGTCATATCATAAAAATACTGTGTTTGCTGCTTACTAGGTTTTTTATACAATCATAATTCATTTTTAGAAATTTTGATGTTATTATAGTCTTTGAAAATAGAAACTGGGGGAAAAGAATTAGAAGTTGATATACAAGTATATTACACTGTGCAGTTTGTGCTGAGTGGAGGTGGTGCTAACTAGAGAAGCATATCTCCAAACTGAATTACCCTGTGATCCTGACCCCGTAAGTGGAGTCAAGAACTAGAATTATTGTTACTCTGATGAATACCCTAGCAGTCTAATCTAAATACAGCAGGTTTTATTGTTAGCCAGTTACAGTGATGGTAACACTTGTGGTCTAATTACTGCTAGTTTCCAATAATTGATGTGTGGAGCATCATCAGTGACCTCAGCTCTCCTGGGAGGAGGATGCTGGTAGTGTCTTTATGGATGTCTTTGAAATCTTTGTTGGGTCATTTCAAGCAGTCAGTTGCTAATGCTTTGTGTTGATCCAAAATCTTATTGTTCAAGCCTATCCAAAAATCCCAAGTTTTTTTAGACTTTTGTTGTATCTGCCGTGATTTCCTTCAGGCCGTCCAGTTGCACAGAGCCGAGCTGGATCTAAAACTAGGTTAGGCACGAGTCATTTGACTGCAATGACTTTGTTACAGTTAAGTCACTCAGCTACAGGGCATGTGCTGCTACAGCTAAAACCAAGCTCAGCAAACAAGTGCAGTCCCAGGGAAGGCGGGACAAAAGGTTGGAAGTCCTTAGGCGGTGTGTGTCTGTGGTGGATGAGGCCCGTGGCCTGCTGATGGCAATGGTGGTACTGTCCGTACAGCGCTATAAGTCATGTGCGTGTGAGAGAGGTCTGTGTGCAGCACTCATGCTGCAGGATAGGCTGACCTTTCAGCTGGGCTTGCTGAGTCACAGGAGCTGAAGGTGGAATTAATCTGCCTGCAAAGCTATAAGCTGTTCCAGTCCTGATGGAAGTACTGACATCCCTCCTCAGTGTTACACTAATGGCCAGTCTGCAGCAAACCGCGGGCAAAGGGCAGCCTCTCCTGCTAAACAAACCCTCAGAGTGCTGCCAGGTGCCATGTGGAGTTCTGACATGCACTTGAAAGGATGTTCTTAAAGTCTTTCATTGCAACTTCCATTTTTCAGGGTAAGACATTCTTCAGTGTTGAGTCATCTGCTGGTGAGGAAGCACGGAGGTTTTTTTCTTGTGTTTACAGTAACTTCCTTGTGTGACCTGACATGGCTTATTACACTGGGATCCTCTGGTCTGAACTGCAGCAGTTTGGCAAAATAGAAAGATCATCTATTCAGAGAGAAGGTCTCTGAAAGCTTTTTGCATCTGGTGTGATTCAGAGGTTCTTTAGAGGCCATGGACTGAATGATGTTTTTGCTCTTTTTCTGGTTGGTTTTTTTTACAAATCTTATTGTTGGAGGAAGTTAATGTCTGTGAAACTGAAATTCTGGGTTTCTGAGAAATGCTGTTTATAGTCTTTTGAGGTTAGATCTGGATCAAAATCTGAGAACCACAAGAATGCTAAACAGTAAATCTTAAGATTGTCTGTATTTATCGTTGTACAAATCAAGTAAGACTTATTTTCACTGCCTTGCTATATTTAGTTTAGGTAGTTTTTGAAATACTCAGTTTAGCTGAAGCTGTGACAAACTTGCGAAGATACTTATGAACTGCAGCAAAAGTAGAGGGAGTCATGTTTATAAAACTTAAGTCTGTCCTTTGGGGAGAGCAGCTGCTTGGTCTAGTCTATTCCATGCTGTTTATTAACAAGTTAGAAGTACTGGGAATACTATCCGGAGCACACAAACGGAATTTTGTCTTTCTTTCCTATGCCTTGATTCTAGATTTTTCACAGTCCTGAGTCTAGGGTTTTATTTTAGTTATTACTCTCTATGCTCTATGAGAGGTACTGATTTATATCTCTGTCAGAGGCATAGCTTGTAAAAAAAATTTTCTTGGAAAACCTGTTAGTTTGGGTGTGTAGGGAGTTGTTCCCGGAACAGGTAAATTAGTATGGCTCTTGGCATATTGGAACAGCCATGAACAGGTGCAAACAATGCACACTGTTTTGTCACCCAATGCAGCTCTTTTGATTTGAATCTTGAAACTGTGCTTTTGGTAATTTTTCCAGATCTTACACGGAGATAGTTTGTGTGCAGTTTTCAGTCTGGGATTCTGTCCACAGTTTTGATTAGGTTTTCCAGTGTGTTTGGAGTTGAATCTCTGTATTATTTATAAGGAATGCTCTTATCTCACTCTTGTCTAGAACTTGGCAAAAATGTGAAGCCTCAAGATGCTCTCCTGTACCTGTTCCCTTTTTTTCCTTGCTTTCTGGTACACTTTCGTTGGTTGTTTTTGGGAGATGGTGTATACATTTTTCCATTTCCTGGTCTCTTAGGTTATCAGGAAAAATACTTGATTTCATGTCTTCTCAGTACTTCCTCAGTTCATGTGCTACCTGTTATATGTAGGATTTTCTAAAATGTTTCCTAAGAAAACCATTGGACTCCCTCATGACTGTGCCAAACACTAGCACTTTAATCTGTTGTCAGAATTATTAAAGAGCAATGCTTCTCCATTCAAAGTGTAGATCTATAACAGATATAGGCTATTTCATCTCCTTCACTAAATTTCCAACTTTAACTCATAAGCTCTTTTCTGTTTTTCATCAATGTTACTTGTCTTTTAATACTTGTACCTGTAATTTCACATATAGTACTTTCTTCTACTACATCTGAAATTGCTTTATTTCTTAGTGTTAGCATTCCTTTCTTGTGACTTAACTTGCTGTGTTTCTGTTAAGTCCCCCTCAGTCTCCTGCTTGAATAACTGCTTTTAACTCTGTTTATTTCCCATCATCCTTGAATTAATATACAAGTAGTTGTGTGGTGCCTTATTCCCTTCCTTTCTTGTTCAGTAGTTTTGTTTTCTTCTTGTTTTCTTCTTTCTTCTCTTCTACCCCTTTTCTTACTATCTGCAAGTCTGGCATTTCTTGAGCTCTTGGCTCAAGACTTGTCTTTTTTTTTTTTTTCCTTCAAAAAGTGAGTCTGGTATCCACTACAGGCTCTTCTTTCTGATGCTGGCTCTGTGGACAGAAGATTGGATGTGTGAAGAGAAGTAGTGGTTAGTCAAGAGCAGGTGTGTGCTCTGTGAGGCCTGCGCTCTATGCATGGAGTTTCTAGACTTCCCCTTTCAGTTGATTAAAGGAATGACAAATGTACTGTGCAGAGTGGTGTAGAAAATGAAGGTGAGGTTTAGCAGATCATATGCAGACTCCCTGATTTGTTGAACTTCTTTGGGGAGAGGGAAGGAAGGTGTGATTCGTGTGAACAGTTAGACAGTCCGTTTGAGATGACCTCTTTGCAGACACTCAGTACTGAAACTGCTGTTAATCCATATTTTTCTTTCTGGGGTTAGTGGCAAGATACTAAATAGAAGTTGTCGGCTGTTGAGCTGTTGGTTATTTTGAGCTTATGGAACCAGATACCTGTGATCTTCACAGGACATAATACATCTTTTTTTGGTGACTGTCTATCTAGAAAGATGAGGTACATCAGAAGTTCTAACTGGAAAAGGTAATTTCATAAATGTTGTGGTGATGAATAAAGCTGAGGGTCTCTTATTCCTCTGGATAGTTCAAATATAATACGCAGACCATGAAGAAGGTTGGTGATTTTGTTTTGTTGAACTTGTTCGTTAAATTCAGAAAGTAATGGCAAATTATAAAGGAAGGATTCTTAGAAGGAGTAGTATTTTAGTAATTTTTTAGGGAAACAGTCAGTGTATGGATGTGCACATTTGAGAAAGTGAAGTGAAAACCCAGAAGTGCTAAAAAAGGGAGTGAAAATAGACATTAGATTAAGTATAGATGTGTAGAATTTGGACAGAGACTCTAATGGCAGCAAAAAGTACTTCAAACAATAATTGAAACTAGTGAAGAGTAGAGTGGCTAACTGGAGAAGGCAAAGATGAGATACATTGCAAAGTAATTTGGAGTAGATGTGAGTTGGGAAAAAATGAAGAGCAGAGATGTCTAACTGTAAAAGGCTGTAGAAGTCAAGGTGACAAATGAGGGCTTAGAAAAAAGTGCTCTAATAAACAAATAGCATAACCCAAGTTACTTTGCTCGCTGAAGGGAAAGGAAATGGGAGAGAGGAGTTGGAGGTGACAATGAAGTTTTGATCACAAGAGAAAAATAATATGCATTATTTAGAATTGAAATGGAAGACTGTAGCAAAAGTAAGGGGAAAAAAAGTTATGCTCAGTACGAAGGAATCAGTTTGTGAAAATGATGTGGCAGAATGGGATAGGAGCCTGAGATTTGAACCATATGTAAGGTGTGCTAAGTCACTGCTGTGTGTTGGAACAGATATGCAGAGGTGGCGGTTAAGTAGTTGGAAAGCTTGTACTTACAGTGGACTTGTTTCCTATGAGGGGGCTAAAAGAATGGCCACAGCACTTAATCAGTGAATCAGAGCATTAGAAATACTTCTTACTGTAATATTGCATCTTGCCATGAAATGCATAATTCAAGTTGCTTTATGTATGCTATGAAATAATGATGATGATTACTCAATTTACTGTATTTTTATCATTTAATAAAAATGTTTTCTCTCTTGTGCATAGATATTTGATTTAATGGATGCCAAAGCCCGTGCTGACTGCATCAAAGAAATAGATCTTCTTAAGGTAAAAGATTTGTTTAGAAAATGTGCAGCCATCATCAAAAAATGTGTTAAGTTTTTCATAGACATACTTGAGGTGTCCACTGTTTTTTTTGTGTAGAGTTTTCAAAAGCCTTACTTTGAAGAATTTTGTGATCTTTATTACTTTAAAAATTAATATTGAGAAGTAAATCCAATAGAACGAGTAACACTTCAAGTAAAAGTTTCTGCCAAAATTGCAATATTGTGAATGACTGTGTCCTTTGTACAGTAAAATCCTGACTTCAAAAATTGATTTTGCTATTTACTTCAGAAATCAACTTTGCTGTTCAGATAAGTTTGGCATGCTATTGCATATATACATTGAAGCAAAATTCCTCTAAAATTGAAATGTCAGTCACCATGTAGATCCTAAAATGCCATCCTGTTCCTGCAAAGTATTTGTAAATGCTTCTCATATGCATATACTTTCTGTAATTTGTATCATAGTGAAATAGATTTCAGGGGTTGTTTTGTTTGCCTAAATCAAAATGTTTCCTATGTCAGTCTTGAAACATGTGGCATGCTCTTCACTAAGACATGAATTGCTGTTTTGCTTTCTTAGCAACTAAATCATCCAAATGTAATCAAATATTATGCCTCATTCATTGAAGACAATGAACTGAACATAGTGTTGGAATTAGCAGATGCTGGAGATCTCTCTAGAATGATAAAGGTAGGGATTAACTTTTTTTTTAGAAAATAAGAGCTTGTAATGTTCAACTTAATGTTTTCATTCTGTGTGATCATCACTGGTGAAATGCAGTGAAAATGTCAGGAACTGGAGAGAAAAGTAAGGTGTTTAGGCTGTTGTTTTTTTTTTTTTAATGTATGCCAATATTGATGCTTATGTAAGTATTTTTAACACTACTGCTCAGAATGTAAATGCAGATGGGGCCATAAGTAGACTGAAGATATATTAGCACTGGGGAGAAGAAAAAAAGCCTGTAAAGGAAAGCACTGTCACCACCATTTAGAACCATCCATTTTAATGGCATTCTGGATTTTTTGGCACAACTGTGTTTCGTGTTCCAATATTCTATTCTCAATAATAGCAGTGAAAGCAGAGAACTGCTGCCATATAGCAGAAGCGTCTTCTAGATCTTGAACTTGAACTGCTAAAAATATATTTCATATTTCTTTGAAATCACATGAAGTGAGTTTACTGATATGTGGTTGTGCATTGTGGGTTAATTGCTTTTTTAATAGTTTTTAAATGCCTGTTTTGCTAATCAGAAAAATTTATCCAAGATCCATTTTATAAAATTCTGTATTCTAAAACTTACATTAACTGCCTTTTTTGATGTTTCTTTGTCATTTGACACCTACTTCCCCTCATTCCCTTCCTTTTTTCCACTGGGTCTTGGGCCTAGTATGTCCTTTTAGCATTTTTCGTTCTGTGCACACCAGCATTATTGCTGTCAACACAGCACAGCACCACTGTGGGCACAAACAATGCCAGTCAATTAGTGTTCACTCAGCAGCACCGGGCACAGAACACAGTTAGGCTGTTTTGCTTGGGACCTACATGAATAGAGAATGTTAATTTCTTCATTAATGACTTTCATGCTGGTTTTGTTTTTTTTTTTTTTTGAGCTTTTGAAGAATATTCCTTTCTAAATTAATATTTGTAAGGTAGGACAGTCAAAATTTAGTTCTAAGCAGGTTAACAGTGTCTGTTAATATTTATAGCCAAATGTGATATTTTTCTTCATCTCATGAATTATTAATTCTGTGGGCTTACATTTCATAAAACATAAAGGAAGGTTTGTCTTTTCTTTTGGATGTTCAGTTTTGACACAACAGTTACTAATATGAGTACTCTGTGACAGATTGCCTTATGGCATGTCTGGTCTTATGACCCACTGAAGCTTTTTCTTTTTTCCCTTGCTTTTTTTTTTATTATTTAATTTTAAATCCAATGTGTGACTTTTTCAGTGCAGTTGGCCTCATTACACCTTGTTCAAGTTGGTGGGTATTTCTTACAGGCTTGGTCTTAGAGGCACTTTGTGATTGTCCTCTTAACACAGGGATCATGTTTAATGTAGCAAGCTTAGATTTCTGTTTGATGTTAATGACAGCCTATCAGGCTATTATTAAATATGTATGAGGTGTCACAATGCACTGTGTCTTCATGCTGCTGGTGGAGGAAATGATTTGGTAGATTACTTTGACAATATGAGTTTAAATGTGGGGCTCACCAGTCTTAAAAAATGTATTTTAAAAATTGCCTGAAAAATAAATGATATGTAGTAGTATAGAATCGTCCTAGAAGAGTGGCTGCCTGTCACACTATTAAGGTGAATAACTATGTTGTGTTATCAAGACACATAAACTGCTTTGGTTTCCAGTGTTCTTGCTAGAATGTTGTTCTAAGTTGTTGGAGAACATTCAGACACCCCCAGAACAGTGTTTGGATACTAGGCTTGTTTTGTGATTTGTAGAGAGGATCAAGGATGTTTTTGAAATTGTAGATGACCGCAGCTTGAATGACACTAAAATCAATGTTAATGTGAGGGAAAACTACTTAACTAGTTTACTTGGATATTTGTTATGACATTATTGGCACATCAGAGGATACTTACCAGGCTGCTGTGCCTCACAGCGCACCTTAATGAATTCTTTAGTTCTTCCCTTAATGAACCACATCCTTGCTGCCCAGCTTTTATATTGTCCCTCTTGTTACCTGTGAATAATACTCGCTTTGTCCCCATTGAGTAGACAACTGAGGAAAATCACTTGGTGCATTCATATGTATTCTAATAGAATTCACAGAATCTGCTGTCTGTCCAAAAAAAGCAGCTGTGCATTGGCATTTACATAGCAGATAATGAAAGCAGAGGTATCTCATGTATTCTCTCTGCTGCTGTGTTTGTGTATGTACGTACGCAGATTTACTCCACTTTACCTTAATTATTTTTTAATGATCTCTGTCGCAGGGAGATGTTTCAATATAGTCTCCATTCGCAAAAGCAGGAGAGTTCAAAACTGAGGATTTCTTACCGTACATTTTAATGGCCAGTTAGAATTCTTGAGTGTGGTATATTGGCATAGCAGTAAAACTGAGAGGGAAACATCAGTGAGGGGGAAATGTTTGTGTTTGACTCAGTTGGTTTTGCACTGCAGTACCTCAGGACTGTGTAGCCCCTGTGTGGTCATGGTGAAAGAAGGAAAAATTCTTGATTTTTCTGTGTCAGTGAATTAGGTTGCTGGATACTATTACCCTGAAGATATTATAAGTAAATCATTATTAACTATTGTGCTAGGTCCCAGTTGCTCATGGTCTCTTGTTTGTCTGTGGTTTCTGGTGCAGAACATGTGATATGACATGGCTGCCAAGGTTCAAGGTAGTTCATGAGAACTGGTGTTACCTCATAGTAGAACCTCCTTCTGCAATACAATGATATCTTGTAAAGCAAGTCTGAGGCTTGGTCTCTTTTCTTATTAGTCATGGTTCTCCTCTGCCACAAATAATGACAAAGTGAAAATTTTCTCTGGGTTTCTTAGTTTGTTTTCTTTTTTTCAAGCAGTAATTGATATATTGGATAAAGAAATTGCCACAAATAAAGAAGAACTTACTAAGTAAATTAAGAAAATACTTTATAATAATTCAGTAAAAAGAGCTAGTTAGTAAAGTCTGTCCTGAAGATGCTGGAACAAGAGAATTTGAATTATCTTGCAGAATAATTAGCATATTATTTAAGGTTAAATATAAAATTACCAGGCTTGCAAGAAGGGATGTTATCAAGGCTCTAAAATCTTGGGGTTTTTTCAGCAATAAACTTATAAGTCTATTTCATTTCTGCAGTTATTTTTAGTTCACAGGTTCTTCTGGCAAATAATCTTAGTGCACCAAATAAAATGCAAACTTTAAACTGAATATGTCATACAGATCTTAAGGAAGTTAATCATGTTTTGGAAACAAGCATGAAAGCTTTCATCTGAGAAGTTGAAAATGTGTGCACCTTTCTCAAGATAGATGGAAAATAACTTGAATTCTACAAAATGTCACCTAGGCACTTCACCCACTCCTCAGACAGCACTCTTTGTGTGTATTTTTTCAACTTTAAATAAAGATAAACATACTATAGTTAGCTAGTAAAATAACAGGTCATTTAAAACATTTCATCAGTATGAAATTCCTATTGATATCTGAAGTTTCTATAGCTAAGAAGAGTGAATTCTTTGTCCTTGAACTTGTTTTTTATAGGATAGTCCGAATGCAGGAATAATCGCTTCTTTCCAGGCAACTAATGCATATCTAAATTGCTCCTTGCAGGAGCTGGAGCTCTGTTCAGACTTGTTTGAAATCTCATCGATTCTAATTTCAATGTTTTACTAGTGGTGGGTATTTTGGGCTTCACTGTATGAAACTGCGTCAGGCAATTTCTCCTCTCCACATGGTCTGGAATGCAGCCCCTTCTTCCCATGCCAAAGTATGTTAGCTCTGGAGTTTTTTGAGACTTCTTTGCAGCACTCTGAGGTTGGCTAGCTTACCTGTGCTAAGGGGTAGCCTGCCCTGCCCTTTTGGGAGCTTGGAAGCAGTTTTACCTGCATTCACTGGCAGCTTTGCCAGCAGGGTGCCGCTCCTGCCTGTGTGAAGCAACCACGACTCCACTGCAGCATGTGTGCGACTGCAGCCTGAGTGTGTCACGGTGAGAGGTGGCTGCAGGGCGAGAGGCAGCAGCCCTTGGGTATCTCCGGATGTGTTGTAATGGCAATCACTTGGGAGGGACAGCTGTTACAGTCTGCCTCATCTGAAGTGTTCAGTGCCTGCACGATGCTGAATGGAGGGTTGGTCACTTCATTCTGGGCTGGGCTGGTGAACAGGGGCAGGTCAGAAACTTGTGCACGAGTTGCTTTTGGGAGCTTAGCAGTGCATCTCTCCCCTCTGTTCCTGTGGCATGGCAGTGTCCTGAAGGGGCAGGCACTGCTGCATCAGCTCATTCCCTTTTAAACTGTCTGCACACCAGCTGCCCTGGGTGCTGGGTGCCTTAGAGCCCATAATTACCCATTCTCACCGCAGTGAAGCTGGTTGTGTTGCTGGGAATGGAGAAGTGTCACTTGTTTTTTTTCCAACTGTTTTCTGGTGGATTGATTGCTGTCCTGGGAATGTGCTAGAAATGTAGAGATGCTTTTGCAGAAAGGATTTTCTGGTGTTTATAGTAGTATATATGGTAGCTGTAGTTTGACTGTTTAATTGCAATAGCGGTAATTTTCTTTTGCTGTGATATTTGCAAGATGTTTGGGAATGTGAAGTTAGGGAAGCATCTGTCTAGGGAAGAGGTGCTGTGTCAGAATTTAGTCGGTCAGATGTTAAATTTTGCATGCCCTTTCCAGGGCATGACCCAGGATTTTGGGAAACCCTCAGCTATTGACTGAGGGTTAGTGTTTGGTTATCTATGTCTTTATTATCCAAAACATTGATCTAAAACTTTAGCAGTTATGGGAGATAGTTGGTGTTCCTGTTTGGAAAGCTGGTGGGAAAAATGTTTCCTGTGTATTTTGAATGGCAGTGTTGCAGAAGCTGTTTTCTGCCATGCATACACATGTCCAGCAGGACTAACCATTTGCTGCTAGGACTGCCAAACATTTAGTTGTGTGAGAATGTTTTCAGTTTGTCAAAATACAGCTATTTCCTACTAAAATGTTGCATGCCAACATTTCATTATAATACTTGAAACCATTGAATCTGAAATCTTCTAAGCCCCTTGTGCCTTGAAACAGATGTAAAACTCTGGGTATTTTTCTTACAATAGTGGCTGTGAAAATTCACCTAAATTTCAATTCTTCTAACATATGTACTTACCAGAAATCGCTGGAGCATAGTTCCAAAAGTGGAGAATTTCTGTACATGTAGAGCTGTGTGAACCTCCTGTGTCTCTTGGTGCTGACATGACCTGAGTGACTGTCAGTGCTTCAACGGGTGACTGAAATGGCATTGCCAGAAATAGCTTTTTCCAGATGCTTTGGATGGGCTGAAGCTTTCCTGTGTCTCGAGGCTGTTTATTCTTTCTAACAACTCGGGAAAGGTAGTAATCTGAGATGAATGTGGAGAAGATAGAGGACAGGGCAGACTGAGGGCTGGGACAAGTAGCTGAACGATCCTTCAGTGGGGAGAGAGGATCTGACTGGGAAGAAGGAGGACAAGTACACCTGTGCTGGCTGGTTGGCAGTATTTGAGAGAAGGCAGACAGGGAATTTATGCCACTGGGAGTAGAGATGGAGGAGTGTAAGAGAATAAGAGTAGTGCATTGGGAAACAGTGAAAGGGGACATGGGGACAGGGAGGTTGGAGAAGAGCTGATGCGTTGTCAGAGAACGGGACAGAGTGGGCAAGGATCCTTGAGACAGACAAACTGGCTGCCAGCAGGGAGAGAGCTGGATGGGATAAGTCAGACTGGCTGGGAACAGGACGGGATGTGACTCTGTTAAGGGTGCAGCTCCTCTGTGTGGAAATGGTTGCATCTGTGCTGCTGTCTTTGCTGCAATGGTTGTTTTCAAGGCAGGGAATTTGAAAGACAAAGGTTTTGTGATTAGTACAATTCAGGGTTTTTCCAAAGACCATCCTTACTGGTTCTTTTCCTAAGGGATACTGTATAAACCACTTCAACCACTGCTTTTTGGGGAGAATTCTGATTGCTTTTTCTGTATTTCTGACATTCCAGGCAAAACTCTGGGTCTTGATTTGTAGAAGTATTGAGCATGCACAGCTTCATTCTGAGTGGAAACTGTGCTCTGAAGATTAACTGTTTCATAAAGCTATGTATGTTGAGAAGGAGGTGCTTAAATTGGTGCCAGAATTAATTAACACTTTTGATCTCTATTCTTGGCCCACATTCTAATCTGTAAAATGCGGATATTACTACCTCATCATTTCTAAGGCCATTTGTGAAGATATTTTATTAATTTGATATTCCACAATGCATACTAGGAAGCTGTACCCCTCCCTGAAACTTACATTTAATAATAGGTTATGGAAAGTGCATGATAAACAAAGCCTAGAGACATTTTCAAACTGCTCATTAGCTGAGTGTCATGAATGAATGAGTAAAGGGTCTTGTAACATAAAGAAAACAGAACTGAAAACTGCATGCACACACTCTCAAGGGGGAGAAATTATGGTGGCTCTAATTCTGAGATATTTCTTATGCATATATTTATGTCCAAATAATTGACATAATGGTTTTGGGAAGAGTATTTTTAAAGTAGTCTTTTGTGCATGTTTGTGTAATTTTTTTTCTTTTCACAATACTGATTAATCTTGATCTATAATTGCAGATTTTAAAACATGGAATCTGGTTATTTTAGCTTTCAGCAGTATCTGTGTCTCTTGTGCTTTTTTTTTTCTTTCCATGACTGCTAGATTTAATTTAAAGAACAAAAAACCCCAGTACCACCACCCCCACACCAAACCTCCTCGCACAAAGTATTTTTATTGAGCATATGGTTATATTTTATAATATAGAACAGTTTGGCACTTTGCTGAAGCTACATCATTGATATATGTTAAAAGCTTCAAAATATTTTTTTTTCTCAATGTTTTTTTTTTTTTGCTTTCTGTATCACCTTTACCTTAGCTTTTTTCCATACTCATTTTTGAAAAAAGCTTCAAAAGATAGAATGTAGCTTGAAGAAGCCTTTAATATAATAAGATAGTGTAACACAGGGTGTGCTAATTACAGATCAAAGCTAAACTATTTTTATGTGCATTTTCCTAAAGGAGGAACCTGGGGCTTTGAACCAGTCAGGCTAATTTTTGCCACTAACCTTTTTTAAAACTGCTAAAAAACTTTAAAATTTTTTTTAAAAAATTTTTACCTCCTGTGATTAAAAAATAGTGCATCCCTATTCAACTTTGTGTATCTATGTTAGCTGTGTAGCAGGTAAAAAAGGGGGCATGGTGTTCCAAGGGGAAGCGGCTGTTCTGTGGATGGAGCTGGGACATCCTAAAAGAAAAAGTCAAGGCACAGAGCCGTGGCAGGGTGGGAGAGCTGCTTCTGGTAGGCTTTTCCTCCATCCATGTGTGTTACTGGGGTGTCTGACAGGTGCTGGACTGGCACTTCTGCTGTCAGCCACAGGTGACCACAGTGAGAGCAGCAGCAGCAGTTTACCCTGTGCATGTTACATACATGTGCTGGCAGAATGAGAGCTGGCTGGTCCCCCAGTTTATAATCAGTGGGATAATTGGGCTGGGTAATTGCCAGGCAGCCTTGTTAGTTGTGCTGTGAGTCAGCCGTTGTGCGTGTCTGCCACTGGAACAATAAGAATAAGCGAGCAGATTTTCTGCTAAAGTAATTAGACAATCAACAGGGTTTTGTCTTGTGGCCAGTTGCCTTCACAGACATCACACCTGAAGCTGTTGGGGAAGTACTGGCTGTACACACAGCGAAAATAATGGTGTCAGTCAGCTATGAAAAGTTAACTTGACAGTAAACTTCATTTAACTTACACAGGCTGTTCCAGTGGGCTTTGGAGATTTCATCTCCACCTTTTGCCCACTGGTTCTGAAATTATCTGTGAGCCTTTAAAGAGCAGGAAGAGTTGGAAGATTTTATTAAATAGTAGTTCTGGGTCCTTTTCTTGTTTGAAACGCCCTTCAAACAATACTTGGGGACTAATTTTGATTTTTTCACAGACCTGTGTATGAAAAATTTGCACTGTCGATGTTTGCACTATGTGGATAACTTGCTGGGAATGGAGATTTCAGATCTGTCTGCCTTGTTTATAGAGAAAAGAAAAAAATGTTAAGATGATAGCTTCTGTATTTACTGTGTCATGCTATTGCTTTTTATTAGGAAGCGGAGTTAATGATTCAAGCACGAGTTTCACCTCTTCATGCTGTACCAGTTATCCCAAGGGGATTTTTTTGGAGAGAAATGCATATAAACAAATACGGTTGAATTTTAACATGTGGCTGTGTTTTTTAAGAAGCCCCACTCAGCAGTAACAGCAGAGACAAGGAAAATTAAACAGTATTGGAAATTTTATATTAGTGGTTCTGCAAGTATATCAGATTTCAGTAGGTGATCTCTATTTCTGGACACTCTGTCCTTGCTTTTTTGCATCAGCAAAAATGGTGGAACAGAGGGACTGTAGGTGGACTGCTCAATAAGGAAAATTGAAATGAATCCTTGCAAAGAAAGTTGGCTAAAAATACGTTTATGTAAAGTGACTTTGTGCAGAGCTTTCTAAGGAATCTGAATTTAACCAGGAGTCTTAAGTCTGATTATTAGCATGAAGGAATATATACTAAAATGAAAAACATGAGAAATTTTACTTGCATTTTTTACAAGGCTTATTTTTCCTTGTAAGTGAATGTCCTTTTTTTTGATTGTGTGTGAAATAAGATTCTGTTTGAGAAGATGCTTCTATCTCAATTCTGTGGTGTCCATGCAGCATTCTTCTGTTTTGTTTAGTTTTTTTAAAGAGGAAAGACCATAGTTTAATTCTACTGGCTTGTTCTTCTAATGCTGTTAGGTACTTCTATTAGTACCATTAGTATCTTAGTCTTTTGTTGCTCTTGATGAAATAAAGTTTGTTGTATACAAAGATGACTAAGAGAGGAAGATTTAATTTTTTAAAACTCTTTTTTGTGAATTCTGAAAGGGAAAAAATAAATATATGGCATCTTCAGTAAGTGGAGATATAAGTAACTGTAAATAAAAGTTGGAAAACGAACCAGGTAAATATTTTTATTTTTGTCACTTTATTGGCTGAATACTTGCTGCTTTTGGTATGTTCAGTTGATAGATGACAAATAGTTTGGGTGGGTTTTTTTGGTGTTTGTTCTCTTTTTACAAGTAAGAGACAGCTGCTACTCTTGAAATGTAGGCAAATTTGTTCACACTGTATATCAAATTGAATGAATGAATCAGGATGTAGTGGGAAATTCTATTTTTGTTCTGCATAGAAAGCAAAGAAAAATGGCAGAAAACTTGCCATGGTCTAAAGAGATGGGCAGCTGAATTAGTTGAAGAACAGAGCCAGACAAAACTCCTGAGATGCTGCGTTGCTAGTAGAATGATATAGTTTTTTAAATAGAAAACAAGACTTAGGTAGAGACTTCATTTCTATATTCACAAGTCTCCAAAATATTGGGATGTTGTGTCCCATCTTCACTGGTCTGTCTTTCTTACCCTGCGTGCCCTTGCCTGTTCTGGTCTGTTTCTGTTGTGTTCACAGAGTGAGAACTCTTGCTTGTACTTCCATAATTTCCTCTTAGGGCTGCCTGACCTCCTCTTTCCTCTTTGTTCTTCCTGCTTGTCCATATTAAAAAAAGCTCCCAAAGAAACACAGGCAGAAGTGGTCAAGAGCTTTATTATGTGTTACTCAGAAGTTCTGTGTAATCATTTTTGCATCTCTTTCTTCTTGATGCAGTTCAGATTTCTTCCCACTAGTTATCTGGTTGTTGAATCACTGTGTTATAAGTCTGTACAATGAAATATAAAAACCTTCCATACTTTATATTTTTGTAAGCCATAAACGAAATCATGAGAACAAAAAGATAGAGATTCTTAACAAATCATGAAAGGAAGGAATCTCTTTAATGAAATCATCATTCTCATTTCACTTTCCTTCCAAATACTGTCTTTCAAAAAACAGCTCTAGGCTACAGCATGTGCAGTGAAAAATTCTTGTGGGCTTGTTTGACAGTTCCACAGTTCTTTTCTTTTTTTAAATAATGACTCTTCAAAATTGTTTAGGTGATCAATTTATCAACTCTCTGCAAGAGAAGTTCATAAACATCTTGCTTTCTTTAGTCCAGTTAGCTTCTTAAACACTCATTGTGTTGTCTTTTTTCTTATTTATTTCTACTTTTTTCCCCATTTGGTGAGACCTAAACCGGACTAAATCACACCTTAAAATCCTTTGATACACCAACACCAGAACTGAATGCTAAATTTTTTTCCCAGCATGGTTACTGAGATGTAGGCAGTCATATCTGAATTTCCAGTTGTGTGGAAATCATCTGTGTTCACTCTACTCATCTGCAGGAAATCCTTGGTTTTCTTATAAAATCCATAGTCTTGCATGTTTCCTGTAAGACTATTGTCTGAATGGACCTTTTAAGCCTGGGTAGGACCAACTGCTAACTGCTGTCACTTTTACTTTTGGAGTTTGACCTTTAAAGCATCATCTTTAGAAACTCAGTATAATATAATTTCATGACTTTATATTGGCTTCAGACTTTTTTCTCCATCGATCCTTTACTTTTTGTTCATCAAGAAACTGAATGGCATTGGCTATTCAGGTGCAGGGCAGCTATGTTTAATTTCATTAGGATGGAAACATTTGGAGAATATTTAATTTTTCTTTTAGCAATCCATTAGAGAACCAGGAGTGTTCTGTTTTCCCGCAATGAAACTGCTCAGTCATTCTGTGAAAGGGATGAAAATATGAACTGGTGATACAACCTGCCTACCTTAAAGCTCTTTAAGGCATTTGATTAGCAAATTTATGACCACCAAAATGTCCTGTTGTATTAAATGACTGAATTGCAGTTTTATCCACGATGTACTGACATTGTGGAGACTCTTCAGAGTAGTTTTTTGTGATTCCATTCTCAGATGGAGATGGAAATTTCATGGGATATGGTTTTTGAAACAAATAATTCTTGCTGGGAGCCAGCCTGCTGGTGAAGCTTGCCCGGTGTTCTGTTTACCTGATAAAGCACTGGCTTGCAACACTGCCCCAATTTTTAATGCACATGTGCAAGCAGCTCCCTTTTTGCCCAGTTTCAACTATTTTGAGATTGATCTTTCACCTCAAACTGGATCATGTTTTTTTAATGTCACACCCTAGAAGGTCAGTGGTCTGAGGGACATGTGGACTGTCCTTTGAGCCGAAGACAGATGGAAGAAGGAGAATTATGAAGTGTTGAAGATGGGAGCACTTCAGAGAACTGTATGTCAGGCTGTATTCCTCTGAGGGCAAATCTGGGCAGGTAATGCCAACCTGTGTACAAGTGGAGAGAATTGTGTGGAGTTAACTTGGTGGTGTGGACCTTAGGATGATGCTTCAGGCACTAAGCAGTGGATTAGTTTCAGCATTGGCTCTGGTGCTACTATGCTGTGCTACAACAGAGGTTAAAAATTATTGTTGCAGCATCCTGTCTTCTGCATTTTGGCTTCCCTGTAGGGAAGGAGCAAACCCCACAATCGTTAGGACTGCATTTTGTATTGTGGACTATTTTAAAATGGAGGAGACAGGAAGGGATCCTGCTTTGAATACAGTTAATGTGTGCTATATGAATTTAATTATGCTGTTTGGCATAAAAATAGGTTTCACTGTGTTTTTCATCAGCTTATATTTCTTGTTAGAAGGTAAGGTTCTAAAAAGAAATGGAATTCCTTTTCCTTACTGACTTTTCTCAGAATTAACTGTGCCTGCTGGTCTGTTTCCTAGAAGTGTACAAGTTGTTTCAATAGCTTGTTTTGCGAAATTCATCTGTTTGGTGGTGGCTTTTTGTCACTATTTTGCCTATTGGTGGACAAGAAAAAATTGAGAACATGTATTTTGAGGGAAGAAGATAGTGTAATCAATTACTGAACAATGATGTTCACTGAGTTTATTTTAAAGATAATGATATTATTTTTAAACCCGTACAAGTGAAAATGCTGCCTGTTTCTTTGTTTAGTTTTAAACATTGTTAGCAAATCTAGCAGCTCTCTTTTCCATCCTCTTTAGATGGTTAAATTCTCTGGGGTTAAATAATATTACTGATGCTTTCAGGAGGAAGTTATTATTGTCCTGTAAAATTATTAATGCTTTCGGCAGAATGAGACCGCATCTGACACAATTAAGTTGCATTCTTGCACTGTAAGGACTGAAGCCAGTTTTGTACTGGACATCAGCTACAGTGCTAGGGATTGCAAGTGAATAAAGTGTTAAAAGAAAACTTGTACATAAATACTTTGAAAGTACATTGATGTACTTTAGGTAAATTGGAATGGGAATCTGTAATGGAAATCTTCCCATTTCAGATATTTTGTGAATGGCGTCTCATCAATGCTTTTACTTGCATTTGAGTTAAAAAAATAATAATTCAGAATGTTTAAATAAAGTACCTAGTTATAATTATGATAATTTCAGAATGCATTTTAAATCAAGGAACTATGCTTTCATGTACACATACTTAGATGTATTGTGTATTTGTTTTTAAATGAAAAGAAACCTGGCCTCCATCTTCCTATTGACATCAAACAATCCTCTGATATGCAAATCCAGGTATGGGGAGAACAGATACACAGGGTTTGTTTGGATTCAGTCCAAGACTGAAAGAAAATTATATTTAAAGATGTGATTTATATGCTTTGCCTCATTTAAGTGAAAATGCATTTTGAAATAATCCCTATAACGAAAAACATTTTGGTGGCATGTTAAGATCCTTTGTGTGACTGATGCATTTTGCTGTAGGTAGTTTAAAAATGTCTTTCTCATACTCTTGTGTGTCTCTAATGTGTAGATGCAGCTGTCAACTTCTCAGTGGCATGTTTTAACATAGGATGAAAATATTTTTATTTTTGCAATTTAATAAATGTTTGTTATGTGAACTTTCTTAAGGCGTGCATGGGTGTGAAGTCTGTTTGTACGCACACTATTAAAATACATCTAAGTACTTTGCTTTCCATCTAAATTTTTGCTAGTCTTAATGATGTTTATGTATTTTTTGTGTGTGTTTAACTTCAAAACCTGACACAATACAATTTCTTTGGAAACAGAGGCTAAGCAAGCAACAATTTTTCAATCTTTTTACCTTTAGCTGCAAAATTTATAATGATTAAACTTGTACATTTTAGCATTGGCTGAATTCCAGGTTTTCAGTAGGTATATTTGGAGGACTGTTATTCAGTTCCTGAATATAACATTTGAAGATGATGCATATAGCAGAGTGTAATTGCTTCGTGTAATCTTTAACAGGCCAGTGAACTGTTGCAGTGATCAGAAATGGGTTTTTATACAGGATAGGAAATATTTGAACAGGAGTTATGTCACTGTGGAATTTTCAGAAATCAGAGTTCTTTTAGTCCCCTTTCATGTATTGCAGAAGTTTTTAAAACAATGTGACCAATTCGTCTTACATGATCTTTGTGACTGCGTAATACAGCTATTCTTTTTTTTCTTCTTTTTGGAAAATGAGGGTATGGAACTCAGTGTTGGTGTAAGGAAGTATTTAGTTTAGGAAGTTCTGTGGCACGTACCTTTATATCTGACCTTTATTTGTTCTGGGGCCACTTTATACTAGATTACTCTGACCACATTAATCCAACACTGAGAAGTGCTAAATACTGCATAAATCCTTTGCTTATTTATTTTTAAAAATGTATTTCATTAATGTTGTTTGTGACTCAGTGTATAGACTGACTTAAACACATGCATTGATGATACATCTATTAATATTTAAGGGAAAAGCTTTCTGTGTCGAGAAATTTTGTTAAACCTTTCTCATTAGGTTTGGTTTTGTATTTGTTATTTTTCTTTTAATTAAGGATTTTCTGTCTTTTCTTTTTTTCGGTCATTTTACGCAAGTTTTAATTTTTAATATTCGCTGTCCATCTTTTTTTTTTTTTAAGCATTTTAAGAAACAGAAGAGGTTGATTCCTGAAAGAACAGTTTGGAAGTACTTTGTTCAGCTTTGCAGTGCCTTGGAACATATGCATTCTCGTCGTGTTATGCATAGAGGTAACACAGGATCAAAGATAATTTGTCCTTACTAAACCTTTGACTATGTGAGAATTAAGCTAGCTGGAATCAGTTTTGACAGCTGAAACAATGTATGTTTCTGTAAGATTTTATGAGTAATAGAAAACTGAGAGGAGTTTGTGGTTGCACATTTGTTGTGGTAGGCATTTGTTTGATAGCAAGCTTTTCAAAATAAGCAATAGTTCTGTAAGCAATGGATACCCTGCCATTGCTACTTCATTTTTCTGGCTCTTATTTTCTGTCCTGTTCTTATTCTTCTGTATTTGCCCATTGTCTTGCCCAGGTGTTGTTACCTGCCTTCTTGCACAGATCTGTCCATCCATTCTTTACACCTCTTGCACCTGGTTGTCTTAAAAAGTATCTGCTCCTGCCCTGCCTACTCGTGATGTACAGGCCCCTCTCCTAGCCCCTTCTCTATTGGATTACGTGCAGCTGTGAGCATTTTCTCCACTTCTCTGCTCCTTTCCACTATTTCCAATCTCTGTGTCAAGTACTGTGTCCCAACAGCCCTTGTAGTTGCCAGCTATCCCTGTCAGGTACTAAATTTCTTTGGCCCGTTTTAAACTTTGGTGCTGCTGTCTCCACTGCATGTGGTCTTCATTTCACCTTGTAACTCTTGAGTCAGAGAAAACAGATCATACTATAGCTTCTTCTCTGATCTGCTGGGTTTTTTTTCCTTTTTGAAATCCCTCTGGGTATGGATTTTGAGTTGTGTGTGGGCTGTCTCTTTTTGGGTTCAGGTGAAAATACCTATCTCAGGTTGGTAGCTCCCTGTGCTGGGACGCAGAAACAGCCCCTTGATGTCTGCTGAGCTCTGTCATTTGCAGCTGGAAATGTTGCGCCCTTCAGCAGATCAGCTTAGATACCCCTGCCCCTGCAAATGCCTTTCCCTTGTGATTCTCCTTTTTTTTCCCTTTGTGCATTTGTACAGATGCCTGCAAGTGCAAATGATACAAAGTGAAGGACATAAAACAGATCCTTTCCATAGGGTACAAGTGTATTCCTTTAATACTTTTATAATTAGATTACTTAATTTCGGTATGTTGTAGCTCAAAACAAAAGGGTTTAAATGCCTCAAACTGAAATACTCAGTTCAAAGCTTCTGGCGAACCTGTGGCAAATCTAATGATTCCATGGTTACACACCAAAAGCAATGACAATTAAAGCTATTTTTTAGTTGAGCTGTATCCATGTTGGATTATTACACAAAGGGTTATCCAAACTCCCGAAAACTAGGTCAGATAGCAGCAGAACATAATTGCTTCTGTCTTCCTCTAAAGCTTGTAAGGTTTTGGAACATTTTTACTGGAAACCTGAAAATGCTGGTGTTTGAAGGGTTATTAACTATTTCTTTTACTGTGCCTGTGTTTTACGCAAACTGTAATCGCCTCTTATCAAAATGAACTGATTTCTGGAAGTTTAGAGACAGGGTGCATTCCTCTTTAGCCGAGTAAGAGCTAAACTCCCTTGCCAAACAAATAACAGGTCAGTTTATTTAGAAGACTAACAAGGTAGGTACCTTGTTAGAAATCATAGAATAAAAGTCTCTGCTGTTGTCTCTAAGGGATTGGATTAAAACTTAAACTGGATATTACTTGTGAAAAATAACTGTCTGGGGTGTACATCAATGTTTTTCTTTGTTTCTGCTTGATTAGCCCAATTCCATTGACGAGTTCAAATAACCATTCTCCTGAGTAAACTTGCTTCTTTTTTTTAATGCCTGCTCTTAACAGAGAATCAGTTATCTATTTCAAATAAATAACAATATGGCACTGTGGGTAATTTGATCAGCAAAAGTGATGAAAAATGTTTTACAGTTCTTGAAAACATTTTTGGGCTGTTACTTAAGACATTACGAAAGAGGTTCTCTAGTTCTGATGTGAATCCCTCTATGTAGCTTACATAAGTAGTAATGAATTCCCCTGTATGTGCTACTGGACTTTGGGCGTGTGGGTTTTTTGTTTATTTGCTTGTTTTTTAAAACATACTTTCCATGGCTCTTGGTTTTTTTTCCTTGAGTGATGTTTGTACTATTAAAATAGTGGATTTGAGGTTCTACATTCTAGACTCATTCTGAATAGCAGTGTCAAATTTTACCAATATTAGCTGTAAATAAAATCCTCTTTTGGTCCATTATTAATAGAACAGAAGCTTTTCTTGCAACCTCACTATGACTCTTAAATTTTTAAATTTATTTTTGTTTCAGATATAAAGCCAGCAAATGTGTTCATTACGGCTACAGGAGTAGTAAAGCTTGGAGACCTTGGACTTGGTCGATTTTTCAGTTCCAAAACTACAGCTGCACATTCTTTAGGTAAGCTTTCTCTGACGTACAGGTGTTGGACAGGTAGAGTCTTTTACATGGTGGAAATACTGTGCCCACTCAGGAGGAAGAAGAAAAGGGTTAGGACCAGCTAAAGCTGTTCTTAAGTAGTAATAAAAACATGGTCCTAAAGGTGTGCTTGATAAAAAAATGGTCAGCACCATGGACAAATACAGAAACGCTGTAACACTGAGGCATTACTTTCAGAGTACTTTGGGTATTTTCCCTCCTTTGTTTGAATAATTTAATGTGCACTTCTGTCTCTGAACAAGTCTTTAAGACAGTTGTGTTACCTAGAAGTGCTAGGAAAAAATAAAGTGATAATATGGATGCATTTTTTAAAAATTGACCTGAACTTTATTCACTGTTCGTAGGAATCTCGTAATTCTGTGTGCCTGCATGAGTAGCACTAATGATGTGTTGGTTACATGGATTCAAAGGGCTTTTAGAGAAGCTTCCCTGTTTTTAGTGAAGTTTCTCCATATAAGTTACGGTATATGAGGGGAGATCAGAATTAGGCTTTGTGAACCATAAAAACAAACAAAAACAATTCCCAGATAGCCTTTTTTTTTTTTCCTATTCTTGTTTTTATGAGTTTTCTGAAATGTTCAGTTTATTCTTTGCTCGGACACAAAACTTTCAGTGTATTATCTTTATACAGACAAATTTTCATGTAATTTGCATCTTTTGAGTAGCATGTGAATACTAGGATGATTAAGAAGCCTCTAAAGAAGAAAAATTAAATATTTGGCATATATTTTAAGTTTAAAAGTAGGTAATGGATAAATGATAGAAACCTTGCAAATAGAGTAACATCTGCTTTAAAGAGAAATGTAGGAATTAGTGTTCATAATACTGTTAAGTTGGGGCTTTTTAGATAAGAAAACATTCTTTTACCTCACTGAAGTGTCTGTGTTTGGTGGTTGCTGAACTCAAGCCCGTTCACTGATGCATGTTCGTCATGTTTGTCCCTTTGAGATGTGAGTGATACATGTGTTGATAGCCAAAAATACAGTATTTTGGAGAGGAAATTTTTGACACTATCCTTACTTCCATGTCGTTCAAAAAGCCTTTGGTAAGTCTTTTGTGCCTTCCAGTTTTTACTGTGTTTGGTGCAAACTGGTAGCAGTTACCATGAGTAACTGCTGAGGTCTTAATAGGATCCCCAGACACAGAGTGCAATCTTGCACTAAGGAGACTGAGGAGGAGTGGAGAGCCCAGGCTGGAAACGTGCTTGGCTTCCACGCTGAGGGTCAGTCAGATGTGACACTGAGGATCTGCTGCCGTCACAGGGCACAGTGTGTCACCCAAACTGCTGGTGCTCCTGCTGCCCTTGTGAGCCAGTGGCCATCTCTGGCAGCACTGACGAGAGGTTGGGTTGGGTCCTTGTAGGTGGGCTCTGCTACTGCCTGCAGATGGAAGGAGGGTGTGAAGAGGGAGCTGGAAATCCTAATCTGAGGAGTAGGAGCTCACGAATAAGGCAGAAGTCCGCAGTGAGGGCAGGAGAGTAGGTTTGTGTTCTGAGGCACCAGTCAGGAAGTTAAAGAGGAGCTCACTGTCTCAACCCTGGATTATTTTGGCTTGTGGCAGGGAGTGGTTGTGAAGGCTGAGCTGGAAATTTAAAAAAGCTGAAGACTGAGCCAGAGTTAAAAACAGTGTAAAATCCCTGAGCTCTTTAAAGCTCATCTTTTACAGATCCAAGAGTCAATCCGGAGAGTCGGGGAGGGAGGGGTAGATGGCAACTTTGTTTCTTATGTTGGTTGCTGTCTCTTAGTAGAGGAGTTGTTATTTATTTTCTTTCTTCTCCATCTCCTCTTTTCCCATTTCCCTCCTAATTATGACCTAATGTCAGAATTCAGCCTGGAAAAAAGGTTTGTGTCAGCTGTTAACTTAGGCTACTGGGGAGACAGCAACTTTCTGATTTATCATGTCACTAGCAGAGACTACTTCTTAAAATTAATTTCTTCTGCAGTTTCTGATGCTGAGTTTCTTGAAATTTTCAAAGTTGTATCTTTTTATGATTCCATAAACCTTTGGTGCATGTAACCTAGTAAATTACAAACATATGTGAAGCAATTTATAGTTGTTTACAGGCTTTATAAAAATTTCAGTAGCAAACTAGATTCAGGCTTTCAGAGATAAAGAAATGTACTAAAATTTTAATTAGCTACAGCTTCTAACTGCTAATTATGAATAATACTGATTTAATTAGAATATTTACTGATGGTCCATTTGAAACAAATGAAAAACCTGTGCTGGACAGGGTTTATTCATGTTCTTAACTCTTTCTATACAGCTTTATCAAGAATTTTCTGTTGTAATGCCTGTATCTTTTTGGAAATGGAAAACCTTTCTTGCAAAAGTGCGAAGGAAATGGAAGCATTTGGTATTGCTGATTTGATACAAAATTGACAAAATTTCTTGTTTTCAGAAGACTTTATATTAGAAAGAGGAATATGATCAGACAAAGGCGTCTTACTCCTTTCCCTAGAACTGTGTTAGGGTTTTCTTGCTGCTGTTGTTTTAATGGCTGAATTCCAGGCTTTATGCTCTTTGGTGAAATGGCAATTCTAAGGCCAACTCATGGATATGTGTGGGTTTTTTCTTTGTTAGCCTTTCAGTGGCTGTAAAGATAAGTCCTTCTTTTAATATTTCAGTTACAAAAAGAATCACTTGAGTTCTCTGCCGTGGCCGTGCTGTAAGGCTGCACAGTGTGCTGTCCAGGCAGCACTGCCACCAGCATGGGGGTACCTTCTTGCAGGGCGAAGGAGCAGATCTGAAACCTTCTTAAAATGCTTGAATGCAGAGAATCATCTGCATGGAATTCTGGTCCTCTGTGTTTTGACAGCTTCTGTCATTTCTGTGATACTGCTGTCCCCAGCACAGACAATGTTATGTGAGGGGTTTGGCTATAAACTCACACAGGTTGTGGGGAATAAAATGCCTTGTGAAAATATGTGCAAATACTTTCCTCTCCTCTTACATATGGGTCTCTAACCCAGTGGAGGGTGTGCTGGGGTGGTGGTTTGCAGCACCATTCTGTGAATAGAATAAACTCCACTTAGATACTAAACCATTCTCAGAACCTGCACCCTCAGTGTACAGTAAGGCTGGTAGGGAAATCTGCAGCTGAGTCATTGCAGTCATCAGAGAAGCTGTGTTAAAAGAGCTCTTGTATTTTATGTACAGAAACATTAGATCTCTTACAGTAGTTTGCAAGCTGAAGAGAAATTATTGTGTTGTTATAAAACAACTCGAGATATTTATAGATTGACTTCTGTTTGCACATTGTGGGCTAGGTTGCAGAGTTACTTTGGATAAGTGCAGTATTTTGGGTCCTGTATTTGAAGGTGAGCCCATGACTTAGAAATCTCCTTTAGCTGTATTAAATAAGTACAAACCCCTGAACATTATAGAATCATTAGGGTTGGAAAGGGCCTCCAGGCTGCTTATTTGGCATATGGTTTGTCTGTCTTCAGCATCCACATTCATCTTGTTAAGCACTTGAATGTTGTGTTGAGCTCTGTATTATGAAGTTGCTGTGATCTCATGGACACTGGGTCATACATAAACTATGTCTTTCGGTTACTTAAATCTGGCCTTTTTAGCCCCCTTCCTGAACTCTGATAGTTATGTATTCCAATGTGTGAAATGCCGGTAATGATTATGTGGCCTTTTTTAAAACTGTGGTTTGTTAAACCCATCCTGAATCAGCCACTACATTGTTTTATATAAGCAGATTTAGCATTTACCAGGCAGATTTTTCTCCCAGCCTAAAAATGCTTGATAGCTTTTAGAGCTAGTAACTATAGTAGAACAACTTACTATATTTCATTCCACTCCTTGATGCACTTTTTAACTTCAGCTCGGATGCATTGTGAGTTACATGTTTATCCAGGTGTACTGTTGGTAGGTAAGGTGGACTGTTGATACCATAACTCCCTTTTTTGTAATAGATTCTTTGCCTCTGATCCTTCAAATCAGCTCCCTGCTCTGTATTAACCACCATTTCCATTATGTCCATTCCTCTGCCAGTAACAGGAAGCTTGTGTAAAGAATCAACACTTTCTGGATCTACAGTATCTTTAAAGGCAGGGAGCTCCAGAGCAGCAGCAGGTTCTGAGGAGACTGTGTTTGACCCCGGCCATTTTCAAGGAGTTTACTATTCAGACTTGCAGGTTATCACAGATCTGCAAATGCAGCGAGCAGAAAGCTGAAGTTACTGATTTTGTTCTTAAAAACAGGCACCTCAATGATTTAGCTCCTTTTCTTGTATTATCCCACTTTTGTGTCTTCAGATGAGTAAAGGAAATCAGGAAGTTGCATATCTCTATACTATTGAGATGCTGTATTTCACTTAACACAAAAAAAAGATCAAGGATGGAAACATAACACATAACCACACTGGTAGTTGCTTGCCAGCAGCACAGCTATGTCCTGAGATATAGGACCATGTTAAAAGGATCATTGCAATGCTTTCAGCAGTTCCTGAATCTCAAAATAATGAATCTTTAGCGTCATGTTCTCTTAAAAAGAGTTTACAGGTAGTAATGATGTAATCTTCAGGTTGTGTGTCTCCATGAGTAATGTAACTAATTTCAATTCCTTTCACTAGTTGGTCATCAGGGGCTTCAGGTTGTATTGCAGTGAAGGTGTTACACTAGGCTAAATGCTGTAAAATGATAACATTTGTTCTTCCTTTTCACTATCATCAATCTTTCAGAGTCATATCAGACCCCTAATGTATCAGCAGGCTTCCCAGAGCTACTGGTTAAAATTACCTTTGCTTTTGGTAGACTATGAACCTTCAAACCTCAGTGTTTTCAGCTGCCCCCTGTGGATTCTGTGAAGCCTCTTTCTGGCACATTACTCACTGCCAGCCACTTGTGTGATGCCTCAGAGCAGCAGAGGGACTGCTGCTGTAGCCAGCGAACAACCACATTGCTATTAAACTTATTTTTGTTGTTAGATGCATTCTGCTTACAAAGCATCAGAATATACTAAACCAGTGCTTTACTTAATGGATGCAAAATGGAGCTGAAATTTTTCAGAGGTGTCCAAGCTCACAAGTCCTTGGAGTTTAAAAAAAAACCAAAAACCAAAAAACACTAAGGATAATAAAAATATGAAACCTGTGTCATTCCAAATGTTGTTTAATTGCAGTTTCCAATCTTAAGATATCTGTCATGAAGTGCCCATTTAAGTACTGATGTGGATACATTAGAAAACAGTTACTTCTGGATGTTTTGGTAGTTGTTTTGGTGTTGTGGTATACCCATCTGCTTGCCTATTGTTTCACAGGGGAAAGACCATTGTTCTGTTGTGGGTGAATGCAAATATCCTATGAGAATAAATGTCTCCCACAGTATTCTGTTGAGTTGCCTTTCCCCAGCCTTTCTCCTTTAAAGCTGTTACCATTCGCAGCCTCAGTTCAGAGCTGCACTGATTGCTCAGCCCAGCGCTGGGGGACAGGGGCTGTGGCACTCTCTGCTTTCCCAGACCTGGAAGTCTCCCCCAAAATGTTTAGGGGGCCAGATCCATTGAAGGATACCACATGGAGACCTCTGTCTTTGCCTGTCACAGAAGTAGTTTATATGGGTTTTCAACATTGTTTGCCAAGGAGCAGCTCAGGTGAAATTATAGGTTACCAGCAGCAGTGGCCTGACCTGAGATAGGGAAACCCAGAACCACCTATCTGAGCTGGGACTTTCAAGTAGGATAATTCTCCCTCTTCCTTACTCCCTAAGAATGTATGACATAGTTTGACATGCAGCATATCTTAAAGGCAGGGCAGATTGTCAAAACAAAACCCTTAACTTTTGGAAATTATTAGAGTAAAATTATCTGTCTGATTACTTAAAGCTATTTAACCTGATTATCTAGATGTGGGAGTACTTACATGTTCACTGTATCTCTGTTTCAAGTATTCAAACAGAGATCAATTCTGAATCAGCCTGTTCTATTCAGAAGAGCAGAAGTGAAACCAGATCCTTGTGTTACAATAATATGTGAGGTTCATATTACAATGTACAAAAATAAGAAATAGCTGATTTTAATTGCTAGTGGTGTTGCAAGATGTTTGGTTTCAAAATAAAATCAGCTTGAATTGACAGAAATCAGCTGGTTTTCATCATCAGGATTCAATGCTTAAGAAAATATTCAGACAAAATCAAAGTAAAAGTCTGTATAGAACTGTGACTTTTTTTTTTGCTGTTAGGCAGTCATTTTGGGGGATACAGGGAGAAAGGTCAAGAACAATGCACTAAAATTGCCACTACCATTATTTTCCATAACTTCTTTTTCTTATTGATCTGTCATCCCTCAGATACTTCTTTGTAATGACATTTATTTAGAGCTGAAACTTCTCTCAGTATTTCTCTCTTCTGAGTAACTTGTGACACAGATGGGTAGGGTTTGATTAAAATCCAGGGGAGAGATGTTCCGGAGTATCCAATATAAATTTACTCTGGGACAGTCCTAATAAATGGTGCTTTTAAAGAGCAGACATTTCCAGAGCCCACGACTCTGAGGCAGGATTAAGCTGAGACAGACACAGGTTTTGGAGCTGAAAAGCCCATGTGGAATTTAGTCCTGCAGCTGATGGCTGAGTCGCCCATAGGAACCTCAGCTTCTGCTGGGCTCGCTGGTTTTCCTGCCTTCATCTCTGAAGGTCCTGAATCTCAGTCTGTTTTAATGTCAGTTATTCAAAGTAGTTGTGTTTGTTAGTTTCAAAAGCAGCCTTTTCAGATTTATATATTCTCAAAGGAAGAGCAGGCAACTCTCAAAACAAAAAATAAAATTCAGCCCGTGGAAGAGAATTTCTAGCTGTTGTTTCTACCCACAGTGACAACAGTTTGGAAAAGTAGCAGAAATGTGTATGTTTAGTACCTTCCCTTGATTCTCTTCAGGAGAAACAAATTACTTATGATGTTCTTTAAAAGTAAAATTTGGAAGTATTCTACAGCTGCATAGCTCTGGTAATGAGGTATGAGTAGTGAAAATAAAGCTGCATTGGATGAAATAGATACTTAATTCGTGTATTTCTGTCAAACTGAAGTGTCGTAAGCATGAGTTTAAGTTTTATGTGTAGCAAAATGAGAAATAGAAGATGAAAAATATTCTTCTACCAAGAAAACTGTAATTTTACTACTGCATAACACAGAAATTGTTGTTCAAAAATACTTGTGTGTTTTTTGCAGTTGGTACACCTTATTATATGTCTCCAGAGAGAATACATGAAAATGGTTACAACTTCAAGTCTGACATCTGGTCTCTAGGCTGTCTGCTGTATGAGGTAATAGTGATATATACTGTGAACTTAATAACACTCTTGTACTTCCCCCTTCCCCTGCCCCCCTCCCCTTACATAACTTCAGCATGTGAAATACTTTTATTTGTGTTTTACTTGAACTTGCCTGTGACTGGGC
This sequence comes from Melanocharis versteri, assembly GCA_013397845.1. Classification (NCBI taxonomy): domain Eukaryota; kingdom Metazoa; phylum Chordata; class Aves; order Passeriformes; family Melanocharitidae; genus Melanocharis; species Melanocharis versteri. Next base: position 91,815 of record VZTG01006424.1, read on the forward strand.
TTGCTACAAAGATTTTACAGCAATTTCTTGAAGATTGGGCATGACTGAAGGATTAATAAATGAATAAATGAATAATAGCAAGCACATGTAAAATTGTTCTAGGTGTTTTCATGGCCTATGCTGATTATATGATTTTGTTATTAAATACATTGAGAAGTAGTGGGACTGATTTGAATGTGTAAGTAATGCTTTCAAAAACTGCAATATAGTTATTTTAATACAAATTTCTTATTTTTAGAAATACTTTAAACCTAAGTAAAATGATAAAAAAGGTTTACTGTACTTATTGCTACTAGCTTGGATGAATTGTCAAGATAATAACTTCTGCACACACATGTAATTTTTCTGTTCTTCTCCTGTGATGGTTAAACTGTAGTTGTTCAGTTTCTGTATTGGTACAGTCAAGATTGGTAGGTGACACATAATTTTAAATAATACTATATTCTGAGAAAATAAAGAGACAGGGCAAATTGAAACTGAGGCAAATGAAGGTGTGTAGAACAGGTAGGCTTCTAAGACAGATACATCTCCCAAGTTCTTTGTGTATCATTTCTTGATCAGAAGAATAAATACTTGTGTTGAACGATGCTGGGAAAAAAATAGTTCCATCAGCAATGGCAGTGAAGTCTTCCCAGTCATGTTCCAGGTAGAAACTAATATGCTCAAGTCACTTCTTGTTTACCTACAAGCCACCTGCCTCAGTGGGTCAGCAGAACTCATTTAACACATAGTCAGCAGTATCAGCACCTCCTTGTTTATTTCAGGATTTTGTAGAAGACATTGGCAGCCTGTTGAGGTTGGATGTTGCTGCTAGGTGAATCATCTCCAGTAATATTCATTTACTTTCTATCACTGACATGTTGCTTTGAATATTAAAAGGGCAAATACCTATATTGCAAGTCTGCACTTTACAGATCTGTGTATAGCTGTTGCTTCTAAATCTTGGGGATCATTCGAGGAATGAATTCCAGCTGATAGCAAGTATTTAGAAGTTTAAATCCTGATCTAAAACTTAATCCTGTATTGGGATTCCTCAATACTGACCAGGGCAGCTGCCATGAATTTCAGTGCTCTGCTTCACACACTTGTGCAAGCCCTAACGTAGCATAAAGGTAGATGAGCATTTTTCAGTATTACTTTTTCTTTGCCTCTCCTTGGTTTACTTAAGGATTTTTTAAATCTGGAAACAAATAAAACCTTTGAATTACTATTATATAAAATCCCCATGGTTTAAGGTTAATTTTTCTTTTATGTTATATGAAATTAAATTGCTAGATATAAATTAGTAGTACTTTCCTAAAGATTTTTTTAAGCTCACTGCCTTAATGCTGGTAGAGTATATTAAACACCTATGTGAATATTACATTTTTCTTTGATGTGGTAGATAATTCCAAAATACCTAAATACCTCAGTTCCGTTGATTAACTCAGCATCTTGAAATACCATTCTCCTTTGATTTATTTTAGAGGTTTTACCAGGATGCTATTTAAGTTGATATGGGATAGTGTTTGTTTTCCTTATTGCAAGAATAAAATAATTATTAGGACCTTTGTTGTTGATACATATTACATAGCTACGGTATATGGCAGTGTCTTCAACTTCTTTTAATTTCTTTTAGAAGTGCATTTAGTTGATTGTGCAACATACCAGATATTTGTGGTGGGTTTTCTTGTTTTGTTTTGGAAGTTTATCTTGAGCATTGATCTGTAATTTTGATTTCAGGCATAGCAAATTCAAAGTACATGCTCAGCATTTTTCTCACTATTAGTATTTTTTCTTAATTATTTGAAAGTGGTTACTTAAGGTTCTTCAAGACTTGTGTGGACTAATGAATGGTTTTTTAATCTGTGCTGTTTTGTGCTGCGTGTCTTTCTGTTATTTGTCTATCGCCTGCATTTTAGCATGTTTTATTATGTTGATTTCATGATGATGTGTGTTCATATGTACTCTGAATTGTCTCCAGCTTAATTGGAGAAAAGCTGTAGCAAGTTTATCACATCTCAGTAAATGCTTAATTGCTGCTAAACTCTTCAGTTATGTTTTAATTTAAGTTTAAACTAACTTGTTTTTAAAAATTATTATTTCTGGTGTGTATAACAATCTATTGTTCCATGCTAACTGTGTGGCCAATGAGATTTTGCAGAAGTATGTTTTAAAGTCTGAATTTTTTAGAGCCCCAGGTATTTCTGAAACCTCAAAAACACTACCAGGGGAGTTTTAATTGATATGCAACAAAGTAGACTTTACTAATTATAATCAAGATGCTGTGCTTTTGCTACATGGACCTTTACATGGAAAAGTAGGTCTTACACATTTCCTTTTATTGTTCAGCGTAGCAATTGCATCCTTACAGGGTTGTAGGTTGGTGGCTTACAGTTCAAAAAAAACAAAAAAAAAAAAAAAAGAAAGGGAAAAAAAAAAGAGAGAGAGCGAGCTGCCACCAGCCCTGAAGACAGACAGTGGGCTTTCGTCCCTCAGACACCCCCAGAATACTAATCAGCAAAGTCAGACCCTGGAGGTCAGGGAGCAAGTCAATCATTCTAGCGATCGTCTCAGTGTGGAGGATCAAATTAGCCTGAAAAATTCAGCTGCTGGGAGGAGAGGGCGAGCAGCTGTCAGGGGCAGCAGCGAGATGCACTAATGAACCAGATGAATAGTGCAAAAGCTTGAAAATAAAAACAGGACAGTTGACATTTTTCATCTGTCAAAGCAGGAGATGCATGAAAATATAGTATTCCTGTTTTAACTCCTTAGGGGACATTCAGAATTTTTTTAACACTCGGCAGCATTCAAAGAAAAGTACTTTTTAATGAACACCTAGAGTACGAAAATGACTATCTGTGCATTTATTTAGAATTGCTGCATGCATACAGACCCTGTAGTTGATTTTTCTTTTTTTTTTTTCTTCTTTTCTTTTTTGGTCTTTAGCTTGCATTTTTAACATTCTTTTTAAGGTAAGAGAAAATGTCATGTAAATACAAAAATTAACATTATTTTAGTAATACTGATTGGGAGGAGTGTAGGATGGAACTGTAGCATGATATTTGTTTTTGGGAGCTTTAAAAATTTTTTATTTTTACTTGAAGGTAATATGAAAAAGTACTGAACTATTTGGGAGAAAGTTAATGGGATATAAAATAAATGGAAGGGAATTTTGGTAATTTTCCTCATACATTTCCCCCAGTGGTATTGATGCTTAGACATGAAAGAGTTAAACTGCTATCTGGAAGACCACAAGACAGATGAGAGCCATTTTCAGCTTGTCCTGTCCCTGCTGAAGCTCACTGAGTAGCACAGCATGGACTAGCGTGTTTCACACACACTCTGCCTGTCTGGGGAATGTACACATTGTCCTTCCAAAATCAAACTTATTAGCACATGTAGAAAAGGGTGACTGACTTTGGGGCAGCTCTGCGCTCAGAGCAGCATTCGTGCTGCTGCAGTTAAAGGATTCTGTAGGCTTTGAGCAGAATGGAGAGATTTTAAATGAATTTTTAAATTTCTAATCCAACTAGCCATAGCATTTGTTTCCATCTCAGATGTCAAGTTGTAACATTGTATGGAAATAAAGGGTAGGTTTATTAATGCTGGATTTAAACTTATCAATTATATAAGTGCTCTGCAACAGATTTTCTTGGTTTTGTATTGTAAGCATAATTATTGCCATAGGTGCCAGTTCTGTGCTTCTGATGGAAGTTTGGGGATTTTTAAAGTATTTTTGAATAACGTCCTGAATTACAAAGTTTTTGGGTCTGAGATTTTGGAAGTATAGATGATGGCTTTTCCTTGCTTTCAAAACCCCAGACTAAATTGAAGTCTAATGTCATGGCTGTGGTAGGTTACAAGATCTGGTGCTATTATCTAGTGTTATCTACACAATGCATTGCTTTAGGTTAGATAATGTTTTAGTGTAAGTTACGTGTTTTCTTCCAAAAGGTCTTCAGAGGAAAAGTACAGGTTTGTATTTTTTTGGTCTCCTTTGTGGTGCAAGGACCCTCCTTGCACACTCAGCACACTCAGCTATATCGTAAACTACTGAATTTCCCCTCATAGTCTATTAATAAAACCCTGATGCTGTGCAGTGTAAGATATTGCAATGTAAGGATTGTGACAGCTATAATGGTATGACATAGAATAAGTACATGCAGTGGTTACAGGAACAGTTTTGGAACTTCTGTTATTATCACTGCTAGGCTCCCTCTAAGCAGAGCATCGAGAGTCATTAAGAATCACTTTTGATTTGTTAGTATTACAGATTTTATGACAAAAAAGCTTTACTTAAAAACGCAAAAGAAAACTTAACATTTTCTTTAAACAGATGGCTGCACTGCAGAGTCCCTTTTATGGTGATAAAATGAACTTGTACTCTCTGTGCAAGAAGATAGAACAGTGTGACTACCCACCTCTCCCTTCAGATCACTATTCAGAGGAAGTAAGTAATTTTCCTTTTCATGGGCTGGATCCCCAGTTTATGTAAGCTGGCACACGTCCAGGGAAGTAAATGAACTTGTGTGATTTTATGTTATTTGCAGATTATGCCTATAAGTGTTTGCTTGTTGAACTCACTCAAATGTTCCTGTCAAAACAAGTCTCTCATGATTTATATTTGAGTGTATTAATGATAGAAACATCACACTGTTAGATTCTTAATTTCATTGGGCTTCCTTGCAAGTATGACAAAATGCTTCCCCAGAATTCACAATGATATGTTCCACATGCCAGGGTGGGATAGAGTCTTACGTCTGTAAGGTGGTTTTCTAAAAGCACAACTATACACGTTTATGTGGCACAGTAAATTAGTGCACTGGCCCTGTTCCTCTAGGGGCCTGCATTAAAATAGATATAATGTAACTCAGTAGTAAAAATGAATTGTTCAGTTCCCATTTGTCTGCATTATAAAACTGGGATGTGCCGTTTAGTACAATTGAACAGCAGTTCTTCTGCAAGGAGTGGTTCTTGACAAGACTAAGGGTAAATTTCGGAGAAATATAGGCAGACATCATATAATTGAATTTGAACAATATACTCCTGCATATTGCAGCAGTGTTTGTTTTAAGCTGAGAGCTAACAGTTCTTACTGTCGTTAGTGCATATAAGGGGAAGTACTTGCTTTTATAAGCTCTAAAATGAAAAGAAACTAAACAAAACAAACATTTTTTGTAGTGTAACAGAATAAAAAAATATAAATGCTTGCTTGTTAATGTTCTGAGATGCCAGTTTTGAAATACTTTCCCACTTTGAAAAGAACAGGGCAAACTGATAGAAGCTGTAAACCAAAGAACAGGTATTAGTAACCAATTCTAATTGAATTCAGACTGCATGAATTAAAGATTACTTTGAAAACGCAATTAAACACAAGCACTGAAATACTTTTAATAAACATAAAGCATTATACAATTTCATTTATAGGGTAGGGGTTGTAATTCTGAACCTTAAATTTTCTTGCATTCACAGACAGTGATTGGACTATTAATAAAAGATTACTGCTCAGTGTTTTGTTTTGTATTTATAGTGACAATTTTCCCCCTTTTATGAAACAAACTGGACTTAAAAAGATAATTCGGTGACGTTACAAAGGATGAAATAATGGTCTATTGTGTAATTTATACATTGTACCTCTTTGTGGGTTTGCCGATTAGTCATTTTACCTTGGCCATTTTTCATTATTATTTATTGTAGACTCTGAATATGGCAGTTCATATAACCAACTTCAGAACTGGAGGCCTAGAAATACAGTAGGGTGTGAACAATAATGCAAAATTATAGCAAGAATGTCAGGGGCCGTTCTTTGTTGTGTCATTCATGCTGTCTTCCTTTTTCCATGAAGCGCATGAATATTTCACATATCTGCATCCTCATCCTCTATTCTTCTTGACTAATTTTCAGACTGTCTGAATTTGCATTTCACATGGTAGCTGATTAGGAGATGCCGAATGCAGCCGTGAAGCCTCAGCAGGCGGTTTCCATGGTGACCTTCAGCAGGATTTTAATGATGATACCACTAGTGGTTCGTTGAAGTTGGCCTGCCTGCGGGGCTACTTCGCTGCAGCTAAGTGTGAAGTTGGAGATGTGGATTCCCAGCCAAGGGGCAAATATCAAAGTCTGGCCCAGATAGAAGGTCTTGGAGTTTGGGTGGAGAGAGAGATTCCAGCTTCTCCTTACATCTGTATAGGTTTTTTGTTTTGCAAACACATGCAAAGCACAACATGTTACTTTCTTTTTATTTCAAAGCAGACACATACTTCTGCACCTTGGATAAGCCAGTTATCTGCAAAATACATGTAAGTTACTTTTAAAGATAATGAGAGAATCAGAGCTATTACAGGTATTAAGATAGGTAAGAAAACAGTTTCTTAAAAGAAGGCATCAGTTATGGAAACTGTAATGGGAATATTTTTTATGCTCTGCTATGAAGACTTGTGTCTTCACTAAGGTATGTGGAAAACATACATTTATTACCTGTTGGACTGAAATAGACCATTTTTAGCTTGTATGAAAAAATATTGTGCTGTCATGAACTGTAAAAAAGAGAAACAAACAAGTGTTATGTGTCATATTAGGATGCTGTCCTAAATGTTTCACCTGTACTGGAAATATAGATGTCAAACCTTTAACCAGGTCAGAAGGATACTCAGTGAGCAGTAAAGATCAGGGATCACTGAATAGTAAAACACACTTAATTTTTTATAAAAAAGAATTTTCTGAAATAAAAAGTTCACTGAATGTTATCTCTGCATCCTCTAATACAGGAGTGTAATTACTTGCATTATGAAATACAAGACAAGTGCTTTTTCAAGAAACTTTTTGTAAGTAAATTTCAGTGAATTTTAAGGTGTGACTTTTTTTTTAAGTTTTGAAACCTCTGTAAGAGTAACATGTTAGTAATTGTGTCACATCTGTGTCATCAGAGAACAGTGTGACAGAAAGATGCACCTTTAGATGGACAGATGGGTAATGCTTTTAAAAACCTTTGATTAGAAATTCTAATAGTCTGAGATGCATTTTCAAAAACTATTGCTTCAGTGGTAGACAGAAGCCAAGATTTTCAAATGCTTGATAACTTCAGATATCTCAATTTTTTAATATCTCTTAAAAACATCTGGTATTCAGAGTCAGTACTCAGCATTTACTGAAAGCTGTTCTGCTGTAGGGAATTCAAAGCTGGGGCTCTCTTGCCACCTCCAATCAATACTCTTAAAATCTTGTCCGCTAGTATTAGTATCATGTTGCTTTAATGATAAAGTTTTAAAATCTTCCCTGTGATTGAGGTGCATTTCTTCTAAAGTCCATTGCCAACCTCCCACCCAGATGTGAAGGCAGAAAGAGCCAGCAGGTCCACAATGGTAGTGTTAGTTGCCAGCAGGTCTTGAGAAAAGCACTCAGAAAAGGCTTCAGGAAGGTCTTCTGTTCAGAGTAAGAATGGTGTTGTGTGTGGTTTTTTGATTCAGAATTCCCTATATGAAAATTTCTCTTTTTCAACTGGCTAACAATGCAAAGTACTTGCCTGTCATATTTCTGTCTTTCCCCTCTCCTCCTGACTTGAGTGATAATTATTTATTTAATGGCTGAAAAACCTGCTAAAGTTAAAGAAAGTGTCTCCCACTGCTCCAGTGTCAGGCTAAGCTCCAGGCTAAAGACAGTCACTGTGCTAAGTGCACAGAGGAGGTTAAGAACAATAAGCAGACAAAGAAGTTTGCAGCTTGGGGATGCAACAGGAGGTCCCTCTGGCTCAGTGATGAGTCTGCTCTGCCTCTTGGCCAGTCTGTGCCAGGTAGTAAAAAATTACCTCTATCTCTAATGATAGTCTGATTTTAGACTCCCAGTGCCTCTTCCTGTGACACTGGTGAGCTTTTCTGGTACACTGGAAATTTTATTAGTATTAGAGGGGCTGACAGATGGATTTCAGGTTTATTGAAATGGATATTCCTGTAGGAGTAAAGGATCAGTGCTATATAACCAAGTATTAGCATCCAGTGTGGTCCCAGTTTCAGTCCTGAAAGACTGTGTTGCTGTGTAACTTTTCATCCTGTGTAGCAGGATCAATTCACCTTCTTCCAAGGGTTTGCTGTTCAGTTCCACGGCTCAAAAGAGCTCAAGGATTTTGAAATTACCCAGGAATGTGCACTGTTGTTGTGCAGTGTCCCAGGTGCGTAGTCAGCTCAGCATTCCTGCCTTACCAGTGAGATTCTGGGCCTGCCAGGGGAAGAAGGGCACAGAGATACTGCAGTAATTGCAGTGACCACCATTTAAAGAGGTCTGTGACAAGGCTTCTTAAGTGCTTCACAGGTAAATTTCTTGAAGATCTATTTCTGCTGTTCTACAAACAGTAAAGTCATTGCTAAACAGCTAGTAAAAACAGGAGAAAGAACACTGTTTTCCCACTGCTGCTGGCTTTGTAGGTTTCAACCCTTCATGGTCCTTTATGAAGACTGTATGCAGTTCTGTTGAACAGATGAAAGTCTTCACAAAGAAAGATGAATGTATACATTCAGGATTAGATGTATTTTGCAGATAAATTACACCTGTGTTCTCTTCACAAAATGTTTGCTTATTTGACTCTAATTTCAGGCTTGATGGTGTTGGGTGTTCTTCAGTCTTTCCAGTTTTCTGTGCAGGCTGTCTGAGGTGTTGCATGGCAAACTGCTCATCTCTGCTTACACTGTGCCTCCTGCTTACCATGTGTCCCACCTACTTCTTCTGCAGGCAATTGTTTGGCTTGCATGTTTGTATTACACACTGGCAATTATTATTTCTAATGTAATAGCTAATGATTTCCAGCATTCTGTTCTTCAAATACTTGGGAGTTATTGCAGGCTAATAGTTTTTATTGTCACTGGCATTGTATTTTATTTATTGACTGCCAGAAGCAATATGATGGCTTTTATAACTCCACTAGTCAGAATATACTTAATGTATTTAAAATTCAAATAGCAAGTGTGTTACAGATTCTTTTGATACGTTTCTTTTCAATCCAGCAATCTGACCACATCTTCAGAATTATCTCACTTTTAAATATTGAGCTCCTCTTGCTAGAGAATGGGCTGTCTAATGGCATAGTTTTTATACTGTTGAATACAAAAAATCTGTACATTATGGACAGTTTATCTGCAAGGGCTAATGGACAAAGCTTTATGTAGTGGTATGCAGTGCTTCTTAACTTCAGGAATTCCTATTCCCATGCATTTAAATTAATCTTCTGAAAAGTGAAAGGAGTATAATTATAATTTAAAATCCTTCTTGTTCTTTTTATAAAAAGCAGGAAGGAAACTCTCCGATGGCAGGTTTGAAGAGGCAGCCTATGTTACTTTTGAATAATGAGAGTGATGAGGTTGCTCTGTGTTAGTTGCAATAATTACAGGTTTTTTACAATAATCCTACCCAGTAGTACTGGCTGGGAGACCAAACCAAATTTGATATATTGCCATAGAAGATTAGATCACAATATGTTTGTTGGAATGTCCTCCCCCTCCCTCCCCACCTGTCCCCAGTGCTATAAGGAGGTGCAGGAGGATTTGGAAAAGCTACTTAAAAGCATAAAGGAAGCTCTTCAGAGTTGGTTAAGTTGTTTTTGCAAAGCATTGTAAACATTTCCGTAAGTCATTATGAAAGAGGTACATTCCATGTTAAAAAATGCTTAGGAGATGCACACAATTTAAAATAGATGTCCTGTCAGAAGGTTATCCATACAATGTATTAAGTTCTAATGTCAGAAATTCTTAGGCATATCAGTGGAGGGAGAAAAGCCTGCAACTGTCCTGAAAATGAAAAGCATGCTGGTGGTGGGGAAGCTCTTTGGGGTTGCTTATGCTGAATATGTGCATTAAAAACACCCAGTAGGTTATGGTGTTTCTGGAAACATGGGATTTTCTGGTCACAGTGATTTGTTTATTCCCAGATAGAGGCTTTTGTGAATATTTGTTAATTATGTGCTTCTTTGCGTAAGGAACACTATAAACAATCTACTCTTAAGGAATACATACCAGGATGTAGGCCAAAGCTTATTTATTCCGGTATCATGTCTTCAGCAGCGGACAAGTGGAGTAACAGGGCCAGCATAATGTGGTACTTGCCCAAAATACTTTCCCAGCTTCGAGTTTTAAGTTCAGATATTTCCGGAAGGGTGGAGTCCTTATAACAGATAGCCCTCAGTGGGTTTAATTTGTTCAGTGACTGAATGAATGTGTGTGTATTGGTAACTCCTGGCAGCAGGAGGTTCTGGGGGTTAACTGTGTTAGATGGAGCACCACTGGTGCCTTTTGTTTGTTGGGACCTGTCAGACAGAAATGCCATTTATTGCTGGTTGACTCCTGTATCGGGACTGAATGAGCAAAGCAGCCCTCGATTACCGTCGTTCTGTGCTCCTTTCAGTCTTCTGGGCTTTGCAGGCACAGCCCTCCAGAAACACGGGGAATTCTCTATAAATTATGTGGGATTGGACTAAATGCATGTCTGAAGTTGCATGTTGAAAGGATTAGAACTTGGATTTGCTCATCAGTTTTTCTGGACAGCAGTGTGAAATGTAGAAATCGGGAGTGTGTTGCGTACATGTTTGCATAAAGCTGCGTGCAGTGTGTGAGCAGAGAGGGAGGGCTGCCTGTGTGCAGAATCAGTTTGGCTAATTTTTGCCAGTTCTATTAATTTGAATTTGATAATGCACAAATCCTGCTTGTAAGAAGGCCAACGCTCCTGTCATGTTCTCTCCCTCTCATAGCTGCGACAATTAGTTAATATGTGCATCAACCCGGATCCAGAGAAGCGCCCAGACATCACCTACGTGTACGATGTAGCGAAACGTATGCATGCACACACTGCCAGCAGCTAAACAGCCAGCAGAGCCCCAGGAAAGGAGCAGCAAGAGCCAAGTGCTTTAGATAAATCATCCCACCTCTCCATGTGTGTTACACAAATGTAATTATTTGAAGCTTACTGTTGTGCTTTGAATTGTAAACCAATTTATATACAAGCTTTGTTGTTTTCTGTTTATTTCTGGGTTTTGTATTTTTTACTAACTTGCAGTTGTACAACAGGTTTAAATATGTAAAGCATAATTTTAAGATGCTGTGAACCACTGTTTCCATGTTAGTGGGTTCAAGTATACTTTCTGTAATAACAAAATTGTATTCAGTTGGGCCTCAGTTCTAAAACACAGTTGCACTTTTGCACATGATACAGATATTGGGCTTATTATCAAGAAGCAAAATGTCTGAATCTCTCACCTTTTTAGTAATTTATGGAAAGTATGAATCAGCACAGTTGACTTTATTTTAATCTTTGTTCCAAGAGGAGCATAATTACAGGAGCTTATTGTATTTTATATTGAATCGTAGTTTGCAGTCCTTGCTGTAGGAGTAGACGGGATAGAATTAGTTCTCCGCTTGCCAAATGCAATGGAAAAATAGTTTCAGGAAAAATTGTCATGCTGAAATTTTTGTAACATCCCTTTTTGTTTTGTTATTCTCTCATAATACACGTAAGTATTTGTTGGAGGTTTTCTGGGAAAATTTAAGGTGTTGATTTAGCAATCGGGTAGGATCATTTTCAATAGACTTGCGCAGCACTGCCCTGGGGCAATGAGAGTCTGCATAGTTCAGTCTTAAAACCATGCAGAGGCTTCTTGTAGCCAGTAGAGTTCTTTTGAGGCTGTCCTTTGAGCAGGTCTGATTAAAAGATGTGATCTTTGAGTTACAACTTCCCAACTGTTTGTGTATACATCACTGTTTGTAGATTTTTGTGTTTAAAATAATTTGAGTGACGTTACAGTATATTTAAATTTTAATTTTTCTTTGTCTAAATACAGAAATCTTTTGGCAAAAATATAGTAGTCTAGTATAACACAAAATATATTCTACATAAATATATGATTTTTATATACTGTATCCTGAGACTTAGTTTTATATTTAGCAGAAGTAAATTATGGCTTTTATGTTTAAGAGAATGTTGCCACGCCTTAATTTGGGAAATAATTACCTATGCAAACTGCCTTACAGATACTTTATTAGTTGAAAAGGAAACGGTGGATATTTTTGTTAGACCTTAGTGCCTTTTGGGGTATGCTTATATAATATTTTCATTGTTAAGGAAGGAATGTGTCTTGTTTTTAAATGTGGTAAAAATGGAGAATGAAATGAAGTTTCTTGAGTTTCAAGATTGAACTTTTTTTACAGAACTGTCAAAAGGTAATTATTATCAGTGATAGCAGCTAAGGAGCTGTAACTGTCAGTTAAGTCTTTTCCTTTGTGTGGGTAAAAAGTCCAAATAAAAGCAGCAGTATGTACATACACATATAGGTTCTAGATGCAGTCACATCCCTGCATGCTCAGATTTTTTTTTTGTTTGTTTCTCTGTGCAGTTGTAATTTTTATTTGATATAATGCTCAAAGAATAAAAATCCGTTTGTGGAGTTTGTGTTCAAGGGAGGGTCAGGGTTGTTTTCGCTTTTGTATTTTTTTAAAACTGCAAATACTATGAAAATTGTGTTTGGCAAAAAAATGGGAGTTTTTAGATGGTGTGTGCCAGATCATCAGCTTATCTTAATACATACATTTTTTATTTTTTGCTTCCAGATTTCATAGGACAAATTCTATGAAACTGTAGTTTTATTTCTCATGTTTGTGTGCACTTAACCTTATAGGACTTCGGTGGAACAATTTGTTGGAAAGAAGTATTTGAGAAACTTTGCCTTGTGTTTAGCAAACTCTAGATTTGTTTTCATTTATTTAATGGTTATATAATTTAAAATGTGATGGCTATATTCTATAACGACGTTTCACATGTCATAGAATGAAATGCTTTGTACTGAAAAAGGCAGCACAATATTTGCTTGACTGCCAGGATTAGCTCTTAATATGCAGTACTCATACTACTCAAGTAATTTTTTTTTCTGAAATGTGCTAGAACATTTAAAAGCTGCCGAAAACCACCTGAAATCCTATGCAGGCTATTTGTATCTAATATTATGCATAAAATATTGAACTTTTCCTGCAAGAAACTGCTGATAGATATCTCTCCCCTGGAAGGGAATGTTGAGTAAAAAATCATGAGTTGAGAGTTAGCAAATGTGCATACTTAAGCATTTAAATTTTTTTAGCAATGTGGGGTTTTTTTTTTAATATTTATGATTAAATCTTGTGTTGAGGAAAAAAAATAGTTGTTCCTGACTTAAAATCTGTGAAATGAATGGTGCAGATGACTCTGGTACCAAAGTCTGTAATTAAAAAGCCAGTGTGGGTTAATAGAACTGCTTACATGAGTGGGGATTGTAGAATCTCTTCCTAAAGTAAAGTACCTGGTAACATATGAAAACGATAAGTCTGTTTTAACACTCCAATGTATGCTATGTGCTTATAAAATACTTTCTTTTATAAACCACCATTCTATTTTTCATAGGTGGATGATGACATTTGGCACTATTTATTTTAAGCTACGGCATTATGTGTTTATTTTCTTTAAAGAGAACATGTTACATTTCTACCCAAAATGTCTGTCCAGCTCCTCCTTTTATTTCAGTAATGCTCCAGTATTAACTTGTGTCAGGAATGAACTTTGTGCTTTGAATGACATTGCGTAAAATCTCCTTTGTCTCGAAAGCTCTCCTGCTTGTGCAGTAGTCCAATAGAAATAAAACATCTAGATATTAAATATAATGTAAAAATTATAGTGTTTCTATGATATTTTTTCAAACTTTTCTTTTTTAGAGATACATATATATATATATGTTACAGTAGATGCTGCCTATCTTGTGGACAACTTACTGCTTTCAGTAGTTGATTCTAGGTGAGATTTCTTGACTGTAACAAAAGACAGTACATTAAAAAAAAGTAATTTTTGTATTATTTGTTAAAAAATTATCTAAAAATACTACATCCAATATATTGTGTGTTTTAAACTAAAATTTAAAACTAAATAAACTAAATTTAAAATTACTTTCAAGCCATATGGAAATATGTGATAAAGCATGAAACTAACAAAGACCTCCCATTATGGCCCCAGTCCGGTGAGCTCTTGTTTATATTTAGGCTGGTTTTTATGTAATTTCAGTAATTTTGAGTGAACCACATCTACACACACGAATAAACAGTAATCAGTAGGGTAGATGGAAATGGTGTGCTCAGCTCACTTTTTATACACTTTGCATGTCACTGGTTGGGTAGCAGGGAATAATGTGGGTTTTTTCCCCCTCTTCTGTTGCACTCCTAATGGTCCAGCTCGCAATTGTATGAGCAGGCAATAGAAGTGTGTTGTCTTTTTGTAATGAGCAGAAACTTTAAAAACATGCCAGTATAGCAGTCAATGAAATGCAGTATTAGAAGTGTCTGAGAAGGCTGGTGTTTTATTCATGCCCATGATTAAGAAAGCTGTAGAGTGAAATTCTTGACAGAGGCTTGGAAATGGAGAAGAACTTTTATGCCAGTGGTTCTTGGATATCTCTGAATGGGACCCAAAATCACAGTGATGTTTGTTTGCAGCAATCTGTCTGCCTAATCTCTTATCTTTGCTGTTATACAGTGTGGTAAGAATCTTAGCAGTGGAATTGGAATGCTGGTGAACGCTGCATTGGCTGTGTGAGCTGGTAGGAGCAGGAGGTGACGTGAGGGAGAGTCAACGAAGGCCTTCAGGTCTTGTTTTGTGAAGACATAGAGGTGCTGGATGGCAGAGGTCAAGTCACTGTTTTTTCCATAATTTGTAATAGTCTTTAATAGTCTTTATCTACTTCAGCAGTCAAAATTTTCCCAACCCAGCTGTATCCCCACATTATCTAGCCAGTGGCAGTGTTGGTCTTTTGAATTTCTGGTCTCTGCTTTGGTCTGGGTGAGTAAATCTTTCTGGCAAGGAGGGAAATAGAGGTGCTGACCCTGCCTGGTGGGGTGCTACTTATGTATCTGAACATGACTCAAATATAGATGTTTAGAGTTGTTTTTTGGACTTTATTCCCTTCTCTGAACCTTGATTCCCTTCTCTGATGCTTTTTAAAAAGTGTTTTCCATTCATATTCACAGCTAAAGTTCCCTGACTCCTGGCTTCTGCTTCATCAGCCCTGTTGTCAGCCCTACCTTCTTCCTGATTTGGAGTCCCCTGTGTCTAGTTTTCCTAGTGGTCGTTAGTTTGCATCTTTCTTTGTGACTTTGCTAAACTCAGCCCATTTCTGTCTTCTCAAATTTTATTGCTCCCCATGGGCAAGCCCAGTTCTTTTCCCCTGATCAGTACTTAACTCCATTGTTCTTCATTCTGTTTTTCCAGCCCAATGCCTGTCATTTCTAGTTTTAGACAGATTTGCTCACTGCCTCAATCATTCCCATGACCTTGTCTTTACTAAATACTGTTCACTTTATTATCTCTCTATTCTAAATTCCCTTTCTCTGATCACTACCTGCTCTCTTTCAGTTTATCTGTCTTTCTCTCTCCTCTACCCTGTCAGTCACTCCTTTTGGGATCTCCAGTCTATTAACCTTTTTGACTCCTTCATCTTCACTGCTGCCTCCTTCCTTCATTGGCCTCACTTCTTTTGACTCACTGGTCTTTAGTTTTATCTCTGTCTGCTTCTCTGTACATGGTTTCTTTGGCTGCTTCTCACATTGCCCTGTCTCCATTCCTCCCTCCAGACATATTCTCTTGTAATTTCTTAATTTCCATTCCAGCCTTTCTGAATATCTGAAGAGTGTGTCAGCACAACACAGCTTTGGATTCAGCTTTGCCTTACCTGCTTTAATCCTCTTCCCAAATGGACTTTTAAACCACTTTTATCTCACTTTTTTTCTTGTTGAGCTTGCTTGCAGATCTGCTGTTTGTTTTAGTTCTCCATTCATTCTTGATACAAAATCTTCAATCTTGATTTTTTTGCATGACAAGATCCTTTTCAAAGTTGTTTTTATTCTCAAGATCTGTTTCTGAACTGAGTTTCTCTGCCTCTTAACTGTGCAAGTTTGCCCCTTTTATTTCTGTATCTTTTATGCCTCTCATTCCTTTCATTGAATTACTTCTTCCTTCACTAGCAACCAACTTTTTCTTTCATCTGTCTTTAAGGGGGTGGCACCCATCTTCCTAACTGTTTCTGTTTTTTAATACTTTGTGCTTTTTTCTCCCTCTCATCTAATTTCATGTACCGAAACACCCTCTCTCCAGTTTGTTTTTGGATTTTTTATGTTATACTTTATTTGAATGCCCCAAAAATCCAGTGCTTCTCCCCCCAGTCTGGTTCTCCCATGGTTCTATCTCCAGATTATTCCTTCAGTATCCAGCCAGCCTCAGACCTGTTCAGATTCAAAGATCTAATTTTTATTTCTGACTCCCTCTACACTATTTTCTAACATCCCTGACAATTTTACTTGCCTGTTTTCCAAGGCCACAACCTTTCTATCTCTTGACACTTCTCCCATGCCTGTGTATCAGGTGTCACAGAGTTAGATGTATCAGAATCCAGCCCTCTTCACTATCTGTTCTTTCTTATCTTTTATCTTCACTGATATAACCTCCGTGTCATTTTTGGCTTTTTTTCTCCCTTCAAAGTATCAAAATTGACAGGACTAAACTGTCATTGGGCTTTGACTGTTTTGTGTGAAGAAAGAACTCCACCAAATTACTACTTGTTTTGTGTTTTAAGGAGACCTGAGTCCCACAAATCTGGGGTTATTTCAGTACTGAAGAGTAGGAATAGATTGTTTCTCTAAGTACTTTGAAAGTCCTTGAGTTTGGGCCTTTAGTTTTCTGTCGTTTCAGATAAAGAGATTTTTCTCTTAATTGCTTTGTATTTATGCCTTGGTGTGTAACTTTGTCTTGTCTTGTTCCTGCACATACAGCTAACAGTTGTTTTCTTGTTATAGCAGCTTGATTTCAATGCTTTTAACTATTGCTTGAAATAAGAACGTGCCTAAGGGCTTCCCAGTGTTGGGCACAATGCTCCTCTCTGTTCCTGTGCCACCCAGACCCTCTAGGTGCAGGACTGAGCTCAGTGCTCTCCTACTTCTCTACCCCCGCTACCCTAACACAAAGCCAAACCAAACCTGCCTCTGTGGTGGGTGCATGGTTTTCTGTGTGGGTGCACGATCTGACTTCACACTTTTAGCAGGCTTTCAGAGGTGGGAGATTTTGTGTTTGCAGAGATTCACTGTTGGTCAAATTGTCTGGCCTTTGACTGCTCATAATTATCCTCATTTATGTTGAGATTGAGAAACAAAAATCTCTGTAAAATGGAGAAGTTTGGTGTTTTGGAACTTGGGGATGTAGAGCTGAATGTCAGATTTGGTGTGGGTATACACGCATTTATTGACTTCTTATTTGCACTAGAGTAATTATTTTGTTTTAGAGGATCAGTTGTTTGCTGGCACAAAAAAAAAATTTCTAGTACTTCTCAGATTTTATATTTATTCCTTGTTGCTTGTTTGTATCACATTATGCAGTTAGTTCTACAGCTGTCTCCGTGATGGATGTAGGCCTTACATCTTTTGTCTAATTGAATCTTCTGTCATATGGAATTAAAAATAAGAAATTATTGACTCCTTCCTGATAGTTCCACTTACGTTTCATTTAAACCATAGCAATAGAAAGAGGTCTCAAAGATAAAACAGATGTTTTGGGGTTCCTTACTTTTCCACCTCCCAGCCCCTTGTTCTCTGGCTTCCCTGGGACACTTGGGACTATGGCACTGCTAGTGTATTGAGGGCCAATAGAAACTTTCTCAGTGTGGACAGGAAATCTCCCAGTTAAAAATTACTAGGAATATATTTGGTATTTCTATACAGCTGATAATTGCAAATGTGTAAAGAGCAATTAAAAAAACCTGTGTTTGCTGTTACAAAAAGAATTTTAAATCATGCAAAGGTGTTTTAATATGATGTTGGTATTCTTCTGTACACTTAATTTGCTGCTTGTTTCTTTGATTTCAGTCATGCTGGACTGTTGTAAAGATGATCATTAAAGATGAGTGGTTTTTTTTTTTGTTGGGAGCGGGGAAAACTGGAGGCATTCACTGATTTGTTTGAATTTGGCTGCTGATTGTGCTTGAATCATGTTGTATAATCATTCAGGTTGGAAAGGACCTTCCGAGATGTCTCTAGTCCAGCTTCCTGCGGAGGGCTGAGTCAGTGCTGAGTTCAGAACAGGGCTTAGGGCTTCAGCAAGATCCAGAAAACCTGTAGAGAGGGCAGTTGTGCAGCTTCTGTGGGCAGCCTGCTCCAGTGCCTCACTGTAAACCTTGCTTGCCTTACGTGCAGTCAGACACTTCTCAGTTACAAGTTATGGCCATTCTGTGTTCTTCTGTCACTCCTCAAATGTTCTTTGTGTTGCAAAAAAGGTAAGTCAAGTATTGGAACAAAGAGAGAACTTAGGATGTTTTATTTTCTGAAAATTTGTTGTTGCTAACAAATACATTTGCATAGTACTTCTGCATCCTGTATGACATATTCACCGTATTCATTTGCAACTCGAGTGTAAAATAAAACTTTTGGCAGTAAAACTTGATACAAACTCTGTGGTGTTTACGGCCTGGATTTTCTCAACTGTTGCCTTTCAAATCTGCTATACGTTTCCTGGCGGATTATGGTTGTGCCCACCTTGGTGAAGCAGGGAAGTTGGGATCCTGAACATAGCTCTGCTCTGTTTTCTGGAGCCTGCGTTGAGGAAGGGAGCTTACCACGGGATGGGGTGGGAAGAGAAACTAACAGGCATCAGATCACTGCTGGTTGTGGGAACGCTACTTAAAACTCTCAAGCGTCGGTGGAAACTTGCTTGGAGAGACTTATCAAAATTGAAATTTGAGGGGGAGCAGGGGCACTTTTCAGAGCAGTTTTTTTTTTTTTTGGTAAGTTTTGCCCCGTGTTAAATGAGAACTTGAAACTTCTGACAACAAACTTCTTGGGAGCAAATAAAGAATATGATAGATTGATTCAGTTTCAAATCTTTCAAATTCTCTGAGGAAACAATTTCTGTAAACCAAGAATAATTTCTTGATGTTATAAAACATCATTTAACAGTTACCAGTCTGGCAGGAGGGTGGTGGTGGCTGTGTCTCATTCTTGTACTAGAGCTTTTAAAAGTGTTTAAAGGTTAAAAAAAAATAAAAGGAGTGGTAGATGATTCAGAGCTTTTACTCTTGTAGGAGAATATTTGAGAACGTAATTATCGAATTCGGTATGCATTTTTAACTTTTTAACCACTTTTAAATTCAGTACGCATTTTTCTCAATAATAATTTTTGTTCCTCCTTCTGGAACAAGTCATTATTTTAGATTGTGATTTCTGCATAATGTGATGTGTTAGGAGTAAAAATCTTCCTGCTGTATTTTCCTCACTGGAAAAGAGTTTTCCAGAGGTGTAGGCAGTGTAGTTGCACTGAGTTCAACCTCCAAAGAAGGATGTCTTGCTTGAGTCTGGTGTGAGCAGTTAAAATGCTGCTGCCTATGGCTGGAAGGCAGAAGCAGTGCTAGACAGGCAGAAGACAACTTTCTAAGGACTACTTTAAAAACTTTTATTGAGTTGGCGGAGAAGAAAGGGATCCTAAAATGTTGTTACTGTGGAGAGTGTTTTTAATATTGTGGCCTCTGAGACAGGCTTTGAAAATATGGGGGCCTCCAGCTGCAGGATGCACTGGGTTGAATTCAAAGGAAAGGCTCCTTGTCCTTTCTCCTTTAGCTGGAGGTCTGTACTGCATGTTTGGGGCTGAAACACAGCCTGGCTGAACACTCTTGCCTCGAGTGGGAGAGTTTTTGCAGGTAGTTTGCATGGAACATCCAATAAGATTAAATCAGTAATTTGAAGAACCTTGTACAGTTATCCCACTTCGGTAATTCAGTTGTTCCACTCCAGAGCTTACATGGATACAGAGGTGACTTCAACTGCTCCATCCTTGTATCATAGAAACAAGACAAGGGTTCCCCTTTTTGTGGTTGTATTTTCTTATGGTGTGTTTTTTGTTGTTGTTATTTTTTGGTGGCTTTTGTATGTTTGCTTTCTTTTTTGTTTGTTTTCTTACCTTAAAACGATAATTAAAATTGTTCCATAAATATGAAATTTATATACATTTACACACACACAAGCAAGGCTTACAAAACACTGCATTCTTCTTTATAACAAACCTTTGTAAGTGGATCTGTAGTCACAGGGATGCGCTTGCTGTTGGCTGCCCTTGGCTGTCACATTGCACCGTTGTGAATGTGAACATGTTTTCTTTGTTCAAATCTAAGGGCTGATCCTGGGAACATAAAATGCGAGGTGTATGCCTTTAACAAAAATTCCTCATACTGCAAAATGAGGCAATTACTTGGCTTTTCCAGAGCCCCGTGTCCTGTGTGTGGGTACCTGTGGTAAGCGTGGCTGGGAGCGAGGCTGGTGCTGGCTCCAGCATCATTAACTGGGAGCCTGCTGACACTGGCCATTGATCCAGCAGCCAGCACGGGGCCTCTGGGCTGCTGAGTTTCCTCCCTGGCTCCTGCTTCTCCCTGGGGATAACCAATTGGAAGGAATGACCCACTTGCCTGGAGTTTTAGAAGCAGTGGGCAGTTCACTGTGAGTTGTCAGATCAAGCAAAAGGGCAAAGGATCGTGTGGGTGACCCTTATCTGTTACTGGTGCTCTGTTGCTGTAACACTGGGCCGTCCCTCACAATGTCACAAATCCCAAGAAGACCTTTTGAAACTCCACCAATGCAGTAACTGGAAAGCTGACATTTTTACAGTTGTAATGATACAAAAGGGTGGTGATGGCTTTGAGCTAAAATGCTTTTTAAAAGAAGTTCTGCCTGTTTAGTCAGCGTTTATGATGTTAAGCAATCTATTTATAAAACTATATTTTATTGGAGAATTGCTGTATTTTTTGTTTTCTGAGAGTGCAGATTTTGATGACAGTAGTCCCAAATGGATAGAAACAGATGGATGTTCAGGTAATATCCATGAAATGGAACATATTACTTCTCATAGGTACCATATTCTTCCCATTTATTGTTGCCTTCAGTCTTGGATGTTTTCTTTAAACAGCACTGATAGCTCTAAAAAGAATGCCACAGGTTTTATAAAGGCAACTTACACATACACGATGTATTCTAACACAGTGTGGTATGAGAATATTGTGTATGTTTTGCAATTAATGATTTATATTTCTTTTTCTATAAGGAAGTTAAATTAGACACGGTATGATTTCCTTTTTTTTTTAGGAAGAGTAGTATCCAAGTGCCATTATAATGATCAGAATCCCATTGTAACTAAGTGGTGTGTCTGTGTGAGAATATTTTCTGGATTGAGCACAGGCACATCTGCAGTGTGTTGCCTTACAGGTTGATTTGGAATGCTGGCAGCCATTTGCCTGCAGCAAAGCACCTTCCAAATGTATAACTTCTTGCTTTATGGGACTTTTGTTGGAATTTGGCCCTTTTATTTCCTCATGATATTTAATTTCTGGCTTTGCATAGGATTATCAAGCTACTGCTGAAAGAACTGTAGATCATAATTGTAATTTATTTCACAGTAATTGAGCATAAAATTCTGTGCTTAAAATGCAGTCCTAAAACACAACTTCCTTTTAAATCAGACACTCTGCAGTTCTCTCATAAACTTTAAAATATGGTCAGCATTACATCTTTACGTACTTCATAATTTTATGTAATGAAAACTTGAAATAGAAATTCTGTTTGCATGAAGTGCCTCAGAGTTTAAATTGTAAGAAATCAATCGTGTTCTTCAGACCTCTCAATAATTGTCTTTATATTCATTCTTTAAGGTCCTAGCTAAGCTGAAATGCAGTATTTCATTCCTGACATTTAATCCATTAAAATGTCCTTGGAGATGTATTATTCCCTTAAAATAATTTACGTGTGCCCTACAATGAACACAGTCTGCTGGAGGTATTTCAGAATAATTTTTGCTCTGCTCCAGAACCTAAATAGGAAACATATACATGCCTCATTTGAAATTAGTTATATAATTGTCATATGAAAACCATGTCGTCATAGTCTCGGGACTACTTTTTGTTGACGTATTTTTTAAAAATAAAGTATCAAACTCTAAACAGATCATGATTGCATGAATTAAAATTGTACCTTTGGCTATTCTAGCTTTTGTGGCATTTTGTTCAGTTTGTAAATGAATATAAGTGGTACTTCTGAGCTCGGTCTGTTGGGAGTTATTAAGATCCAGTAGATCTATCTGCACTGTCAGTGTGGCAGTTTCCTACAAGACACTGACCCGTGAAGGAGAGGAAGGCCGGTTCTGGGGGAGGCTGTGGGATGAGCTCCCCCTCCAGCAGCTGAGCTTGTGCAGCCTCTGCCCGTGCTCTTGCCTGGCCACAGGGTGTGTTACAAGCAAGGAAGTGCTGGCTGGGTGATTTATGGTCTGTGGCATGGGAATACCTGTTCCACTGAACTCCATGGATGCCCATCTTTGACCACTATAAAGAGACTTGATTATTCATGTGTACCGAGCATTTATTATGTGGATGTGGGTGTTGTAGACACTTTTAAACTGGGTATCCGAGAAAATAATTTGGCTGCCATTGGAAAGCTTGATCTGCTGCTCAGTATGGAAAAACATGGCACACTTCCACCCTAATGACCCTGTGTTGTTCAGGTTGACCCTAATTATGTCTCACTTTCCATTTTATTTTTGTGTGCAACTTGCGCAGTGCAGGCTTCCATCGTGTTCCACACAGATGTTCCTGCCTCACAGCAAATTGTCTGAGTGAGCAGGAGTCCTGGTTCCTGCTCTTTCTGGAGTGGAGCCAGTTCCTACGGTGCTTCTGGCCCTTTTTTAGCATTCCCAGTTTCAGTGGGATCCTGCATTTCACACCGTGCTTAGCTGGTGGGTTCTGCCTTTTACCCCTAGCTTTGCTCCATCCTGTGCTTTGAGAATCTTCCCTTTCAATGTTACACCCTTTCCACAGCATCTGGCTTGGTAACCTTGTACTTCTCTTATTCTTCTGTAATTTTGTGCTTGCTTTCTCAAGCACCTGTGCTGTGATTTGAGGGTGAGATGGCTTTGGTGATTCATTTCCCCATCTCCCTGGTGGGACACAAAAATCTGTTTCCATTCTGGGAATCCGATAACATTGCGAACTGTTTTGCCAGAGTCCTGGTCCCTCAGAAGCTGGGCTAGGAGCCTCTGAGCAGGCTTTGCTAGCTCAGCTGAGCACAAAGGATGATCACCAAACAATTTGTACGTGGCAGCTGTTGAGAAAATTGAGAGGCCACAGTATAGAGGGTTTTGAAGGGAAAATTTGCCTGAATGAAAATCTCAAGTTGTTCTGCAGGACAGTGTGGGATTAGATCTTAAGCAAACACTCTGGTGAAGAGTATTTGTGCAGCATTACAGGGAACAAAACAATTACCCAAAGGATAGCACCTTTCACAATAATTGCTATAATTTGGCTAGTACTGGTAAACTTGCTATTTTCTCTGTCTGTATTGTCTCCATTAAGGCTCACTGCAGAGCAAAGCAAACAGTGATTTCTTTTTTCCTGAGAGACTATTTTGTTGATAAATGTGGACTGTATAAAACAGAAGGATTTTTCTGTGCTTCTATAATAAATATACTTCTCTTTGATTCAGCAGTAATCTTTAAGAAAAAATGAGGATCCCGGCAGTGACTTTTTTTTTTTTAATAGCACTGCCTTTTATTGTTTCCAGCACAGATAACTGCATGTTTGGTTATCATTCCATAATAATATTTTTATTAGAACGTGTAGTTTCTTCAGCTTTTCTTTCATCACAAGATCTGCTGCCTTTAAAGGAAAGTATAAAGAGCAGCAGTGTTTTGCAGAATCATATTTGATCTGAGGTAGATGTTGTCTTCCACACAGCTACCAATACACAAATACTGAAATGCTTCTAAATCCTTGAATCTGCTTAAGAGATTGATACTTACATTGCTCATGCTCACTTACTTTTGTGGATCAATATTTCACCATCTATTTACTAATACAAAATGAATGTTTCTATTTTTGGCTTAAAATGTGATGGGTTGGTGGGTTTTTTTCTTTTCCCAGTTTCTAACAAATTGCTGCTTTTGATTTTTCAGGCTTGATGGGCCACTGGCATTGGCAGGTGGTGGAGTGACACAATGCAATATGATATGCCAAAGTAGTTGGGCATCACTTGTCATCTTGTAGACAAGTGAGGCAGAGGAAATAAGAGAATACATACGTCTCACAAATATGCAGGCAAAAAAAGGGACATCTTCCATAGGATAGAAATCTTTTCCTATAACTGCCTCCTTCCATCTTTTTCCCCAGAGTGGTTCAGTTTCTTGTGGTATTTTATCTACACCCTATTTGAAGTGTTGTAAATGACTAAGAAAAACATTTTACCTGTAATAAATAGCTCCATGTATAATCTCACTTTTCTTTAGATTCTTTTTTGGCTTTCTGTAGTGCAAATAAGGGACCATTAAAGATAGTAAATATGTAAATAATCATCTTTAATGTTATAGCCTATGCTAAATGCAGTATATAAGCATATGCCCTGCTCTAAAGGATTCTTTCACCTTAGTTTCATAGTGATTGCTTGGCTTTTGACCAACTGGAATTATTCTTTTTTTTTCAGGCAGAGCCATACCTCAATCATTTGTCCAGTTGTTCAGAAGTACAAATGCTTATGCATGGATTTAAGGGGGAGCTGTCTATGAGCATGTTTCTTGATTTTTGATCCCTCTAGGGCAGCATGGTGACAAACACATAGCAAATTTCTACCTCAAATTATCTGTTTTCTCCTGAAGTTTGAGGTCTACAAAAGCTTTATGAAATCCATTACAAGGCATTGGTGCAAATACCATGAGATGGAAGAGCAGCCTGTGTTTGTCAAGCATGTTCTTCCCCTGTATGTGTGCAGGGGCGCGAGTAAAGGGCGAATGCAAGGGTGGTAAATCCTGCAGAGTAACAGCCTGGTGTGTGCTCCCGGGACAGCTCCCGCAGGGCCGGGGCTGTGCCTTCTCGTCCTGGCGGTGCTCGGCTGCTCGGCTCCTCTCCTGGCTGCTCCCGAGGTGTGCAGCGCAGATCCAGCCCCGCTGCAGCAGCTGATAACCTCTCCCAGGTGTTGTGGGACACACCTGCTGCAGGTAACAGCTGATAACCTCTCCCAGGTGTTGTGGGACACACCTGCTGCAGGTAACTCCGTGCGCAGCTGCAGGCTGGGATGCAGGCTGGGATGCAGGTTGAGCTCTGGGCAGGAGCACAGATGAGAGGCCGTGAACGGCCGAGCCTTCGCATAGCAGAGGGCACGGAGAGGAGGCGCAGCCAGGTGAGGGAGGCACGGCAGGAGGTGAGGCAGCCAGGTGAGGGAGGCACGGCAGGAGCCCAGGACTCAGGCTTTCCCGCGGTTGGACTGTGAGGGGATAAAAACCCAGGGGCTCCTTTTTGGGGGGTCCCTCCTCAGCTCGGGCTGTTTCTGTGTCACTGTGCCGTGAATAAATGGCTTCATGGAACGAGACTAAGGCTCTGCTGAGGGAAAGCTGGGATGGAGCCGGTGAGGAAGCCTGGTCTGACTGTGAGTGGGGTGTGCGGGGAACCAAACAGGACCCATCAGGTCACTGGAGCCGCTGGGCGTGAAGGGGCTCCGGCCCCTGCAGGGACAGTCTGGCCTTGGGAGTGTGACTGCCAGAGAGTCTCGGGAACGGTCACACTCGGAAGTTTCCTTAACTTCAGATTAAGAAAAATACAGTTAGGATGGTGAGGGGAGTTTCCTTTATGTAGAAAAGGTATAAAATTCCCGAGGATGGTTTTGACTGTGAGCTCTTACAAAGGTTCCGCCAAAAGCTGGTGTGGTAACTTTTCCTCCTGACTGCCCTGCTTTCGGATTCAGCACACTACGTTTGGTGCTTGAGGTTGTTCAGGATCTATGTCTTCCAGATTGCATCTGCATTGCTAAAACTGCAGTCTGGTTCCTCTACTTTGGAACTTTCTTCACCTGATCTAGGAGTGTAATATTTTTAAAGATCTGTCTTCAGATGTGTCTACTTCTACAGTTGCTTTAAAATAAATTTTTGAACAAACTTAATTTGGAAGTAAAATAATTCTACTTTCCATTATTTTTTCTATAATGCATTATCTTGTGTTTGACCATAGTGAAAAATATTTCTTTCTTCTGGTGTATGTTGCTCTTTTGTTTTCCTTTTGATAAATGAATTTTGCAGTTCCTCGCAGTTTTCTCCAATTTTGATGGTTCTTAATGAATCTGTAGTATTTGCAAGTACTTCAACCCTATTTTAATTGCAGTAGTATTTATGCAAAGCTTAGTATTCATTCCAGGTTTGCTGTTTATTACATGCTGTCTCATAGACTGAGGCAAAACCATTGCATTTTGGGTCACAGCAGGTTTGGATTGCATTTTTTTTATGATCACAGGCTTGTTTTATGCTTTGGGGTAGTGCTGATTTAGAGAGAGAGGCAAATGCAGTGTGCACTGCTGCTCCAGTGACTTAGTAGTCACCAAGGCATCCTCACCTAATCACATCCTTTGCTTTTTAAAAATAATCTTTCCCAGAAGGAGCAGGTGTTAATTCCACATATTGAGGACAGCCGTCGTGCAACAATATATGTGTCAGAAAGAAACCCTATTAAAGGGCTTTTTCACTTTTGTCTTTTGAGTGAAGCTTGGTTTCAAACAGTTCCTGCAACACACGATGGATGTGTTTGTGGCTGGGTGACTCTTGGTGCTGCTTGCATATTGGCAATGGTGGAGTTCCTTTAAAGCTCATTTAATATCAAGCTATCAATCTTTGCTGTCTTCATTTAACCCAAGTTCTGTTTCCAGCATAGCTTTAGCAGTACTGTGAGGGAAGAAGGAATTAGGATGTGGTAGCCTCTAACTGGCTTCATTTTCTTGGCCCAGTTTGCATGCACTGGAGGCAGAGCATCCCACACCATCGCTGCCACCCTTTCCTGCACCAGCAGGAAGGCATCCATGCCACTGTGCCCCCTTCCAGGGGGTGAGAAGCTGTTCCTTACCCCTTAGATGCCCTTGGCACTGCCAATTGGATTTTCAAAGATGGGACCCATAGTTTCACAAAATACTGTATCTTCCTCTGTGGATATTAATTTTAGATGTGTTTTGGTACCAATGAAGTTTGGTTCCCATACTGGCCTTATTAGGCAGTTAAGGAGAAAAAATATCTGTATCTACCCACATTTATTCCTTAATGATGAGGAATATAGAGGCAACCTTTCCATATATGCATATTATCCCTGCTGAAAATTAATGCTAAAACTGCTTCCAAAGAACTACACAAAGGAAGAACTTCTAGGGTATCCTTGAAGTAAGCTGTGAGTTGAGAATTAGAAACCCCCTGCCCCAGTAAGAAATTGATTTTGTGGTCTCTTTGTACTGTTAAAATTTCTTTTGGAAAGGAACTCCCACTGTCTAAAGTACCATAAGGTTTTACAAGTATTCAGAAGATGAAAATGCTACCAGATGTTAAGTTCAAGGAGCAAGTTAACTACTGTTGTCAGATGGAACAGCTTTTTTGTGTTTGGTAACTTCTCCTTACCTTCTCTCCCTCCCTTCCCCCAGCCGCTCTGTTCTCTCGACCACAGCAGCAACCAGACTGCCCATCTCTTCTGCAGGGAAACTGGTGCTTCACTCACGCAGCTGAAGGGAGAAATCTCTGTGTTGTACAGGGCATACAATTTAATTGCTGGTTGCTCAGATTAGCAAAGTCTTTTACTGAAATGGGTTATCCAACTAAACTGCAGTGGTTAAATATAGTTTACTTTTAAATGTATATTCAATAAGCAGAAGAGAAGTCTCTAATAGCACAGTGAAAATGTATTAAGGGCACATGAAAAGGATTGCTCATGTCCGGCACTCTCGCCTTAGTGCTGCTACAATGCTGCTATTTTTGCCTTAACACTTTTTTTTCATAATGTGATTCAAATACATAAAAGGTGCATGGATTTGAAGCACATCAGAGGTCATTTCCTCCTGTGACTCACTAATCAGCTCTGGTACTTTCATATGTACAGCAGGAACTTTCAGACAAAGGTAAGATTAGTAGCTAAGCAGACAAAGAGAAAATGGAGGCAAATAATAGTAGTGGTGAGTACATGCGTCAAGTAAGTGTGGCCCAATATTTTTATGTCTTTTTTGATAGATTGCTTTGGATGCTTCTGGGCAACACTGAATGCACCATTTTTTCATCTCTATCCCAGAAGGATTATTCCAATGGTTCACCTTAGATTCTGCACAGAATATCACTTTGATACTGTAATAGCTTTGGAAATGCTTTTCTTTGATGTCAAGAGCTGTATGGAACTGTTCTTTTGATTAAGACACACTTACACACTTGAAAAACCTAATAATAGATTAAAAAAAGAAAAAAAAAATCATCATTTGTGCTTTATTAAACTAGATCTATGGGAGAGATGCAGAACATGTGTGCATCTGTATCCCCTGTCTTGATCTGTTATCTTTCTGTTGGAAACCCTCACAGTGGGTCTGTCTCTGTCTTGAATAGCCCAGGAGCCTATTTTTTTCCCCTCTTTATTTTATGACTTTCACCTTTCTTCTGCCAATGAATGCTTGCAGACTGAACAACCTGGCTGACAACCGGATTGTTATATCCCCCCTTCCCTCATCCTTAATTGATTGCCAGAGATTTATTGCTTACAATTTCAGTTTAAAACCTAGCCTGGTCCATACCAGGAAAATTTGTTTTTACTCTCAAGGAGTATAATTGAACTGGCGGCCAACAATCTGACTTTGTTCACTTGTTTGCAATCAGTGCCATTTCAGGGAAATAAATGGCACACCCTCATGCCAAGGTGCCCAGCCCATGGTGGCTGTGTCTGCAGCCAGAGCTCGGGGTGTCTGGCACAGTTCAGGGCTCATGGGGGAAGGGCCCCTGTGCTGCTGTGGCACATCTGTGTGACATCCTGTCCACAGAGCAGCCACTTTTAGGTCAAAGTCATGTTTGGCACGAGTTTAGGAGGTACTAAGTTAATTTGCCAGTTGAATGGGTATCAAGATTTGCTCTGAAAACATAGACTAATACTCTCTTATCCTTACTAATAATATACTTACCAGGAGTTTTTAATGCTCTTGCCCCATATTTATTCCTAGAATGCTCTGCTCCATTTTTGCAAGTTAATCTCGTAATTATTTTGAGAAAAACTTTTTAGAAACTTACTGATCCTACATTGTTGGGAAAGAGGGAGATTGGTCCAGTCTTAAGCAATGAAATTCCTTTTTTATTCTGTGCTCTGCAAGAAGGCTTTTTCGTGTGAGTTTATTTTGCATTGAATCCAGAGTCACTACCAGAATTGGGCTGAGAAATAACTGGGTGAACATCCCAATTTTAGATGTAGAAACATAGTGTACATCAAAGATGGCCATTTTAATCCTTTTACCTCTGAAAAAATGAGCTTTATGGAAATAAATATATACTCAAACAGAGTAAGTGATTTTCAGCAAATTTGGGATGGTAAAAGTGGCAGTGGAACAATATAGTGACCTGTGATGCAGATTAGGGAAAAAACTCAGGTTTTGGGGATTTGTCTGCCTGTGGCCAGAGCTGTGCTAGGCTGCAGTGGAGTTATAAGAACAGAGAGGACTAGTGAAATAATTATATTTTCTGTTTCAAACTTTACTCTCCTGTCAGGGAGAGTTTCAGGCTAAAGCTGAGGCTTCATAGGCTGTTAGACCCCTGCTGCTTCTCGTGGAAGCTTTGTGCAAGAGGGGCAAAGCCAGAACATCAGTTCATATCTTCACAGGAGAAGATGTGATTATTTGATTGCCTCTTCATCCCCATTCACGGGGCAAAGCTTCCAGGCAGCCTTCGCTGCACCCCTTGCTGCACCCCTCGAGCCCTTTTATCCAGCACAGTCACCTTCCCAGGCTGGGGGTGGATGTGCCTCGTTCACAGCTCTTTGGGAACTGTGGCACAGACTGAATTCAGGCTCTCCCTGGTGGGTAAGCACAAGGGATAATCAGAGGGCTAAATGAAGGCTCTGTGTTCTCAAACACCCCGGCGTGCCCTAAGCAGCGTCTGGGGTTTCGCTGAGCACCAGACAGCAAAGCAGACTGATGTATCCTGAGAGCTGTACCAGGAAATACATCTTGCAATGCTCTCTTTGCAGCGTTTGGAGAAGGGTTTGATGAGGCACAGCTTGGTGATTATTTTTGCTAAGAATTGCCTTCTCTGAAGAGAACAACGTTAGATTAGAAACTTGGCTTTTCTTTATGGTATGTAGTCATACAAGATTTTTAACTTGGTTTCAAGTTTCGGGGTTTTTTGAGAATAGTGTAATACCACATGCCAGACATTATTTGAAGGGGGTTTTGTAGTCTGTCGATATTTTACTTTTGCAAGCATTATTAATTGTTTACATGGCTAAAGGAGCATCCTTTGACTGTTCAGATGCAAGAACAGAAAAAAAAAATCTTATGAAAAAAATATCAAGAAGCTTTAAATGTTTAACGCTGGCCTAAGAGAAATGTAACATAAAATAAAGGAATGAAGTGAAGGAGAACAGGAAAGATTGGCTTTTGAATGACCAAGTTAGCTTAAGACAATCTCAAGTCACAAAGAATAACTTTAGTAGCCAGTATTGGTGTATAAGGTAGATGATCCCATGACACTCACCAAGAAAACAAACCTAAAAAATGAAGTAGGAAAATAAATGTGCTCAGGAGACATTGAGCCAGTAGCTCAAAGATTATTAAAAAATTGGAGGTAGCACCTGGTTGCCTATGTTATCCCTTAGGATTTTATCCATATGAGATGTCAGGGGTTTAAAATTTGTAGGTCTAAGAGATCACCTGTAGCCTTGTAGTACTGGCATGTTTGTTCAGCCACAAGTACAGATAATGACTTTTGGAGCGGTCACCATCCTGTGAAGAGTGGAGGCAGAGCATGTCTGTGTATGTGCATATGATTCCAGGTGGGAATAGAAGCAGCTTGGGCTGGCTCAGCCCTGCATTGCATCCTCAGGAGACAAGAAGCATCACTGTGCAATGCTCCTGTCTCCAGGTTCATCGGTGGATCTCTGCCCCCACGGACCTCCCTGGGCTGCAGGGGCACGGCCTCACCACGGGCTGCACCTCGGGCTGCGGGGGAATCTCTGCTTGGCACCCAGAGCACCTCCTGGCGCAGCTCCTGCCCCTCCCTCCTCACTGACCTCCGTGTCTGCAGAGCTGCTGCTTTCTCTTATTCTCTCTTCTCTCTGGCTGAAGTTTCTGGTTTGCAGCTCCTGCCTGTCCCCTAAATATGTTATCCCAAGTATGCCACCACCACTGCTGCTGGGCTCAGCCTTGGCCAGCGGCCTGGAGCCAACTGGCATTGGTTCCATCAGGCTTGGGGGAGGCTTCCAGCAGCTTCTCACAGGAGCCACCTGTCGCCCCTGATACCAAAACTTTGCTGTGCAAACCCAGTTCCCTGGTCTGGAGTCTTATCTGTCAAAGCCTACTGTCACATCAACATTAATAAGCCAATTTGGAGGTATGTGTTTAAATGGTATTTCTAACTGCTAAATGTTTTCTTCTTGCCAAAATTGTGCGTGTTGACAAGCACCAGCCCTGAGCTTCCAGTGAGGCAGAGATGACTGAAGCAGATCTGTGTCTGATGGGATGAGAATGAACCAGGACAAGGACTCTGCCAGGAACTGAATGTCTTGGGAAGAACAAAGGAGTTACCCTGATTCATGTGCCAAAATTAGCAAAAAAAGTTTGATTTATGAACTCTTGTCTACGCAGCCTTCCTGGAAAACAAGGTATGATGCCCTCTGAAGCACATCACTGATGAGCAGCACCCTCAAATCCCCACCCCTGCTAATTGCAAGGTGCTGGCTGTGGTGTTTTACCTAACTTTATTTTCTCTTTTCTGTGCATTCAGGATAACTCTTTTGTTCCATTTTCAGCCCACACGCTGACACAGCTCTCCCTCTCTCTCTTTCCTCTTACACTGTTTTTTAAGCATGCTGTAAACTTATTCATTCCCTAAAGGCAAAAGCAGCTATCTGAGCAACACTTTGTCAGCATAATACATTTACAGAATGCATATTTATGAACCTTTGAGCCTTTATTGTTCCAGAGGGCAAATAAAAAACATGAAAAGTAGCAATATAGTGTTTCAAAGGTCCCTCAAGGAAAACAAAAGTAGTTGGAAATAAATTTAGGGGGAAAAAAGTTCTTCTCCAGAAGAGAACCTTGAATTAACACATAAAAAATATGGGGTGGGAAAGACTACTCTCTTCTTCCACCTATCCCAGACTCTCCTAATCCAACTTTTAAGAAATTTTAAGCTTGAAAACTGGTTTAAAGCTATAAAAAATCATATAAATGGCATAGTTTAGATATATAATAGTAAACCAGAATTTTTAAAGCAGCAAGCTTTGTTCAGTCATAATAAAATAAAACAGTTTTTAAATGGAAGTTATCATCTGCATTGAAACATACCACACAGATGATCTGTGCTTTGTGCCACAAAATTGCTACAGAAAAGATAGCTGAAAAAACAATAAAATCCCTAATTGTTGTTATTTTAATTGACTCTGGGTTCTCATTAACTTTACAGTGTACACCTCGACTTTTAAAATTAATGGGTTGCTACTCATTATTGCTGATAATAAAATAAAGCTGGTTAGGCAGTATTTGTGTTCTTACATGTGTCCATTAACTCAACTGCAATCAAAAGGTGGAAATACCAATGTTACTAGATTATGCACCCAAATAATTAAAACACAAAGTGTTGTCTCCCTGCATGAAGAGTCCCTTTTTAAAATGAGTGTGGCTGCCTGTAGATTACATCCAAAGCAAAAGCTGGAGTGTGTGCCCAACAACAGAGAGATATTCCAGAACTGTCTGGCTGCAAAACTGTGCTGTGTCCTCTGGGATGACCCTGCAGGGCAGGAGGTGGGACCAGGTGACCCACTGTGCTCTCTTCCAACCTGACCCATTCTGTGCCTCTGTTATTCTGTGAAACTCAGCTGGACTCATCTCTATTACTTTTTTTGGCCAGAATTAGGGAAGGAGACTCATAGAGCTGCCACGGAACAATGCAGAGCCCCATGACAGCAAAAGCCAGCCTGTGGAGAGCCAGGAGCTGCAGCACCTCTGCCAGGAGCCAGATGATTATTTTTTGTGTGGAGGGATGGAGACTGAGGGGAAGGTTTGTTTCCTGACTCTCACAATTTCACTTGTGGATCCTTTCTTCCAAAGGGCTGGTGCATATGTGGACATACAGGCTGTTCCTGGTGCTCACAGACACACTCAAAAAATCTTGGGTGGCTCAAAGGAATGAAAAGGGTCGACTTTGTATGGAACCCTTTTCTGTGAGCATGGGATCTGAGGTGGGGGTTTTCTGCTGAGAGGGTGGGGTTTTTCCCCCAAGACATTGTTTCCATTTTAATGGCACACTAGAAAAAAGTTGGGAGAGTTGCTGTGTGCAAATTCAACATTGGTCAGAGGAGGCAACTTTAAATTTATGATTTTAGTTGTTTACGTATTTATGGATGTGTTTAGTTGTTTTCAGTAGTCAAAATGCAGCTGAATTCACAAATTGTTTCACTGCCTCTAAGGCTGCATTTTTGGCCATCATTTGCAAGTAACAGATTTTTTTCCCTCTTCTTTCCTCAAGAATCACTCTGTTTTGCCTTGTGTAAGTCCTGGACATTGAGATCCCCAGGGAGGAGAAGGGGGGATAGTTTGCCTCCGAATATCACTTTCCAGTGAATTGTGGTAATCATTTGTTAAACATGAGAATACATTACAACTGCTTAGTAACTACGCAGGTGACTGCACTGCTACCCTGGTGCAGGGAGTTTAAAAAGAAGAAAAGTCAAAAAACAGAAGTGTGGTTATCTTTCATTAGCTTCTCACATTTTAAGTGTCACTGGCAATGTTACTTTGCAGCAAGACATCTGTAATACCAAATGGCCATTTAAAAATCACAAAACTAAAAATAACTTATTGCAAGTTCTTCAAACACGTTTGCCACTGGTGATATTTCTTCTGACAAGGGGAGTATTCAGGCTGCCAAGACTGGGCAGGTTTCTCCTGGCTCTATTCTGCGGTTGAAAGGATGATGTCTTTTAAGGGATATAACCCTATTTATAAATATGCTTTAAGCAAACACTTTTCTGTTGGTCTTTTAAGAATCTCAGAAAAGCAGGGTGTGCTGTTGGTGCCCCAGCCATTGCCTGTCCCCTCAGCAAAGCAGCTTCCACGCCCTCCCTGCAAAGCAGTGCTTGTGCTGGGCAGGCACTGCAGGTGCCCAGGGCTTTGCAGGCCTGCCCTCTAACTATTCCAGTGGAAATAGAGTACAAATGAAGTGTTAGGAAAATAGGATGGATTGTGAGCCAAGAGAGGCAGAGGGAGGTGCAGTGGGAGGAGGCTGTCAGGGATACTGTGTTAGCTCCATGTTCTCTGCACAGAGGGAGCACCACGAGGCAGAGACTGTGATCCACCACTGTGGGACTGGTCAGGCACTTCTCTTATGGGGTGGGGGCCTGGATATTGTGTCTGAAATGGGCTAAACAGCACCTGCTGTCCCCAAACTCCACACAGGGAAGCTCCATCAGAGAAGGCAGTAATGAGGAAGAGGGGGAAAACCCTCAATAGACTGAAATAAAAGGTAATTTACCACAAGCATCGCAAATGAGGCTTAGCCTGTGACACACTCAGGAAATCCACGTGAGGTGAGCATCCAGTTCCTGTTGTTACCCAGATCTCCAAAGATTCCTCAAAAACAAACAAAGAAAAGGATCCCTAAACCACACAAAGCCCCAAAAAGATTAAAAAAAAAACCCTACAAAACAACCGAAAACCCAAGTCTGTGGCCATGATGCTTCAATTAATTGTGGGACTCTGCTTTTTACTCCCATTCATGCTGCTATTCCGTCCAAAACAGGACTGTGGCTGTTTTTAGCAAAACAGGAGGACCTTACAGAAGAAATGCTGTGAACATACAAAATCTCTTACTAAGATGGAAACCACCATGAGACATAAAGATTATTAAATATATAAAAAAAGGAGAAAACTCAGTTTTCTGTTTCCTAGCTTTCTAATCAGCTTTTCAAATCTTTTTCACCAATGTGAATCAAGCATAGACTATTTACATTCTTGACTCATTGTGAGAAAGACTGATAAATGAAAAGATCCACAAGTTAAAAAAACCATACATGACTGCACTGTCATCTTTAAATTCCCTATACATAACAGAAGTGGCAGGATGCAAATATGAGGCATTCTAGATCAAAGCCATAAAAATATGAAGATATTATAAAAAAAATATACAGTGAGTGACAGTAATGATAAATATTTTAAATCCAGTGAAAGGAAAAATCTATAGGAATCTTGCTATTTCAGTAGTTGTACAGTGGGGTTTCAGAGTTCCAGATTACACCAAGTTTTCTTTTAATTAGAGGTGTCTAGCACTGAAATAATGAAAATGAAACATTTTACATGATTTCTATGTAATAAAGGAATTCAGGGATTGTCATCTTTTTACAATTTGCTTTTCTCAAAAAAGCAGTAGAAGTGTGGGAAAGGGGCCATATTGTCCTTACAAAATGGAGACTGAACTGGGCTTCCTTTATTACAATGAAATTTGCTGTCCTAAGTACTTATGTACTGTTCAAAAAAATTGTGTGTGTGGGTATTTCCCTCTTTTTCCTGGTCAGATTTTTCTTGAATAACAAAATCTTGAACACTATACTGGAATATGAGTCCTACCTGAGAGTCAGGGAGGTCAAAGCAGTCAGGATCAAAGAGCAGAAACCAAGCTGGGACAAGTTAAGGCCTTTTAATGTAACTAACATTTGCTTTGAGTGTTGCTACAGTATGAGTATATTTTAAAGCTTGTAGCATTAATATTGTACCCAGGTTGATAATATTTTGGAGGAAAGCTTCTTAAACTTGTCTGGCATGTCTGCTTGTAAAGTTCTGGTTGGGCTGTGTGCCCAAGGCTGTCCCTGGTGGCAGGGGCTGGCTTTCAGAGCTGCCCATGGATGCTGTTGTGTCCCAGGTCTGCCATTCCTTGAGGTTGCCAATGGCATTTGGCAAATGCCAAAAAGGCATTTTCCCTTTGAAAAAGACGAAGTTTCTCTCTGTTCATAATCTGACTGTGCATCGGTGGCTCTGCTGTAAAAAGTTAACAGAGAAGCTGATGTGAGAGTTAGGCCAAGTCCTAGCACTGCCTGTGTGTGAGGAATGAGTTGAAATATTCCTCCTGAATTACACGTTTCTGTCTGAGAGAGTTGTGCTCCTGAGACGTGGTGCCTGCACTTGGTGATCTTCAGGCTGGCTCCTCCTTCCCTGCCTCCTTGTTTAGGGCTGTTTGGAAGAATGAAGATCTGGCCTAATGTTATCGAGGATTTCCTGGAGAATGCATGCCAAATTAAAGGGGGAAATATTAAAAAAAAATTAGTTTAGAGAACATGTTTATTTAAAAGAGGCCATACAGTTTTTGTTTTTGCTGAGAGCATGGTAATATGAGATACTGGGACCCTAAGGTTTTAATGATATCATGCACCTAAGGTATTAAAGAGTCTGTAAAAGTGTGTCCAGCCCTATAAAATAATTTTCCTAGTGGAGCTGGTACCAAGATAAATGACAGCCTCCAGTGCTTGTCAGCTCTGTGGGCTCATTCCTCTGGAGTGCAGCTGGAACTGCCACACCAGGAGGTAGATTATTGCCAATAGTCTCTGCTGTGCATCTGCTTTTTTTGTTGTTGTTGCTTTTTTTTCCCCTCCAAGTTAGGTCAGTGGCTGCCTTTTTGTCTCCTTCCTTCCCTGTTTCTCATTCCTGCGCCGTAGGGATACATACTGAATGAACTGAGGAAAAACAAGGAAGAAAATTGGTAATCCTGGCTAATATCCCCAGAGTTATCACCAACAGGTTAGACGACTTCTATGTGAGATTTTAGGGAGTTATTGTTAGCTGGTTGCTCTTACATATCCTTTTTTTTTTTTTAAAGCTGGATTAGTAGTAAATATGAAGATTGACATTCACTATTTTTATTCTGGGGAGGGCTCAGAGATCCAGCTTCTTAAGCGCAGAAAATGAGTTTGGTTAGAGGGTAGAGAGCCTTTTGTTGCAAGCTTTCTGCGAGCAGGTCAGTAATACTACCCATAGGCTAAACCAAAAGCATTGTGCTCCTTGCTCAATAATTAAATGAGCTCCTCATTTCAGGGGCAGTGTCTAACGCAGGCTGAATCCAGCGAGCCCACCAGCTGTGTACTCGCTCACAGAAAGTTACTGCTATGATGTTGTACTGAATTTCTCCCAGTCATCCCAGTCTTATTAATGCCTCAGTGTGGTATAAAGCTTCATTCATTATTCATAATAATCCAGTCAGAGGGCACTCCGAGACCTGATAAATTCTCACCTAAATGACAACAGCTGACAGGGCCTAGGGTTTTATAGCCTTTCTCTTGCCATAGCAAGGTGCTGTGGGCAAAGGTCCAGAATGATCCTCTGCTAATGACCACTGTGATATATGAGCAGCTGCTGATTTTCTGACACGAAGTCTACTCTGCTGAGCGTCCAACCCACCAGCCGTGAGCAGCGGATAAATATCTGACAGGCAATATACTTCAAGAACAGATCACGAAAGAAATCTGTCTCAGGTGGGAGAGAATAAAAGGGTTAATCCTGTGCTGGAGCACTGCAACATCAACAACAACAAAAATATCCTGGGGGCAAAAAAAAAGAAAAATAACCAGAAGTCTGTAAATTCTGGCTGTGCTGATGTGGAAATGAGAATACGATTCCTACTTCTGAAAACTCTTCCTTTCTGCCCCCAGAGGGCTGAATAATCATGACTTTAGAAGCCTGTAAATTGCTTTATAAAAATCAATAATCATCTGCTGAAGGATATTAATTGCACTTTTTCACAAAGGGAAAAAGCTTCATAATATTTTATTGGTTTTTAATGGGCTCTTTGATACCACAGGAGGTAAGTGAAAAGCCTCTTTCTTTTGTTCAGGCACAGATCTAGCTTTTCAAAGGAACGTATGTACCTATTTGAGTTTTAACTTCTCCCTTGTGTTGCGGGTTCAAATTAAAAGCAGAGTGGAGTCCTTTTATTTAGTCCTTCTGTTTTACTTTCAATGGTGATTATTTCTCTATTATATCATCTTTTCTACATTATATTGATAAATGTATGACTTCTCCTGTGTTTCGTTGCCATGCAAATTGAGAGGTTAACTCTGGAAGTTTGATCTTATTGACATACAGCAGAAAAAATCAAGCTCCAAGTGCTTTGAAAAGATTCAGGACTGACCTGGCCAAGTCTGATATCTTTTGCTTGTTAAAGTAAGTATAGTGAGCACTCATTTTTCCCTGTGCCTCATCTTTGCTTTGGAATAATGAGCCTTTGAGGCTGTTTAATGGTGCGATTATTGCATTTTCCACGTGCACTGTGTTGGGTCTCTAGGCCAGGAGGACAATTGGTTTTTCTGCATAAGAGCTTTGCTCAATGTGAGTTTCTGTCCACTCCATTTAGCACTCTTAAAGTGGCAAAACCAAGCTGCTCTGGCCCAAAACCGTAGAGAGCTGGAGGTGAAAAGGTGGTCTTTGCATGGCTAAGGTTCAAGGCTGGAAATTTATATTTTTTCAGTGGTGTGTTTCGACCCTACTCTCTCCAGGATTTGTACCACAGTAGCAGAGATCTACAAGGTCAATGAGAATGTTTTCACCTCTTCCCTCCTTGTGGCACCTTCTTGTTACTTAATGGAGACATGGACTTCACCCGACTCCCAGACTGAACCAGTAGGTGGGATACCACCAGACAAAAGCCAGGTTGGAGGAGATGGGTCAAGTCTGGCTCTGATTCTTAAGCTCATGTTATGTTGTGAACTCTGAACTTCTGTGCATTGTGGCTGCTGGGACGCTTCAGGACTCAACCATTGACAGCTGCTTTCATCGCCCTAGTGCTGCAGCACTGCAACTTGCTTTAGGGACCAGACCTTGAGAGCCAAAGCCCACAGAATTTTACCATCTACTGGAATTGTAAGAAAGCTTAATTTTCCTGTTTGAAGTAATTCTGGCAACCTTACTTGGCCTTGTTTGGAGATCAAGTTTTTCTAGTATTTCTATTAAAAGTGACACAGACTATTTACATATGAGGTGTGCCTGAACTATAAGAAACTTCAATATATTCCAGACAAGTTTAGGCTTTGTTATGGGGAAACATTCCAGGAATATCCCATGGTTGCCAGAGCAACTTGCAACTGTAACCAAAACATTTGTCACTCTTTCTGGGTTCTTCTGTTGGCCTCCTCAGACACTTCTTCCAGTAGAAATAAACAAAATATGACCTTTACTTAGGGTGACCCACACCAGTCAGAATATTGACTTGTTGAAGGGAGCCTGACCTGCAGTTTGTCAGGCCAAGCCACTGGATTTTGCAGTTGTCCTCTGTTGTCTTCACTGATGTCTTAATTCCTTCTCCTTGTTGCTGCTCCCTGGATGAACACAGTTGGTCAATGGGTTCTTTGTTTGAGTGTTAGGAAAGTGATGGGAAAATGTTCTGATGGGTGTGGTAGACCAAGGAAGACTTTTTCTTGTTATTTTTTCTTGTTGAGGTACAACAGAAAGGCATGTCATTAATACTCATGGACATGAACAATTGCCTGTAGGATTTTTTTTGTCTGTGCCATCAAATCATCTCTAATGTGGGATTGTCTCACTCAAGAGTCCATTGCTGAATGTCTCCTAAGTTGCTGACAACCTTGAGGATTGTTCCATTGCCTGGGGATTTACTATTATAATTTTTCAAATGCTTTTCTACCTAAGTGTGAAAATGGTGGTTTTTCTTGTGATTTTGTGGCTTAGTTAGTTTTTTTTTTTTTTTTTCCCCAGTAGAACATGCATGTTCAATTTCATCTGCTTGAAGGACCTGGAAGTTACTTTTGTTTAGTTGACTCAAAATTTCCCACTCCCATAAGCAAGGGCAAACAAAATATGGTCTAAAAATACTCAAAAAACAAACTAAAAAGCAATGCAAAAATAAATTTACTAGAAAATGAAGCTGTGTTAGTAAATTCATTAATCATAGCCTATGCCTTTTAAAATCAAACTCTATATTTAAATGTGAACATTCACAGAATCATGGAATGATTTGTGTTGGAAGGGATCTTAAAGATCATTTGGTTCCAGTTCCTCTGCCATGGGCAGGGACACTTTCCACCTTCCACTAGACCAGGTTGCTCAAAGCCCCGTCCAACCTGGCCTTGCTTCATTCAATTTCCCATCATTAAAAGCTTTGTCCACAGATCTCAAGTTTTCCTATGAAGTAATTTAATAAAAATTAATGAAGGAGAGCAAAAGAGGAGAGGAAACTACACCCATCAAAAATGTTCTCAGAGGGAGAAGATTGTTCCATCCTTAGTGCTTCCTTCAGGGTGAAGATTTTGGTCCCATCCTGCAGGCATCATGTACACCATGGAGCAGGAAATAAATGACTTGATTTCTCTTGTTCTGTGACTTATGGTAGGAGTCCTGTAGAGATTTAATGGTAAATATTTAACAAGGGGAACTCCACTTTTTAATGGTCTCACATTTTGTAAACTGATTAACGTAATAAGGAAACAACAATTCCCTTTGGTTAAAGCCCTTGGTTCCTCTCAACCGGGAATTCCGTTCCTCAGCCACTTCCATTGCAGGGCTCTCCCAGTAGGCAGTTTGGTCTGCCTCAAGTGGAAAATAAACCATTTATTTTTAGGAAGGAAGGAAATTTCACAACTAGTCTTCTCACAATTAGAGGGACAACAAAGGCTATTTTAACAATCTGTAGACAATATTTTTAATGTTGATCAGTTCTAGAGCTCCTGTAAGACTTATCAGCCATCTAACACAGTTCTCTGATGTGCCCATGGAATGAACTCAGTCCCACAGTGATTCCCACCTTGACGTGTGGTAGTAAACCCAAGGAAATATTTTACCTTATAGCATTGTATCACTACTAATTTTCAGTTAAATTAAAACATTTGAGTGAGGTTGCCATACCATCAGAGAAATCAAATGTTCCTGGGGCATCCCCAGGTATTCCTTTCTCTCTATGGACTCTCCATGTAGGTTTTTGCGTATGTGTTCTCTAGGAGCTTCTCATGTTGCCATCCCAAGCACACAGTGCCAGGAAAGGTATTGTTTTCATTGTGCCCACTCTCTCATCTTGGTAGTTAACAGCTGTAGTTAGTTAAGAGGCCAGAGAAATTCCTGGCACTCACAGGGAGCCTACAGCTATTTAAATGAGCACCTGTCTGGGGTTTTTTTGTTTTCTGGGAAGCCATTGCACAACCTCCATGCACAAGCTGTGCTGAAGCTGGGTGTTTTAAGTAGCTGACAAACACAGTGTTGCTTCCAGCTCAGAGTGGTGTGCAAGCACCAGCCCATACCCTTGGCCTGTGTGGATCTGTGGCTCCCGGGGAGCAGAGAGCTTACACCAGGCTGAGCCGAGTCTGCAACACAGATGAACAAACTGGTCATGCACAGGTTAAAGCCTCGCTCGCATATGGGTCACGATATATTTAGCAAATACTGTATTCTTCTCCACTGTATGGAAGAAAATGCAGTACAAAAACTGAATTCCAAATTGAAATCTGGTCGATCTGAGTGGGTGCTTCCCTGGTTCTTGGCCATTACCAGAGGTGAGATTGCTTGAAGTTAGGCTCTCCAGTGTCACAGAGTGTGCCAGAGCAATGTGGGCAGTCGGATACACCAGTGTCTCATATTGGTGCTCTTGGGAGGAGTTGTTTTTTCTTGTTTCCTGTGGTACTGTACAGTGCTGTGAGTGCCAAGCTGTGTTTTTTGTGCTGTGGGTGAACGGGGACTTTTCATTTTGAATTCAAGATTCTGGGAGATAAAAAGGCAAGTATTTTTTGACAGTTCTGTGGTTTGTCTCTAGGCACATTGGGTGCTGATTTTCATTCCAGTACATCAAGGCAGCTGTCTGAACTACAATCCAAACAGAAATTCCTCCAACAACAAACCACTAATATCACATGTAGTTCCAGTTGTTCACACTTTCTTGTGCTCTGTCTTTCCATGAGATCTCACGTCCCCAGCCCACTGCCTTGGGCTAATAGTTTGTAACAAAGCTCAATCTCTAAAATGTCCTATATAAATGGAGAAGGGAAGATCATAAAAGAGAAAGATGAAAACATTTACCACTCCAGCTCCCACACTCGGAGTCTCTCTTGAGTTTCCTGATTCATCAGCCAGTTAGGAGGGCACGCAGTCACCCATGCTGCCTGGCTGCTGTTGCTCTCTCCAATGCTACAGGGTACCATTCATCACAGACTGCTAGCTGAAGGATACAGTGTCAATGCTGGCAATTGATCCAAGAAAACCTGCACATGTTATTGTACCTCACTAAGGGCCCTCTTCTTTTCTGCTTTTCCTTGTAACTGAAAAAATTAACCCGTGAGGGTTTTTTGTTCAAATTGGAACAGGGAAAATAATACCTGCAGGAGGAGGAAACATTGTGCGTTCAGCCCATCCCTATGTCCTAATCTTTATTTAAGGCTGTAAATTAGGGAAAAAAAAAAGAATATTTGCTGTCTTCTAGCATATGTGATTTAGAAAAGTGAGATCTGGGGGGATTATCAGCTTGTAAGAGTATATATTTGTGTGATAAAACAGAATCATCCAGAAGACGAAAGAATCACTTGAGATACAGCACTGATCCTTTGTACCACCATGTGCATTCCTGTGTTACACCTTGGGGCAAATCCCAGGCAAGTTCTGCAGGGGGAGGAGGGACGGAGTTGGGGTGGGGTGGGAAATCTTGCTTTTCCTAGGTCAGTAATCCTAAATGTAGTTGTTGTTCACAATAACATGCTGTGCAGTACCCACTCATCCAGACCCATAGGGATATCCATGAAGTAAGGTACTATTAAATAGGGGCTCATGCTTTGACTCTGTGTTTGGAAATCTGGAAGTGAGAAAGGAAAGATTCACTGTAATTCAGACTCCCTTGAAGGGAGGCAAGAAATGCAGAAGCAGCCAGTCTATAGGGCACCAATTTAAGTCATCCCAAGTCAACCATATCAATGCACACTTTGGTGTCCACTGGCTTAGGTATATGCTTACTTCCAAGTAATTTGCTGAATCAGGACTGTAGGCAGTGTCCTGTCTCTGGTCCCATAAGGTACAATACCAAAGCAGGAAGTCAGGCAATTTTGAGGGGTTTTCTTTATAGCAAGCATTACATTTTATAGTGGTTTTCATTGAAAAATCTCAGCAAGCTAAGCTACAGTGATTAATTAAATTTTACAGCTACCCTGTGCACTAAGTAAACAGTGCGTTATTATTTTTTGTTTTAATAAAGAGCAAATGCGGGATGCGGAAAGGAAAGGATTTAGAAGTGTATCTAATCAGCTGGAGTGGCTCCTTCTCTCATTTGTAATCTCCCCTCTGACGCCTGGTAGGATCAGTATTGCTTTTTTTGGTAACTAGAGTCAGATGGACAGTTTCATCCTCAGCATGCTGGAGATCGGAGGGAAACTCCTGGACAACAACCAGGACAGATATAAATCTAACCCAAAGGAGAGCAAAGTCCCCTTGTAAATGTAGTTGGGCTTTTTTAGTTCTTTTGTCCCTAAAATGAGCAGATTTTGGAGCTCATTGTAATCAGTATGACTATTTAGCCCCAAGGATACAAGTCTGAGTAGCAGATGTTGGGGGAGGCTTTGCTCCTTGCTGGATGTGGGCTGTACCTCAATATAACCTCTCCTTGCTAGCTCTCAAAAGAGCAGGGATACCCCTTCCTGCCTGTGTTTGGGGCATGGAAGGTGTGGGAGAGAGCTACCATATAAAGTGTATTGGAGGAAGGGCACACGTGGGGATTCCTTTGGCTCAGCAGATTCTGTGTGTAGAAGTCCTTGAACAGAATATGCTCTTTCCATCTCAGAGAAAATACAGGGGATTCAGAAAAATACCACCAAAACCAAACAAAGAAAAAAGCAACAAAATATGGATATTGAATATTTCAGAAATAAAATTAGTGTTTTCTCCATAACCCTTTGGTAACAAGACAAGCATACAATAGAAAACTCTTCTGATGGAACAGTTCCTGTACTTTGTGCTATTTTGAATGAATCATTAGGGAAACATCAAATATTCTAAATGAGCATCATGATTCTGGAATGGGTGGGTATTTAGTGATGGGACTTGGAAAGAGTCTAAGCGCAGTAATGGAAGGCAAGCTTCACTAAAGGCTTTTAAATAGAAGGGCACAAAGGTCAATTACAGAAAAAGGGAGGTTAGCCTCTCACCTGACCAGACATGGTGGTTGTTTCTGTACATACATAATATCCTGTACCTTGCAATGGACTCTGTAAAGTCCTTGGCTCCATGAAGAAAAAGTTATGG
Source organism: Melanocharis versteri (assembly GCA_013397845.1). Lineage (NCBI taxonomy): Eukaryota > Metazoa > Chordata > Aves > Passeriformes > Melanocharitidae > Melanocharis > Melanocharis versteri. The sequence continues at coordinate 136,091 of VZTG01006424.1, forward strand.
CTTTGGTTTAGTCGTTGCAAGTGACAACTTCAGCTGAACTTACACAATAGAGTGGCCAGTCTAGAGAAGCCTCTTTACTTTCTATTTCCTAGCCCCCATCCCTGCCTGCAGACTCTGTATGAGATGATGAAAACAGAAGAAAAGCGAAGTTTTGCTCCAACATGTGCTCTCAGCTGTGATGACTTATGGATTGACTTTAAGGAAGTAGATGCATAGGTGGATGTAACCAACTCTCATCCAGTGACCTTCTCTGCTGCCTCTGCTGTGAGCAGAGTGTCACTGTTCATGCTCTTGGTGGGACACTCATTTTTGCACAAGGCATTTGCCTCTGTCAGCCAAAGGAAACCTCTCCTGGCAGAGCTGCCTGAAGTGTGTTGAGCTGGAAGCTGTTCCTGGCATTATTTACACCCGCCTCATTGAACCAGCACACCTGTCACTGGAGGTGGTTTGTGTGCACCTGTGTATCGTGTGTGTTTGTAGCCAGGCCAGCCTGGCCTCTCCAAGACCGCTCCTTTCTTCCACTGGGCCTGCACAGGGTGTTTTCTGCCCTGTTTGTTGGGCTTTGACATAAAGCCCCATGCACCATGCCAGAGAAGCACACGGGAAGATGCAAAGGGATTTCATAAAGCATGAGAAAGTTAAGTCCTTTATCACAGTTGAATGCAGCTTTGTCTGTGTGCGGAAATGTTTTTGTTCTGAATCTTGGTAACGCGTGGTCGCAGGTAACTGGGCAAATGGAAATGTATCATTATGGCACTGGTTCAGATACAGAGCCCAGAGCTGCAGCTTTCTTTCAAGCAGGCTGGGGACAGAGGGAAGGAGAATGGCTGTGAATGAGAGGCTGGGAGGTGTGACTGCAGAGTAACAAGAGAGGTAACAAGGAGTAAAGATCTGGAGTTGGATCCCAGTTTTCATGGGATGCAGGTGTGCACGGGGGCCTGGTTCTGTTTGCTTTTCCACAATAGAAGCAAGGGGTTGATGGGGTCATGGATACAGGCACAAACATCCCGCAGATGGCAAAGGACCAAATGATGCTGAATGTGAGGGAAGTTGGCAGCACCAATGTGGAATTACAGGTCTCATTTGTCAGAGCTCTGTAGGTGAAGTGCTGGAGTTCAGAGTGATGGTGGAAAAGCAGACTCTGAAATGTGGCAGAGAGAGTGCTGGAAAATGCAAAGCCCAGCCATCAGGTTAGATGAGCAAGACTTTTTTTGGGAGGGCAGGGAATTTTTCAGATAAGAAATTGCCACTGAGGTAATTCTGGTCATGCTTTAATATCTTGCTTAATCGAAATATTTACTTAACCTAAATGTTCTTTTTCAATTTTATTTGGTTATGGTCTTATTCATTCACTGTCTTAATGCAGTGTTTGAGGCTGAGTTTTGCTGAGATGTGGCCCCAAGATGATTGGCACTTAGGTCCAAATGAAGTGAGTAAGCCCTTCGCATTTTCAGTAGGAAATTCAAGAGACTTAATTATATAAACCTGGAAGACATCAGAGTAATGCATATTAAATGTTGTTTATGAAGTGAAAGATGGTTCTCAAAGTGCTCTGTCTTGTTCACCTTCTGTGCCAATGCTGCTTTAGGGATGTGACTGCCCAGAAACCTCCTTCTGGTTACAGGCACTCCAGGGCTGAACCTGGAGAGATGTGTTTGCCATCACAAGGCTGTGTGACCTCCATGATTTTTGGATCCAGGTTTCCTGGGCAGCTTTGGGAGTGCCACGCCAAATCCTTTTTCTTGTTCTGAATTGGCTTTGGCTGCTCAGAGCCTAGTACGTGGTACCATCTGCCTGGCCTATTGAATGTGTGAGGGTGTATAGCTGCTCTGGGAAAAAGGGACATATGGAAAATGATATTTGGTGAATTCCAGGAAAGAAAAGTCACGGGAAACCACCTAATTATCAAGGCTTAATAGCCAGTGAATCGAGAGTAAGGAGCTTGGTCCTGAGGTCCTGTGGCATAAATGTGTGATTATGTTAACGCCCCACTGCTACTGGAATACTTTTGTGTTTACAGGCCTTTCTCCCTTATTGCTAGAGGCCTTCAAATCCCAGATAGTCAAAATCTCTATTCAGTGCTGCCTGCTGGGCGTTTAACAAGGGTCCTTGTAACGGGACTCAGTACAAGTACAAACATGAATGAAGAGTGCAGGGGCCACCACAGCACCACAGGCTGCAAGGTAGCCAAATGGAGGCAGCCGCAGAAAAGCAGGATAAAGTAGACAATGACCCTCGACGCCTCAAGGCATTGCTTCAAAAGGTGTCAACACCAATTAAATTGTAAAGGCTCTGTCAGCTTCTGAAAAGTTATATCTAGGCAGGGACAGAAAGTACAGAATCAAAGGGGCTGCAATGAGGTTTTGTGTGTCTGGCAGCAGAGCAGGCGCACACATGCTCCTGGCAGTGTGGGATCCGGCTGGGAGCCTCCCAGAGGCAGAGCCATGCTTGGGGTGGAAAAGAGGCAAGACAGCCAGTGTGGGGTCTCCTGTGCCACTGGTTTTTATCAACAGCGGGGGGAGTGTTTAATAACATGGACCAAGGTTGGTTAAAGAAAAAGCTGAACATTTCTCCTTGTCTCAGTCAGGGGTTAATACATTTGAAAACTGGATGCAGTGTCTTCCCTGATAAATTCACTTTCTGTGTGCTCCGAGCATTTTTAATTTGCTTGTAATAAATAGTAGCTCTTAAATTTATTTTATTCATTGCTGTATGAATTTGCTCATTAGAAAAGGAAGTGGTGTTTTAGCAGCTAATTTCTTTTTGTGGTTAGATATGTGTAACTCCTAAATTCTCATGCTGCCTTTCCTCTCTACTCATGGGGCTGTCACAGTCTCATCCTGTTCTTTAAATCAAATACTTGGAGGTGTAGGGTGGAGGTACACATAGGCACTGCTCTCTGCCTTATTGATGAGGCTGCTGTGATGCATACAGATGTGTACCATGGTCTTTTCAGTGTGGCAGTCAAGCTGTGAAGTCTAAGGCACAATGAAAGGGGGTAATGACTCTGTTTGTGCTCATATGTGGTAACGGGGGAAGAAACGCGTGTCTTCTGTGTGTAGTGCCTAAATTTCTGTGCAAGAAGGTGAAATGCTTCATTTATAAACTAGTTTAAATGGTTTGTACTAAAAGAAAGCTTCTAACTATAATATTTATTATTGTCTGTTGCTTATAACAAAGCTGCAAAAAGCTGTTTATGCTCTCTTTAAAACCCAATTTAAAATGTGAATTAAACCAAGGAATTCAAATTGTTGTTTTTAGTCCTAGAGTTTGCTCATGAGGCATTGTTACTGCAATTCAAATGGCTGGGTGAAGTTGATATTAACTCTTCTTTGTAGGTTTACACAGCAAATCAAAGAGATGGTTAATATTTTTTGTACAGTGACTCCTAAATATGTTATTTTTCCAAATCCCCCTTGGTATTGTAATAAATTGCTTAATGAAAAAATCGATTTGGGATTTGGGGAAAAATCTGAGTTGAAAGGTTTGGGAATATGGTTTAAATGAAAAGATATAGAAATAAGGGCTCATTGCTGCATTATTTTAAGGCCTTTTCCAGAAAAGTATGAGATTTGATGACAATAATACAAAAGCAACAATCAAATTTGCTGGAGTACATTCATCTATCTACAGACAATTTTTTTTCTCTGACTAGAAGTCTGGATGTTGTTTGTTTTTCAGTATTTGATTATTATCATGTCTTTGGAATTCATCATTTTTAAAAATCCCAATGCCTGAGAAATCAAAAGGGCACTTTCTGATGAAATTGAAGGATGCATCAGAAATATTCTGAGTCTCTTTTTCTGGGTAGCAGCTCAATTTAGCAAATATAATCTTTTGAAACTGGAGCAGCCGTACTTTGGGGGTGGGTGGGCTGTATGTGGCAGTACTAGGCAAATGGTAGAGGAAGGATGATGAGGATCCCCTTCTCTGGCCTTGCCAAGACCAGACGCTTCCTGGTGTGTGAGAGGAGAGCAGGTGTATTTTGTACCAGCCATGAGGACAATTTTTCGAGTGTTTTGGGCAGTCAGCCATACCCCGTGGCTGTCCCAGCTGTGCCAGTGGTGAGCAGCAGCCAGCTGAGCCGCTGGGTGGGCTTTGGCACAGATACTCAGCTGATCTCCGAAACCCATCTGAAACTGAGCAGCCCCTACGAGGGGAAGAGCCTGTGTCCTTTCCTGCTCTTACGGAAGAACTGGCAGGGGAAGCTGGCCTTGGCTGCAAATTTCTCTCTGTGCGTGAGGATTTCCAGGCTTTGCACAGGAGTGAGAACAAGCTTTTGGGCCTGGCACGACAGTGCACCTGAGGCAGCACCCAGTGCTGTAAGCACCTGAAACGCACAGTGAGCAGGAGCTGTGAGTACACGTTGTGTGCAGGCAGCAAGGAGGCTGGGAGGGAAACAGGAGCATGCTTGGACAGGTGCTGATTAGTATTTCTCCACAAATGATGATGGAAGTGTGGCTGTGCTTTGTGTGGGGAATGAAGAGAGGGATATGCCAGAGCTGCCGTGTCTGCAGTCATCATGGGTGCTGCTGACGAGTTGCTCCCCACAGGTATAACTCATAGGGAAGGGGGCTCATTGCCCCAGTTACAGCTCAGTACCAATTCCATCCTGCCCATTTGTCAGCTGTTTCTAGGTAGCTGCCAGGTGGGAGTGGAGATTATTTCCCCCCCACCTTAAAAAGGTGTATTGCAAATTGCTGTCTTTCTGTGCAAACGGGGAGAATACACCCCAGCACTGCTCTGCTGCTGGCTCGAAGGAAGCATGGCTGGGAGCTGGGCTGTGCTCCTGTCAGCCTCTGCGTCCAGGAGACAGGATCCATGCTCTGCCTCACCTCCACACTCCCTGTAAGCAACTTGTAGCAGGTTTCTCCAGTTTACAGGAGAAAAGGATTAGTGTGCAGAAGGCCACTGGATTATGGCAGGAGAGTAAAAATTAGTACGGTTTTGCTGAGGTTTGGGGCAGAGTTCCTCAATCTAATGCTGGTTTGCTTTGTACTGATTAATTTTTTATGGGGAACAAAAGAGCTGAGAAGCAAGATATGATTTCTGTATAGTGTTTTGCTCTATAAGCCAAAAGCTTTGGAGAACGGTGAGAGCATCAGTTTTGTTGGTAAATAACAGCATGATCAGCATTGCAATTTTTGCCCTTCTGTGGACAGCGAAAGAAATTGTGCAAAGGGATCATGATTTTACTGCGAAGATAAAATAACGCTGCTTCTTTAAAGAATTGCCACGGTGTGGGTATCCCTTGCGATTTAGCAAAATTCCTCCGTCTCTCCTGGCCAGCGGGAGGAGAAGCAGGACCGTGCTGTCCCTCGGCCGGCGGGCGGGGAGGGACTCCTGAGTGTCCGAGGGCTGCTCCGAGTGCCCTGCCTTTGTGCAGCCACACAGCACAGAGCAGGTTTTACATGGCTGAATGCATTGGAAACTCCGTCACTTCAGGGTATCGCCCACTTAAACAACATCCTCATCATTTTTCTTAGGAAATGATCTGAGACAAAATATTGAATTATTTAGAGTACCGCTGGGAGAGGGAATTGATTCCTTGCTGTATCAGAGAGAAATAGCTGCTCTTTTGAGGCTTGATCCAAAGCCTGGAAAAGTCAATGAGAATCTTTCCATTGATTTCAATAGGCTTTAGATCATGCTCTTATTCACTCATCAACTATTTCTCTTTAGTTTGAACAAAACAATGCAGACTTTCATTGTAAGATACTTAGTTTGCTATACCTAAAGGAAATACATTCTGTCCTGTTCTGCTGAATATATAAAATCACTTATGGCCTGCCGAAATAAGTAAGTAGCAAACAGCTTTTTAACACTGCTGAAACTTAAATTTATCCCCTATGCATCTGAAATTTTTCTAACATGTGCACAGCTACCTGCATATGTACATTTTAAACTCAATATGCAATCTTGTGATAACATTTTCTTTCTTTGCAATTAATTCCTCTTGTTTGGAATCAGAAGATGCATCCTACTTTTTTTCTTTCTCGGCTTTCAGATGTGTTTCAGCCTCTTTGCTGCCAAAGGAAAAACTGGAGCAGGCTTTTGTTAGTTTCCAGTTTCTATCCTGTTCCTGGGAAAGTCAAAATGCAGCATCTCTGTTGGACAGCACTGAAATTTTCTATTTTGACGCCAAGTCTGAAAGGAGTAGCCAAACTAGGCAGGGCTTTTGCAGATGCCAGCAGCTTTTCCAGCAGCCTCTTTAAAAACAGAGATGAAAAAGCTATTTTCTTGAATGTCTGACTTACACCCTCTCATTTCTTGTGCCGTGCATATTTAACCAAAATTTAGCCACATGCAAACAACACTATTCCTATGTGTGCTTTCACAAGGGAGCCCGAGAGCAGATCCACAGTCCAGTATCAGTTTGCTATCTGTATAAAATGACTAAAAAATGGACCTAACAAAAAATAGAATAGGAAAATAAATGACAGTGAGTGCCACACTCAACTTTTGACCTCTTAGGTTGTGCTGGAGTCAGGAGCAGGGTAGATTCCTTATTGACCATGGGCAGTGTGCCTGCTTTTGAGTGCAGGCTGTGCAGGTGTGTACCTGAGAGCTCTTCTGAGGTTGATGGAACTAGGTTGGGGTGCAATTAAGAGGAGGTGACACTCCTGCTTTGTGGCTCGGCCTGCAGGGATGGCTGAGGGCTTGTGGCAGGGTCCAGCTCGTGCACCCCCAGGGCAAGCCTGAACCCCGGGGAGGGGGCCAGAGCCCCAGCCAGCCTGGGCTCTGCAGCAAGAAGCACGTCTTACAGAATTACCTTCTATTCTTCAGGAGATCAATTTTTTCACTTTAATAATTTAATGTTTTCAGTAGGTTTTGCTTCTAATCTTGAAGGAAGTATTTTCAGCTATATAATTGTTCTCTCATCCAGAGGGACTCCTAAACAGCAGAATTTTAGTATGCTCAACAATGTTATTCAGAAAATGGGTTGTATCAAATAGTAAACATTTCAAAGTGCAAAGAAATCATGAAAGCAAGATGAGGTTATCACAGCAAGGACAGAGACAGTGTGTTAAAGCACCACCTGTGAAGACTCCTGCTTTTGGGAGCTATCTGCACAGTCAAAGGCTGCTGAAGAATTACGAACTGTTTAAAAAAAAATTGAAAATATTGTTGATATTGCGCTATGATGCCTGCCTACAAGTAGATTAATGGGAAGACTGGACTGGGTTGAGGTTATTTTTGTTTTTAAGATGTGTGAAGCGAAAGTTGAAAGAAGAGAAGCAGAGTGTGGTTTCAGAAAAATGCCAGCCAATTTTCATAGCCAGAGGGTTTCTGTCATGGAAGAGGAGAAATAATAGCTTATATAAAATTCTGAAGTTTTATAAATATTTACTAATACCAAAATATCCATCAGAATCATCACTGAATTGGTAACAGGAGCACATTTAAGTCTTGGTACAAGTTCTACTGAAGGTAATCGGATTGCTTGAATTGATTTTTTGAGGAAGGATGAGAGCAATGGAGATATTGCCAAAGGTTTTGGGAAAGAAACCAAGATATTCCAGCTAGCAGTCCTTCCAGCTTGGCAGTCACAGGGAAGGCATGGAGGCGGTAATATTGAGAGATGTTGCTGAGAAATTCTGAGAGCCATTTTGGGGGGAATTTTTTGGCTCCCTTTGTCAGTGAACTTCATCCCTCAGCTGAGAGCTAGCAGAGAGCTTGTTTTGTATTTCAAAATTTCTGATGCTGCAGAGAGTGGATTATAGCCTGTTAGTATGATATAAGTATGTTGATAGCTTCACCAACATGAAGGGAAAGAAATGAATCCTCTTTGGGTAGGATAATTAATCTTTGAAACCCTAAACTTGCTAGGACGTGATTATTTAAGTGAAGCAAGAAGGACAGAAACTGTTAAAGAGCACAGTAATATTATAGAAGGTTTCATTTTTGATGATTTTAATTAAACTCTGAACCAAACACATTTATTTTTAAAAAAATTCTTCAGCATTTCAGATGATGGTTATTTCTGTTACTTCTTTAAATCTGGAACTTACTGACAGGAATCTTTGTGATTTTTGTAGTCGCTCAAATCTGCTTTCTCTTTAAGTAGTTGATAGTTTAGCAGATAAAAAAAAAATTTCTTTCCAAGAGCAAGGACAGGAGCAGTTGTGGTGAGAGAGGGGTGGGTTTATTTTCCTACACTGTTCCTGCATAAGCTGTCTCTTTCCCCTTGCTGCTCCCCTTGCACTGCAGCAGAGATTAAGGAAAGCAGAACAGCTTTCAAAACAAGCTGACAAACCTGGTCTCCAAAGCAGACTGCCTTTATTCTCAGACTTATTTTCTACTAATTAATTGTCTTTTATTAAGAATTTTGTGTCCCTGCTGGTGACTAAAGTTTGCAGTATTTGAATGAACCATTCTACATGGATACACAAGCAGACTGAATTTAGAGCAAAATAGCTTTATCATAAAACTGGGTTTATTATTTCCTTAAAATATGACAGTAAGAAGAAGATTAAAAGACCTAAAAATTTGGAGATGTGTGCCTGAGTGTGTGGATAACCAGTAGGGAGTCAAACTGAATTTCCTGGGAGTCACCAGGTCTGGCTGGGGCTGAACCTGCCTGGTGCTACGGCTGTGCTGAGATCTCCTCTCTGGAGAAGAGCTCGCAGGCTGGGAAGCGCTCAGGTTTTTTAACAGCACAAAGCCAGATCTCTGATTTTTTTGCTTGTTAAATTTCTCCTTCAAAAAGAAAAAGTTCTGAGCATTCAGTGGAGTTAAAATATCTGTCAGTGATTGATATTTTTGTAAATACAGAAAGAAATGAAAGATAATATTAGACTCAGCGATGTCTCGTCATTTTTTTCTTTCTTTCTTTGACTGTATTATAAACTTCAGTAAAACTGTGATTAGCTCTGGCTGTTCGCATATCTTGACAGCTATAGATAGATACTTTGTTATCCATTTGTAAGCTTAAAACATTAAATAAATGAGCTGAAAATGGGGTATTTATTTTACTAGTCCCTACTATACATTTATACTTGGTAAATTGGAAAGCTATCTGGGCTTTTTTACTTGTGTTTTTAGGAAAGTGTTCCTCCCAATACTTGTAGAAATTAACTTTTTTGTTAACATTTCAATTTTAAATTGAAACACTACTAGGCAATCTGACAGAAATTTTGATAGGGATATAATTACCTTCAGTTCTTTCCTTCCTGTATAAGGTTAAATCTTACTCACATTTACATTAAAAATGTAAATACCTCCATAATGAAAACAAACCATATTGATTTGGGGGTTCGGTTTTTTTTTTTTTTTTTGCATGTAGGAAAGAAATTATATGGGGAATGTTTAAAAACCCCTTGTTGAATAGATGCTTCACAATTAACAGCCGTGACTTTGCCTATGAACAATGGCTAGAATTCTGCATTGTGATTGCTGGTTATTAGAATAATTTTTGCTCAATCATCTGTTTCCTTTTATTGTCTTATGTGTAGTTATTTTCATTAGAATCTGCAATTAATGAGTTTGCTGAGTTGAGATGACTTGGTTTGGGAAAATATTTCATAATTACAAATATTCATATATCTGTCCTCCTATCTTTGGCATGTTCAGCTTAAAAATGTTCCTTATTATTTGTTGATGAATAATATTCAGATTTGGTTGGGTCAACACTGCTGACTTAGACCCACTGCCGTTTTCAAAAATATGACTATTAATTTTTTGCTGCTGGAGTCCATTTCTGGAAGGAGACCTAGACCATTAGCTGACAGGAAATGGCATAGCTACGTTGAAAACAATTTTCACTAATTGATTATCTGGCTGATTCAATTTCCAGTCTTGGCTCCCACTTGGACCAGATGCAATATTATCTCTCAATATAACTCATGGTTAAATTTTACTGAAATGATATCCCTATGAAATTTCTATTTGTGCAACAGACTTAGTATTTATCTATCTATCTTGTTAAAATCTAAAATAAATTGGGGCAATCCCATCCCACATTCAGGAAAGTGTCCTATTTTTGGTCTCCATGCCAATTCTCCGGAGAAGTGTCTACTATTTTGTACCATCATTATGAGTACATTCTCTTGTTACAGATAATAAACCTGCTCTCCTTTCTATCACCCTAGTCTATTAATTTAAATTTTGTTTCATTTTTACAACACTAATGTTATTCTCACCAGCTTGGCAACCCTGGGATAATAGCATAAATCAGTGAATTATTATTTTTGTTTAAGGCATTTCTAATTTTTAATTAAAAAGAAAAGTCAGACTCTTGCTGATCACCTACAGGATTGTGACTCTCCATGGTTACCTGTCACTCAAAGAGATCTAGCTCTGAGGAATGCTAATTAGCACTGTTAAAGCACTGGTAATTGAACTGTGGAGACAGCCTGCAGAAGGAGGCTGTTTGCATTCAGCACTGCTTTGCCATTTAAATGGATGAGTACAGTCATGAAGGTATGGTGGATAAAAGCGAAAAAAGCACTCAGGCTGTAATTTTTCATTTTGACTTCAAAGTTGTTTACCAAGGCGTTTCCTAGAAACGAGTGCCCGCACCAAAAAAGTGTCAGGCGTAGCAACTTCGTTGACAACCTACGCCTAAAAAGTGCACAATGCCCTTCATCTCCAGCTTTCCTTGGTGCCTGGAGCAGCTGCTTGGAGCACTAGAGCTCGAGATGCTGCCCAGAATGAACCACACTGCTCCCCACTCAGTGCTGGGGTTCCAGGTCAGAGACCAAAAATTAAGGAAGCACCAAATTGAAAACAAGCCACAGAAAAACCCTGAAGGAAACTAGTGTTCCCACTGTGGTTGATGACTTTTCCAGATATTTATTTGACTCCCAGTGCTGTGATATCCACATGTCCTGGAGTAAGGGACCTTCCATCATAGTCTTTACAGGGTTATTTAGAGGCTTGCTGAGGTGAGGCAGAATGTCTCATGGCACTGTAGAAGTGAAACTCAAAGGCAGGCTGATTGTCTGGCACCTTCAGATGGGCTTGACTTTTCTCTGAAGGTAAACACTCAGCATCACCTGAATATCTAATACTTTTCTTAAAAGCACTCCAAAAGTGAGGTAGCCATGTCATGCTGATCTTTGTCATCTCTTTGCTTGTGTGATCTCTGTTTCTTTTTTCATTGTACAGCTTAATGTCTCAAACTATTCCCCATGCCTTCAAAGACTCGTATGTTTCTTAAGTTTAGCAAATATGAACAATCTCATTCAAAAGTATGAAGCTGTACAGTGCACACTTACATGAGTCATACATTTAGATGCTTTGGGAGTACTGATTTTAAAATGTGTCATTACGCTAATAGAATCATAGAAAATCCTGAGTTGAAAGGGATCTACACAGATCGTCAAAGTCCAGCTCCTGGCCCTGCAGAAGGCAGCCCCAAGAATCACACCATGTGCCTGAAAGCATGGCCCACATGGATGAAATTGTTTTCTGTTTGTCAGGTAAGGGTGTGCACGTTTTAGTACCTGAAAGATCATGAATTCATCATTTGACTATGTGAAGTGAGTATTTGCAGCACATGACAGTTATATTTTATTAAGCTGTGAATATTTCAGAGAGATACTAACTTAAGTATTTCAGGATACTTTTGAGTAAAAAAGCATGATAATGCAGAAAGTTTCCAGGTGTTATCCCCACTTATGACTTAAACTTTAAATCCCTTTTCTCTTGAGTGGAAGATCTCATCTATTCTTGATAGATAAAACTGACTCCAAATCTCAGTGAGGCCAAGACTTCATGGAGACATTTCAGTGTGTGAAACTGTTCAATAGGTAGCATGCAAATGCTGCCTTTGTGTATCTCCACCTTTGTTTTTATTTATCCAAAACTGTTCCTGTGTGAGATGTTCCTAGTGTTTCTCATTTTTGCTGCTTTGTGGAAAACAGTATGGATGCATATTTTCCATGTTATGAGGAAAAAAAGGGTTGATATTTTCATGTTCATGTGCTGGCACATTCACCATGGTTTTTTCTCACAGGCATTTCACAGGATACACCATCTCTTTTAGCCTGCTAACCGTGGCCTGTGCCAGCTGGGTGGAGAAGGAAACACATACCTTTTCACGTGATTTACACTTTGCTATTCAAAAATACTAGGGGAAAAATTCACATCCCAAGGTGTTCTCAGGAGTATAATGGCACATCACTGGCTTTTAATCTGAATCATCTTGGGCTGTTGCCTTGGGAGCAATATCTTTTTTCACTTATTTGCAGGTTGGGTCTGAAGGGGGTACTGTCTTCCTCTCATTTATGTCAAGCTGTTATCTGCTTAGAAGTTTCTCATGACTCTTTGTCTCTGAAACATGCCAGGACCCCGGTGAAACATGGGCAGGGCACAGTGTGTGTTCAACACAGGGCATTGTACAGAGTCCAGACCCAAAGCAAAGGGCACAGGGCAGCCGAACTTGTGACTGGTCATTTTGCAGCATGGCATGGTTCCCCTCGTGGTGATGCCAGGCTGAGCGTCCCCACTGTGAACCTCCCTGCCAGGAATGCCTCACGGTGCTGTGCAGGCTTTGCTGCTTCTCACCGTGACTGGGCACCTGCTGGAGCCTCTGGCAGCTGTGCCCACAACCCTGTGCGCTTGCAGGCACCTGAAAATAAGATTGGCCCTAGATCCCACCTGTTAGTTAAGCAAGCAGAGAAAAACAGTCTCCGAAAAGGATGCTCTGACTTAGCTACCCCAAAGAAAGCCTGAAGTCATTTTGATGGCCCAGGGCATCCAGCCTTCAAATACGTGACATTACCTATCACCTTATTTTGAAAGCCTCCTAGTTAGGGCATAGGTTGGTGCCTATGAAGACCATATAGAGCCTTTACTGGAAATAGGGAGCCACGACTGACAAAGGAATGAGAGATGCTGTATCAAGGTCTCCAGAGGCACACAGGCTCCCATGAGCCAGTGCTTGGCTGGCAGGTACTGCTGTCTCTGCAGCCCATCATGGTCTGGAGCAGTGGCACAGCACAGCCCTTGAGTTGTGGTGAGGTGTGGTTTTTGAGACTAGACCAATACTGACCTATCAGCAAATAGACTTTAGGGTCATTTCAATCAGACAGTGACCTACTGCATGTCTCAATCATCTAGCAGGGTGAGATAATGTAGAAAGACCTATTTTTGGAGATCTGGGATGGCACATGAATCGCTGCAGGTCACCACATGCATCTCTGCAGCACTGCAGGTAAAATGCTATGTTGAAACAAAGAACTCCCTCTGTGGCTTGAAGGCAACAGTATCATATCAAATGTGGTTTTGCTCTTCCTCATCTGTCTCCAGAGAATTACAATGGTTAGATTCACACAAAGGACTTGAGTTTTGAGCTCAGATAGTTTCTAAGTTTGCAAACCATTTGCAACTGTCAGCATCAGGTGCATTGAGCAGAGGAGCCATATTTCTGTGGGGAATGTGGTAATGTGGAATGCTGGAGCAATAGATATCATGTTTATTTTAATCAGTGTTAAGAAGAAAAAACATTTGAAATAGGAAGATTAGACAGTGACTATTTAATTGGCATTTTGCCTCTACTGACTTGCCAGGAAAAATATTGGTGCTACTAACAAACCCAAAGGCAAAAAGAACAGGTGACTTACCTGCTGTCACTCAGCATGGGAAAACCAGAGATGAGACACTTGTTGTCTTAAACCCATGCCCAGTCCATTAGCTCAAGCTTCCTGACATGTAGGCTGTTAGCAGACACAGATAATAGGAGCAAGAAAAAAATCTGATGATACATTATTTGTATCTGCCTAGTCTTTTCCAGGGCAGAAAAGCCTTTCGCTCCCTAGAACTTGTCTGCAAAAGGATATTTGCCGTTATGATTTTGTCAGTGTAATAATTATATCGCATTCAAAGCAATTTAATCTGAACTGCAGATAAGTACTTCAGTACTTGGAGTTGCATCAGTGTGACAGTAGCAAGTTAGTGCCCTGTTACAGGCAGGATAATTGCCTCAGTAAATCTCCCCTATGTTGACAGACCCTTCGACAAGCAGAGTAGTACCCATTTCCCGTAAGTGGCCACATCTCAGAGCATCGACTTGCCCCTAGTGCCAATGATGCTGACAGCTGGATTTTTGAGCAGTGGGATGTGCAGACACCCCTAAAGCAGCACGTGGCTGGATTTCACACCCACCATGGGGTGTATGGTTTAGTGCCTTGTTTTGTAAATTGGGCCAAGCAAATGCACACGATGTGCTCCACAGGAAAAGCCAGTACAAAGGCACAGCTGGTTTTGCACCAACAGTGATTTTCCAGTACTTTTTATACCAGACAAAATGTTGCAGTGTATCCATTTAATTTGAATGCACAGAGGATGCTGGAGGCTGGATCCTTTGCTCCTGTAAATAGGCATTGCTCCATTCTCTTTGGTGCTTTTGTGTTATGCTGTCACCTGATAACATTTGGTTTACTTCTCTAGCAAAAATCTATAAAAGCCTTCTGCTTTTGCAAGTGAACACTAAGTAACTGTACCAATTCAAAAATAGCTTAATATGAACACTAAGAAACCTTTCTCTGCTAATTGCAAACAAACCTAGGTTTAATTACATGTATATTTGTATTCTCTTATCAGTGGAGTTTTTGGAAACAGTGGAGTTTGAGATGAGCTGGACTGAATGTCTGTGTAGGCACCCTTAGCTGCCATATGCAGCAGCGCTGCCCAGGTACAGCCCAGGTGCCTGTGCCACATCCTGCCAGGCTCCAGAGAGCCACATGCCTCGGTGCTGGGGGGTTTATTGCCCGATGTGCCAGCCTGAAGGAACTCGTTATCCCTTTCAAATGGAGTTTGCTCCAGCAGGGAGAAGGAAGGTGCAATATTTAGAGCTGCTGTGTCCCTCAAACTATTGCTTTTTGGGGTGTTCATGCAATGGTATAAGTGTTCCCTGGTGGATGATTGCTGGAGGCTGCGGGGCAGTTGGAGTTTGGGGTGATGTGCTGGGGGATGCAGCTGGAGCAGAGTGCTGCTCACCATGAACTGCTGTGCTGTGCTGTGCTGGGGGAGGGACACCTGCCCCAGGCCCCATGGCTTCTGTCCCCCAGGAGCTCCTCTACAGCCTTATCCCCTACCAAAGGCAGCAGGTAGAAATGTGCAACTTCAGCAGGTGCTGGCCCATGCACAGCTGCTCAGTGCTAGAATATTTGCATTTTGTTCTTCTGTGCTGTTAGAGCAGATCTCACCCCATCACCATTAATACTGAAAAATTTAGCCATTTGATTTGAATATCGCATTTCCTCATCTGAGTTTTAAGCCATTCCTAAAATAGACTTGGAAACCAATTTGCAGTTTTGTCCCTGGAGCTCTTATACTGGTTGTGGGACAAAGGGCTTTGTGTCAAAGGGATATCTACCTCCAGCACCAGGTTCAAAGAAAAAATGGTAATAAAACACTTTAAAGAATGCATTTCACAGTTTATCCTTGGTGTGAATTGCTTCTTACACTGTGAACTTTTTGGACCATAGGGCTGAGAATTTTCCTTCAAGTCTGTCCTGGTTTACAACCAATAAAGGTCTCAGAGCAGAGATGGTGAAGCTTCTGCTCTGAACTCCAGAGAATGTGGAAGTGGAGCTCTAATGAGTCCGTCTGTCCTGTGACAGCTTTCCCAGCAAAACAACAAACTGGCCATGCTCTGGTTGAGGACTGGAAACCCTGAGGGGATACTAATGTGGCATGTACTCACTTCCTGATTAACTATACCTGCTGAAAAAGCTTTTTTGTTCTTGGGATCTTATGAATTGCTCCAGTCTGAAGGATTACATTACAGAGCAGTTCATGAGTATGGCATTTCCTGGAATATATTTAAAGAAATATGGCACAAGTGCATGTATTGGCATACAGTCTTCAACCTTCCTGTAAATGAAATATTACCAAACCCAGAAAACAGCCCCCACAGAGAAAAAAGCCCCAAACCATTAAGGGTCTCTGAGGTGTCTAAAACTAGGTGTGGACTAGGTCATAAAGTGTATTTTGTTAGTATGATACTTTCAGCTTGCTTCTGAAATCAGTTCGAATTGCTGTTATACAGCTATATGTTTCTGGGTTAATGCTGACATTAGCTCAATGTTCCATTTGAGGAGTTAGATGCTTCTTTGCAATGAAACGCAGAATTTTGGCAGGTTGTCCACAGCTCTGTGGTTGCACAGTTGAAAGGTGTCCATGCCCTTCAGGTTGAATTCACTACGCTCTGGTACTTATCTGAGGGAGAGCTCCTACAGTTTTGTGAATATATTTCAACCCTCTGGCTGTTCTGGGTGCCTTTGGAGGATTTTTGTTGTATAACTAGCAGGTAGATATGAAGCCCGCTGAGGCTGGTGAGATTTGTTTCCATCATCTTCTGTGGATGTATCTGCTGCCAGGTGACTTCTTTCCTCCTGTGCCTTGTGCAGCCCTGCAAGAGGAGGTGCTGTAAAGCAAGGGCAGCTGCAGAGGTGAAGGGAGCGTGGGTTGAGAAGGGCCCTGGAGGGACTGTGTGTTTTGGAGCACGAAATGCAGAGAGAGAACTTTTCAAAAAAAGTTTTTCAGATTTTAGTTATAAATCAAAATATGTAAGTAAGCTCTTGAGAGAAGGTCCAGCAAGCAAAAAGCTGTTCACAAAGAAGTATCTTTGATAACTTTAAACTGAGGAAACTGAAAAGAGTTGTGGGTTTGGTGTGTTTGCTTATCACCAGAAATAGTGGCTAAATTGCAATACAATCTGATTAATTCAGCCTTGTTTTCTTCGTGTGAAATATTAATTAAAATTCACGCATACCATGTTTACATTTGTCAGATAAAATTCTCCCTGAATTACGTAGCTCCATTTCTAAGAGCTGAGCAGCAGTGCTTACAGTGAAAATACTGCTTCAGGCTCGAGACCAGTCATTGCAGCTCTCTAATATTATAGAAGCTGTCTAAACAACAAGCAGCTGCAGGTACAGGAAAACTGGCAATATCAGCAGTTACGAAAGCCATAGATTGGTGCTAAAGGCACGTCTCTCTCTGCTGAGGTGTGGTGGTGGCAGCAGGGGGGTGCCAGCCTCACGACTCCCCCACGGGAAGCAGAAGCTGTGCGGAGGGACACGTGCTCCGGGTGCCTCGAAGATGTGTTTCAGTCACTAGCCTAAACACAGCCTTTCTGGCTAAACAAAATCCCCAGTGATATCCTACTAGTGACACAAATCATGTTAATCTTCCAAAGCCATGCCTAAGAGTTTAGTTTTCTCCTTTTAAGCAGCTAGTTTCAAAAGGATTGTATCCAACTTGAAGCTGGGAGAAAACTGTGTAGAAAACTTGTTTTAGTGAGGAGAAAAGTATAAGGGAAACAGTCCCATATTGACAATTAATGAAGTAAATGTGAATGCATTAAATAAACTTGTTAATATTGCTGCTGGTCACTTTCTCCTTGCAACTGAACTGTGCAATATCAGCTCCCTGTTGTTTGTTTGAGCAGAGCAGCAGTTGCAGCTGGTTTATTTCAGACCAACTCCCAAGCAGATGGTGGCTCCTGTTCTGTAACTTTCTCTTCTGTTTTAAGCAGGCACAGGATGCTGTTTTAGTGAAGACATTGAGCATGGCCTACAGACTCTTTGGCACCAATTGAAGATTATTTTTTGTACTGGTGGGGGTTAGAGGCCTCAGGTTTCAACTAAGACCCCACAATCTTTGATATCATGCAAACCTAAGTGTCTTGCTTCTATATGGGCGCAGCCCTGTAACCATGGAAAGCATCAGAGGAACTTCCTTGCAAGCTCAAGAGGTTTGGCAATAGGACATTGGCAACAGGACTATGCCAGTTGTCTGTGGCCTTTCCTGCCCTGATGTCTTGAAAGTAAGTAAATAATGAGGAGGAACCGGAGGATGGATTCATACCTGAAGTTCTTGGGAAAATGGGACACAGAGGGACTGCCTACAAATACTGTTTTGTAGTATTAAATAAATGCTATTGTCACTTCCATTTTACAGGCAAGAGCTAAGTAAAAATTCAAGATTACCATTGCAATGTCCCTGACAGAGCTGAGAGCGGATCACAAGATTGCTGAGTTTTGTACTACCCTGAGGGATGGTCCGAAGAGGCAGGGAGCTAGTGGCAGCACACCAGCAGAAGTGGCATACAGAGCTGTAAAGTGAGCAGTGCCCATCATCCCCATGAATTACTGAATCAAAAGGAACAAGGAACTTCACAAACCTACAGCCAGCCTGAAGCATTGCTCCACAGAAGTAAGTGGGTTTTATTCAATATAATGAATAAAGTTGCTATAACTGGATCTTGAACTTATTTACCAAGACTTTGAAATGTTGCTGTTCACTCTGGCACAGGCATTGTGTTCCCAACACAAATCTGGGAAAGGCAGTATCAGGGTTTAAATTTTCCATCTGACTCAGACCAGGGGTTTGTCTTCATGTCTGAAGCAAAGGTGTCTTCCCTCCGGTCTGGGAGGATATGGGAGCTATCAGGCTGCTACAGACAGCGCGGACCTCTAGTTTTCACTTTTTCCCCCCAGTTCTTTCCCTGTCTGTGGAAAACTTAGCTTTTCCCTGGCACTAGGCCTGGAACTATGGTTGTGTCTCTCAGGTGACAGTCCTAAATCTCTCATTACTGTCTTCCTAGCCAAAATATCTTTTATGAGTCCATGTAAGCACAGAAGAGCATGAAGAGCATCTGGAGGAAAAGATGCTCGTGTGCAGAGAGCTCTGCCGTGGTGATTTGGGTGCACTGATGAAAGGGCAGCTGTGGGTCCAGGATGCCTCCTTGTCCTTTGGAAGAATGGAGTTATTAACGAGTATGAAGTGTATAAGTGGCCGACACAACCTCCTTTGATTTATAGCAAGCAATTATTTTCCTTTCTTTTTACCACTTGGAAGTGAACTACACTAGTACAGCAGGAGGGTAGGCAAAAGTTAAGCTTTCTACAGAAAGGAAGAGTTAAAAAGAGTTGGATTCAAATAAATTCTAGTGTTGTTTTCCAGTCCAGTTTTCAGACTGGAAACTGGCTGAAAAGTGCGTGTGCAGTTGGACACGAGGTTATATGACCCATGATTTTTAGAAGAGCCCCAAGCAATTTTGCAGGTTTTCCATCAGAGTGTTGGTACAGACGGCGAGACTTCCACAGGGATTTGCTCCAGGTCTTCCCCTGTGCCTCTAGCAGGTGTCATGGGGAAGCCTGGAATATCTGAGCCTCAGGGATGATTTAATTCCTTGCTTCTGCCCTGTCATTTAATCTCCATTGTTCTGCCTTTTCCCTGCGAATATGGCTTCTGACAGTATGTTTGCTGCCTTCTCCGTCAAGATCACTTGTGCCTTGCTCTAGGGACAAGTGACATAAAGCCCTTCTTGCTCAACAAGCAAGGCGCCTTGTGCTGCCATTACAGAGCTCTGACTGAATGCAAAACCCAAGCTGGTATTGCTCATACTTAATCAATTGTGTCACTGCCGAGGTATTGGTAATTCCTGAGTTGTGCCTGCTAGGCAGGCTGGGAAAATAGTAAGGAATGGCCAGGAAGAAAAATCACTTTGCAACAACCAGACGTGCAGAGTCTGAAGTGGCAAAAATTTACAGCATCTGCTCCTTGGGCCTGAGACAAGATGACTCCATGCAATGCAAGGTAAGCTCATCTTTTTACTGTTGTTGTGCTCTCCTCTCTAAATTTTAAACCTCAGAGCTTTCCCTTCTGAGCCACGGTTGAAACTGTGATTGAATGCTCTCTTCTGTTGGGAAAATTTCAGTTTTTTGCATGGTAGGGCTATTGCTTCTCAGAGCAATACTTCTATTACTGCACATTTTAATTATTGCTCATTGAGAACGGGATAAGTGGAGCTCGAAGTCCATAGCATTAAAGCTATCCACAGACAACCGAAGTGTGCCTGTTACTGTGCTTAGATGATGTCAGCAGCATACCATTTACCTAAGCTATAAATGTCACTGATGTGATTTGTGCCACCGAAGAAGATTTGGGGAGAAATTCTAACACACAGCAAAAGAAAGAAACCTTTAAGGAACAGATGGACAGGCAGGATTTTCACACTCACTGTTCATACGTAAGAGCACGGAGAAGCCCATATTTAAGGCAGCAGATTTTTGCTGGGGGTGAGCACATCTTGCACATCCCTTGGCACCTGTGCCTTCTCATGGCACACCGTGCCCGCAGCAAAGCCCTGTGGGAGCCCAGTGGGTGTGAAGAGGTGCCAGGTGGGTGCCAGCTCCATGCCTGCCTGGAGAGTTTTCCTGCCAGTAGGAGCTGGGATGAGCAAGGCTGGGCCAGGGGAAGGGCAGACACCCAGGCATACCAAACTGCTCCTTTGGGCAGAGCTTGCTTCCTGCCTCTGCTGCAGGGCTGTGGGCTCATGCTGTGCTCCTTCAGGGATGTAGGGTGCTGGTGAGGGACATGGGGTGCTGCCTTTGAACTCCAAGTAGAAATTCTGCTGTTTGAGTGGAAGAAAAAAGTCTTGCAAACTCTTCTGCACTTGCCTGCTCTCAGCCTGTGGTTCGCTGAGTGGGCTCTGGTGAAGTCACTCCTGTGACTCTGTACCCGTGCTGCAGCAGCTCAACCTCTGCATCTGCAACTCTGCCTGCAGCTTCTCCTCTGAGCTCCCTGCTGTGCTGCTCCTGGATCCCCCTTCCGGCCCAGGGGAGGCCTTCTCCCCCAGATGTGCTGTTGAGCAAGGGGAGGTCAGAAGGAATGTTGGGATATTTTTGGTTTTTTATTTTTTTTATCGTTTCAGATTTAGTTGGGGTTTTTTTTCAGCCTCACAGTCAGCCATGAGACAATGTAGGTCAGTGACAGGGCAAGGCTGGGGACATTATAGGTGTAGCTGCTCTTTGTGCATCAGGGTGTCACACAGTGTATTCCACAGCCCATTTTATTTTGGGAGGGGTGGCGTGAGGGGAAAGTTGCATCCCCTGAATTTAATTCCTGATAAATGTGTGCCAAGTTGGGTGTATGCTTTTCCCGTTCCCAACCCCCCCCCCCCCCC
>VZTG01006424.1:157051-287212 GCA_013397845.1 Melanocharis versteri
TGAGGGGATAAATTTATACTTATTTCTGGTCTCCATCCTGTTTGATGAATTCATGGTGCCATCTGCTGATTAGAAATGGAATTAACACTGAGTCCTGATCGGGGATAACATTCTGCACTGCATTTCAAAATAGAATTTAATTATGTGATTAAACAACATCTTTATACATGGAAAGCACAAAATACATGGATTTTTTTTTTTTCCTCACCTGAAAAGCCCAGCATCTCTAAATTGCCTAGACTACTTTGGCATATATTCCTGTCTCTGCAGGAACTGGAATAAGATCCGTACCTCAGAAATATCATTCCAAAAGTACAGTGGTGCCCGAAGGATTTCTCCTTGCTCCAGTGCTCAGAGAATTTGTATACATCTACCCCTGCTCTCCCCACCAGACTGAGAGACAGTTTTCAAAAACATTTTGAGCTTTTTGGAAAAAGGGAAGATTATGGGTTTTTTTTCCTTTTTTAAAAAAACAGCAGTAACCAAAATCAGCAGATCAAAATGTATGCTTTGAGCTTGTTTGTGAAGTTGGCAAATTCTTTCCCTTTTTATCTGGAATCAGCAAAATTACACAATGTGATCACATGGGCAAATCTGCAACTTAAAAACCCCAAACAAACAAACAAACCACTAGTGAGTGGGGAGAAATTGGTCTTGGCTGTCTTTATGTACGTTATTTCTAAATTTCAGATTTCCAAAAGCCCCAAACCTCTTGTCTGGGAAACAAACAAATAATTTGCCAGTTCTACTGATGGTACATGAACAGGGATGAGCTTTGCTTCTGCAGATCTCTCCTCCAGCTGTCTCATGCTATTATTGTCTTTTCTGAGCTGACTGCTCCTTCTCTCCCAAACGATTTCCCCTGAAGCAGCCTGCTTTTCAGGAGTTTGTTTCCCGTCCTCAGGCAGATGCACAGCATCACCAACCTAAGAACCTGGCAGTCAACCTGGAAAAACAGATATGGGTCTAGAGTTAGAGATCCAGGGCACCTCCATCCCCAGGTGGCCATTGTCTTTTGATAGGCTCTCCATGAAGAGTGAGCAATAGAAAATGTGTGGGAATCAAGGAGAAACATCTTTAAAAAATATAAGTACTTCACTGAATGCAGAAGGGCTGAGAGGCTTAATTGAGATACACTGGCTCTGCTTCTGAAATATCTGGTTATTTTTCCTTTAGAAGAAAACACAAAATGTATTCAAAATGGCAAACGTTTTCCATGTACGCTTTTAAAGCACAGCCCCTTTTCTGTCCTTTTTCTGTAAGCACAGTTATTGCCTATAATAGCTTGCCGGCGTTCCTAAGGTTAATAGATAAAATAGATAAGAGATAATAGTGTTCCATGTAGCGGTGCTTTAGGGAATACTGTGAATATTGAGGTAATTGGGGAAGCCTGTAATGGGGAACGGGGGGTCACTGAAGAGAAGTCAAGGTAAGATTAGAAAAGCTGGGCTGCAGATCTCAGGAATACTTGATAAAGGTCAGAACTAGAGGCCACCGGATCATTTTCTCTTGAAATACAGAGTCAAATAAAAAAAGGAGAGGGTAGAACTAGAGCAGAACCCATTATTTCTGACATCTAATTATTGTATACATATTGTTATTTTAATAAGATTAGCCAGCAGTAATGGTAAAGCACTAGTCCCTTCCCTTTATATACCTGAGAGATTAGTCTGCCTACCAGCAGTGCAGTGGCACGCTTAGAGATGGGCATAAAAGATGATGGATTGGTTAAGGAATAACTTTGATGGTTTCCTCCTCTCTTTGTACATTTAGGTTCAACTTTGAACAAGCTGTTAATGGCAGGTGGTGGTGAGCCAGCTACAAGTTAAGAACTGGCTTGAATTATGCTATAAATGGGCAGCCAGAATTTACATGAAGAATGTTTGGAATTTGGAGGGTCATTATTTTTAATCCAGGTCAGACCTGTTAAATTAGTCTTTCAGTAAAAACAATGCAAATGGGATTTTTTTACAATGTGTCTTTTTAATCCCACCCCAGAGATAAACACAAGGAATACTTTTTGCTTTCTACTTAGTGTAAGAGGGACGAGTTAGAATTTGGTATGGCTTCTTAGTTTAAAATGTTCCTCCGTCATTCTGTTGTATCAAACCCTATACAAACTTTGTTGTTTAATAGTAATAATTTGTGTTTGATAACTCCTGGGTACCATAGCTGTGGACCAGGACTGCAGTGAGGGTGGGACTTGGAGCTGAGGTCAGAGGAGTGGATGGTTCCTGTCTTCAGGAGTTTGTAGCACAACATGGCAACAGATGAATAGGGAAGTCAGAAAACAAAGAAATTGAAATGCTATTGGGTAGTAGCCTCATAATACAATTTGTTTTAGGGTTGCCATGCTCTTTTGGTAGGATTACTAGGAGCGTAGAGAAGGAAAATGAAGCAATGTGACGTGTGTCTATGATGAATTCCTGTTAGAGAAGGAGAAAGCATGAAGATAATTATTTTAAAAAGTAATTAAAAGATAATGGAAGCTGGATGCATAAGGTAAGTAGAAATTAAGGAGGTTATGGTGGGAATAAATTAGGGTACACATTAGACGTAAAGAAAAACGGGTTGCATTTTGTGTGAGAGAAAATATTGGCCTGATGAAAGTGAGAAGCCAGGAAAGTTTTGGAGGGCCTTACATTTTTGGTTTTTTTCACTACTCACAATGGCACTAGAGGCTGTGAGAAAGAGACTAACCAACAAATCATTAGTACAGCATACCTGCACTCCCTCGTTGAGGTAGATATGCTTAATTTGAGCAGAAATCCTGTGAAAGGCAAATGAAATCCATATACAGAATTATGGTGAGATGACTTCAAGTTTTTCAGTCATGTCAGCAGTGTGATCTTTGTAAATAAGGCTTCTCTGCCTCATTTGTATTAGAACAAATACACAAAAAATATAGGGTACCCCAATGGTTGGTGACAGCCCCCACTGTGCATAGGAGCTGGACATTGCACGTCTAGCAATTTCCTTAGGGCAGTAGCCTGAAGCTTGAAGTCAAGAACTGGACCTCCTAGAAACCCATGCTGTTGGAGTGCGCTTCCTCTTGTTTATAGGTCTGTGTTAAGATTGCTCTTTCAACTCCCAGCTCTTCCATAGACATGCTGAAGTCTGAACTCCAGGAGGAGCCTATCTATAAGGTCAGCAAATGCCTGTGCATGTACCACTGATGTTCTTTTCTCCGCAAACATTTGTAAGCACTGCAGCGCCAGTTTCTGGGCTGACTCCTGCCCTCGGCTGCTGTTGGTGCTCTGCATGCTCCAGTCTCACACGAGCAGCTGAGGGGAAGCAGGGCACTGAAACAGAAACTCAGACATGCTCTCGTTAGGTTACGTACACCTTCACACTGATCTTTACCTCACATGGACCTGAATTTACAAGGCAAAGGAATAGTTAAAAGAGTTAGAACACGTTGCAGAGGGGTGAGAAAACAGAGGCTCATTAAACTTTATGCCTGCAAGTCAAATGTAAACTGTATAGTGTCATTTTTGTTATTGCTTTGAATTTTAATTCCATGCTTTCTTAACTAAACACATTTAATCTCACCTTTTCCACATGGTAATAGAGAATGAATCTCAAGTTTAATTTAAATGCTGCGCGAGATTTTGAGGAATGCTGGCATCCATGTTAGTACGTAGGATACAAGTGTGCTCTCCATTTCAAGGAGAGGAAAGATATTTTCACTCTGAAGTACATCAGGGACTTGATTTTACTATCCACAAAGCAATTAATAACATATTAGTATATATGACTACATTCAATGTTTGCTGACAAGTCCACATGCTTCTGTGTAGAACATATTTTCTTCTGAATACGACATCTTTCTTAACCACCAAAGAGTATAAATATTGGTCTTAGTGCTTGAACGAGTCACATCTCAAACAAGTGAATCATTTCTAAACACCATGCTTTACTGTGGAATTACTGAATTTCTGTGCAGATCAAAGCTGTGACAAATTTTCATATTTCACTGAACATAGCTGTATGCATTTGTTCTGTTCAAGCAGACTTGGTCCAGAGGGTATTGCAGCGTGTTTCAGAATGAGTTCTCTTTATTAAAGCTATTCTCATTGAAAATAATAGAGCAGCACAATTTTAAGCTTGAGCTGATTGAAAAACTTTTCATGGAAAGTTCTCTCAGAAAGTACCAATTTTCCTGAGAGGCACTCCCACTTTGAAATTCTCTTTAGTTCTCAGGTGTACCCTGCAGCCCGTGTCATTGACAGTGGGCTATTTTGGGCAGTGAAGTGCCTGCACACAGACCTGGCACAAACTGTGACCATGCACTCATCTTTCTTGTGCCTTGTTAGGCTAGCAACCCCCTCCATCAAAAGGTGTTTTTCTTACTGAATCTAGTTCCAGATAGGAGCAATAGCATCAGCAGAGCAGCAGACGTGCTGGGACATTGTGGAACAGCACAGCACAGAAAGTGCCAGAGACAGATGCAGAGCACACAGATTTTCACAAAACTGTGTTGACTTCCACTCTGTTTGTATCATCTGACTTACAGTGTTTCCCAGCAGCTGACAGTCAAGTCTTTGGTGTTTTTCTCACGATAGTTCTACATAAACAAAAGTTTGGAAGGAATATTTCCACATCTAAAATCCTTTATGGCGAATATTGGCTGTGTTAGGCAGTGATTAAGTGGAAACTGATGAATCATTCAGGCTTGAATTTGATACAAACAAGTAGGAAAGTAGTTTTTGTTTACTTTTCCCAGGTAGGTAAATAATTATGATCAGAACCAGAAACTGAATGAAAAATGAAAATTACTTTAACTTCTTGAATACAAAGGCTACATATGGGACATATTTATTCTCATATATAGATGTATCAGTCAGAATTGTACAAGTTAGTAGGAACTGGAAATGGGTGTACTTACGGAAATGGGTGAAGATTCTGCAGACTCTTCTCCTGGGAGTAAATTATTGTCTCGGTGTCACTTTTGTGGGTGACTCCAAAGGATGTGGAAGAAAAATGGTTTTAAAACAAGAGAAAAGTTCTGAATGCTAATTTGGTTACTCCAGAGCTGAATGGAAAAGCCGTTAGGGAAAATACTCTGAATGGGTTTGGCAGCCTGTGCCATAAGAAACATTACCCATAGCACATGCAGACAGACCAGTTAAGTGGAAACAATACTTTGCTTTTTTCCCTTGAAACTGATCGTAGTAGATATGTTGTTAAGAAGTGTTAATCTGCTGTAAGACACAATTACTTCATTTATTAAGCGTTCTTTGCTGCTGCTAACAGCTGGGAAACCACAAGTAAGAGGTAAAACATCCTCCAGATGCTTGGGGAGCCAGGTTTTTGGAGAGTCAAGGGGGTGTGTTCATGGGCTGGTAGAACAGCAGTGTTGGTGTGAGGTGTAGGGCAGCTACCCTTAGGAGAAGAGACGTGGATCAGAATTCATGGCAGGAGCAATTCTGAGCAGCCACATGCCCTGGCAGTCTGTCCTTGCTGCTATGTCTCACTTCTGCGCCCGGAGCTGCCTCCACACTTCACCTTTACTCCATTTTAAGCACAGGTATGAGTCATCCCACTGCCAGCAATGGGATTGCTCATTTCCTGTAAGTCTGCAGGGAAAGGAGACTGACACGAAATGCTAGATTTATTTGCCAAAGACGCATATATAGATTACGTTTATGTTATATATCTGTTTTTAGCTATCCGTCTCTTTTCTACAATTAATCAGTGCCACAGGATTATTAAATAAATATTTACATTAAATATATAGAGAAAGTTATACAAATTAGGTTATATTGACATTGATGATCTGTTTTATGTTAATATTTATGCCCTTTGGTTTGTTGCAAGTGAATTCAATTATAAATACTGTGTTTCTTAAAGCAAGGTCTATATAATAGCAAGTTTTGAGGTAATTTTGCTGGCATGTTTTGTGGAAAGCTTGTTTTTGGAGCACAGCTCTACTCAAAAACCCTGTATTTCCAAAAGTGATATGGAAATTTGGTAGTATACTGGAGTCTGATGTCCCTGGAAATAAATCAGATCTGGGGCCAGAGGAACTTCCAGGAATCATCCAGGGTCAGGTAGTTCAGATGTGGCATATCTTTCATAAAAGCAATGAGGAATCTCAGTAAGTTGACAAGCATGCAAGTCATCAGACTTTCCACATGCAGTCATGTAGTGCAAGTGCAATAGGGTGTATTAATAGTACTCCAATGTAACATTTTCCAAGTGTTTTGTAGTAATACTGGTTGGGTCATGTACTTCTAACAAGCGTTAACGTTCCCCAGGGAAGACTCAGAGTATGAAGTGCCTTATACTACCGTAAAATGCGGAATAATCAAATCTGTGAAGGACAGGCCACACTGAAGCTGACAGGAATATATTACACTCGTGTATTGTGTAACAGGCATTCCCTCTATTTCAGTGAGGAACTGGAGGAAATTATTTTGAAGTATATGCATTGTATACATGAAGCAGACCATAACTTTACATAATGCTCAAGTTTCCTACTTAATCAACACATGCCCGTGGCGGGCTCCTGGAACAGAAGAGACCTGGAATTGCTGCTGTCACTCCAAAATCTTTGCCCAGTATCCTTTCCTCCCCTTATGTTTATTTTCAATAGCACCTGGCTCCGCACTGAGTTGTTGGACAATCAGGGTCATGTTCTTTGCCCCAGGGTATGGAGAAGGTGATGATGAGATGCCACATAGGTACCATTCTCATGAGTTAGTCTTTTGGTGAGGACATCCTGGAGTAGGAGCCTAACCTGGGGCTGAGACTGAAGAAGAATTGTGTCTAGATAACTTTTGATTAGTCTACATGCTGTTATTTTGAGAAAAAACCAAATCCATAGTTGAAAGATGCATCCAGTTAAGAGAAGTTCCAGTTGAACATAATGTATTTCCATTGATGGACCACATGGGCAAGGTTCATTCTTTCTTTTGTAAGAACAGTTACTGTTCACATGTCTTTAATAGATGGCAGTATTACCTGCCTGTCAATATAGCTAATAGCCAGTGCCACTGCAAATGATGGAACGTATAGCTCAATAGCCTAACAAGGTCTTTATATTTCAGCCCCAGACTCAGTTTGATGTCTGACCCTGCCCAAATTTGTACCCGAAGTTTCACACAGCCCCCTGCTGCAGGGATGCCCAATATATCCTTACACATAGACAAAGCCTTTCCCGCTTTGTCTGCAGCTAAGGATGCTTCTGGGCAATGCTGCGTGTGAAAGTATAGATCTGCAGGTTCACATCTCCTGTGATTGTATGTCACGGCAGTCTGTTGCCACCTGCCCTGTGGTGGCTCCTGAGCTCTGCAACAGCAGGTCATCCTGTCCCAGCTTACAGGGAAACATTCCTCACAGCCCTAGAGCTACAAAAGCTTCTAAGGCAGGGACTGAAATATTTTGTTCTGTTAAAACTTCATACATACACACTTATACCCTACATATGATGATTTACAAGAACAACTTGTGTTTTACAGATTGTATGAACTTCCAAGTATATTTTAATATGGAAAAATTTCAGTTAATATCATAATCCATGTAATGGATTAACATCTGGTTCTGATTTCCCAAACCTCAGCTCCCAAACTCTTCAGAAATTAATGGGAAAGTCAGTAGAGAGCTTCAACACAGAGCATAGTATTAATTCTTCATGTCTGTTTCATTTTATCTTATTTAGACTTGAAAGATATTCTGTCCTACTGGCATGAGTTCAGAGATCTTCCCTCATCACCCATGAATGGGAGCCACATCACTATGTCCTCATATATTATAACTCAAAGGAGAATTTTGAGGGAGAACAGCCAGAGAAATTCAGCCCAATCCATGTCACGAGTTGTATAAAACAGTTCTTGTACTTTCCACTGGTATGACCTTTTCCACTAGTTGTTATTTGAGGTACTTTAATCAGCAGATTTAGAATTTATTGATTAATATAGGTCTCCATTTCCAGACAGAAAGAGCCTTGTTAACCCCCCTCACTGTAAGCCAGTGAAGAATTGGACCAATCTGGAAACTCAAGTTTGTTGTTTCAGTCCGAATATCTCACACTGTGGGAGTTTTGCAGTTGATTTCAATGGTAATTATGAAACAAAAGAGAAAGATTTATACAGGTATGAGTGCTATCTGTATGTGGCTTCCTATTTCTTAAAATCTGTTTGTGTTGTGATGTGAGATGTTGCCATTTTATTTGGCAATGGCATTGGTGCATATTAGGTAATAAAGTGTCAGGGTACTGTGAGGGCTGGAGGCTCCCTTGGGTCTGGGAATATCCCCAGGAGATGGAAGGGCATTTGTAATCATCCCTGGTAGGTGACTGCTAATTCAGAGTAACCATGTTTACCTTTCTTTTATGCATTAAAAATTTTTTGAAATTAACCATCCTTATTTTTTTTCTTTTGCACGGAACAATTATTTGCCATTATCATGAGTATGTAACTGTCGCATACAAAGTATTTTGTGCACTTATAAACTCACCATGTGCTTTCTTGGCACCCCAATATTCCATTGCTGCAGCTGATAATTTATGCTTTTCATTTAATAACCCTTGCCAAATTATATGAAGTCTAATTTGACCCTTACCTCTGTACATCTAAAAGTGATGGTATGACCAATTTTTTTATGTCCAAAAGTAGGACTGAATGTAGAAGAGAGTAAATGCTCAGAGTGCCCAAAGCTCTCAGATTTACACCTCGAGATCAAAGACCTAATCTTATCAAATTCATTCCTCTTTCATGAGCAGTAGCCACGGATTGGCCAGAGTTCAAAAAAGTTTGAGAACCTAAGACTCACTGCGTACCTCAGGTATGCAGGTGATAACAAGGATACAGGCAGGTCATGGCTGTGACTGCAGGGCAGGGGATATTTAAATAAGAGATGTGCGTGTGGCCATTAGGACCAGAAGGGTACAGACAGCCTTAAAAGCTTTGCAAGAGGAACAGTTGGTGAGAGAAGACAGATTTTGGCAGGAATGAGGGAAAGAGGTATTGTTGTAAAAAGAAGGAGGATGACAAGGAAGACAAACCTTTATTTCATATAACTTGGGTTGCTGCCTCCTGAGAAGCTGCTGCTCCATTTTGCTGCCCACCAGGCTGTGGCAATTCTGCTCTCACCATAGAGGGAGGTGTGTGTTTTATCCCATGCAGCTGGCAATGTAAGCCCCATTGCTTTAGTTCTGCAGCTGAACCTGCAACATTTCTGTATGTTCAGAAGTGATAGCTGGAGGCAGAAGTGCTGAGGTAGCCCAGAGGGAAAGCAGAGCAGTCCTGAGCACCGCAGTGAGACCCTGTGAGGTGTTAGTGTCCACCTTGGTGACTGTTCAGGCTCACAGAAATCTGTGTTCCACAGCTGAGCACTGCACTGGGACTGCAGCCATGACCCTAGCTGGAGGCATGTGCCCCTGGGCAGTGAGGCAGCCCTGACTGCCCCAAGCTGTGCAGGAAGATGCCTACACTGGGTCCTGCACATAGGCTGGGACTGGAGTGCCTTCCTTCTCTCAGTAAATCAAAACCTATCACAGCTTGATTCAAAGCACTCCTGAATAAGTGAGCCTTTCAGCTGGCGTAAATAGATTTCTAGTTTCTTTCCCATTCCTCAGCATCCTTGGGTCCCCAGAGAATATAATCAAGCACAGGAGACGGTAACAATGAGGGCTTGGAGATTATGTAGTATCCAGGCACAGCATTGAGGAGTCATGTTTGCTGACATTAGGTTGACTACAGCTTTACGGTCATTTTACACATGACAGCATGTCATCTGTGTAAACCTTGCTGGAACAGGAGATTGCCTATGACTAGCTGCTGTGAAATTGAAATGATTTGTCTGTGTCTATGTGGACTTAAAATCATGGCTACTGTTTGCTAGTCATTGCAATTTCTCAAGCTTCTTTTCTAACTTGGTGTAATTTTGTAGTGGAGACAAGGCATTAAAAGAGCTCACGGTGCAGGTGTGTGTCAGATCCCCAGTTCATCAGTGCCTCCCGTCAGCTTCCCATCAGACTGAATGGGCTTCACCTTGAGAGCACAGATCATATAGTATTTTCCTAACTTCAGTAGAATTTATGCCAAGGGAAATCTGTGCTATTGCAGAGGGAAGTATTACCCAAGGTCGCTTAGGGTAACAGAAATGAGCTGTAGCTGATGTGGTTTCTGGTGAACAACCCGTGGATTCAGGTACCATTTAGCATAACAGGTGTAGAGTTTGAGCCCTTGGGTTCCTGTTCTTTCAGGGTAACTGTATAGAAAATAATAGATGTGCCAGCCTGCCCCTTGCACCATAGCAATTTTGTAAATAACCATTATGCCTGTTCTCATTTTTCAGACTTAACCAAGCTATATAGTTTGTGGTATAGTTAAATATTAGGAAAATACTTTGAATATGGCTTTTAAGCATAATTTTGTATAAGTTAACTATATTTTGCTTTAAACCAGTATAGAAAAATTGAAAATGCTTTGTTTTATACTTTTTGACCAAAATCAAATGTTCCTGTATGGTCCATAACCTGACCATTCCTTGTGTCATAAGGAAAACAGAAATGTTCTATTTTAGTTTTTTGTGAAATTCTCTTTCATGTGACTTGAAGTACAGTAAAGATTGGGATAAACAGACTTAATGCAACATAACATCCAAGTACAGAACATTTTATAAGACAAAAGGAACAAAGACTCCCACTGAAAACCTGCTGGTGTCAAATAATCATTTATTCTGCTGTTGTTGACTTGCCCCTGTCTAAATGACAGGGGCTTAGCTACAGGAAACAATATTCCAACAAATGCTTGTGAAACCCTGTATAATTCCTGTCA
Source organism: Melanocharis versteri (assembly GCA_013397845.1). Classification (NCBI taxonomy): domain Eukaryota; kingdom Metazoa; phylum Chordata; class Aves; order Passeriformes; family Melanocharitidae; genus Melanocharis; species Melanocharis versteri. The sequence goes on from VZTG01006424.1 coordinate 167,836, forward strand.
CATCAAAAGCCTGTGTGGAATTGTGTGCTTTTGGCTTCAGTGCTCTTTTTTTCTCACACATACAGAAACAATACATGAGGAAGTATTTATGCTTATCAAGAAAGAGGGCTACTTTTTACAAACAGAGCATGCCAATGAATCTTAAACTGCAGGTCTGAAGTTTGGGTGAATTTCAGGGCTGATGTCACATATTGTGCTCAAGAGCTTTTTCATCATGCTCTCCATGTTTCTGTGGTAGCTGCTCGTGAGGTTTCGGATGGCTTCCGTTGTTTGCTCTTCTATTTTGGCAGAGAGGTTACCTTGGGAGCCCATTACCTGAAAAGCAGAAGACCTCTGAGCAAAATGAGAGGTTATATATGACCATGTTTATTGTACTTCATCATGTAGCACAAGCATAACACAAATACCTCACAGTGCTTCCAAACAGTAACGGTTTGATCTGGGTTGAACTGTATGCATAAAAACAGGATTAAAGGCAACTCTCATATGCTCATTAGCAATGGGAATCTCCCCATGTAATGAAAGTTACCCAGCTCGCTGAAGGAAAAACATTGTGTATGTTTTGTCTTTTATATGGCTCATTTTAATTTGTTTTCTATTTTAATGACTAGTCAGCTAAGTTCTATCACTGTGTGCTTCGTTTGGCCTCACTGAGAATGCCTGTGAGGGCAGCTAAGGACCAAACATGGAAAAGCTTTCCTGAAAATGCATAATTACAGTTTCAGAGTACTTGAAATGTCTTCAGCAGTTAGTGATGTATAACCCTCAACAGGCCTCAGACAAGGTCTTCTAATGTTACATTTTCTTATCTGGCGGAATACCAGACAGCTTCTGGCACAGTTAATATCAGGACATTCGCTTAGAATTTAATTGACTCTAGACTCACTGAACATTTTAGCAAGGTTATGTTATAAACAGATGCACACGTTCCAAATCTGTGACTTTGCTCCCTCCTCCCCCACTGCCCCAACATCTCTTGAATTCTTCCCATATGGAAAAGTCCTTCAGATACCAGCAGAGAAATTGGTTTCCAGCTAAAGAATTCCATGTGGAGAGAAGAAGACATTTCTGCATGCTGGCATAATAAGAAAGGAATAAGTAATATATTGTTCTTGTTCCTGCCATGGTTCTCTGGGGTGGACTAGCAGGTGCAGCTAACCTGTGATATATTAGTGGGGTACCTAGAGCATGACCAGAAACAAGGGAGGGGTCATTAACTCTATTTTCCATGTGGTTTCAGCCCAACTTAGTCCTTAAAAGAAAGAAAAGCATCTTTTGCACAAGCCACCTTCCCTGTTCCATTTATCAGTACCTGGCAACATTGCAAGACATTTGTCCATGACCCACGTGTAAAACACGTTTAAATTTGGAAGAAATGTAGGTTGTAGACATAACAGTAAGTATTGGAAAAAGATTATAGTTTTCTATAATAACTATTTTTAGCTGACATTTTATTTTAGATTTCAGACAAGTTGCAAGGGTTGTGTGTGGGAAAGGTTGTACGGCTTAGACCAGATTTATGGAGCTGATTTTTTCCACTGGGGAAAATAACTTTCTAGAGGTCCCAGATGGTTGCATATTATCCAGCTACTAAATACTTTTGAAAAGCCTCAAGAAAAGTATTATAATTTTAAGAAGAGCCTCTGCAGACCTGCTCTCTCAGCTCATGGTAATATTGTAACTTGAGATAGTAAATTCTTACTCTTCTATGTGTTTTTCCCTCTCTGCTTCTGAATTTGAAGACCTTTTTCTTGCAGAATGCAGGCAATGCTCTGCATAGGTTATGCTTTCTGCTGACCTTGAAGGTCTGTCCCTTATTTTGCCCATACAGATTTTAAGCTAGTGTCATTCCAAAGCTGCTAAAATATTACATTGGCTCAGAAGCCACAAAATTCAGAACTACGCTGCACATCTCCAGAGTTAGGTGACCTCAGACCCTGAGTGAAAACCACATGAACTTTAGCATGCTTTGAAAAAAGATTTTGTATGTTATTATTCTAACCTCAATCATAATTTTTATGTTGCTGTTTTTAATTTTGGATGGATATGAAGCATCTCATAGTGTGAGAAAATTTGCTCCTGTTTGGATTCAAGTGACACAAAGTAAGAGGAAGAATGGCATTAAAGGCGACTGTGACAAAAATTAAAAAAACTTGTGTCCAAATACCCGAGAAAGTAAACTGAACCAGGTATCAGAGCTCTCTCTGCACTGGCTTTGCTGGAGCTCCCGACTGCTTCCCAGACACAGGTTAATAATAATGGCATTTGTCTGGGCAGATAAATGTTTGACATAATGGGGTCAGGGAACGTGCAGGAGGACTGTAATGATCTTGTACAACGTACTGTCATTCGAGGAGCAATATGTGCTCTGTCCTGCCCATGTGAAATGTTCAGTCAACAAACAGCGGCCTTTCCCTGCAGCTTTAACTTTGTTTGCAATTAAAAAAATTGAGTTCTCAACAAAGCAACATCCTTTACTCTTCTGCTATCAAGACCTGGAACAAGAAGTCTGGCTTGACTGAAAAGGTGAACAAATTTTAGAGGAGTTTTTACTTTATTTTGTTGTCAGTAAACATCTGAAATTGTACATTTGAGACAGTTCTACCTGGCCTGCCTATGTGACAATGTGTCTCGGGGCTGGCAGGGTATGATAGAGACTTTGTGTGTACAGATGTTCCTAATGCTTGTGATCCCTGCTGGAAAATGTTTTATGTGAAGTGTGACTGAAACGACAGGTTTGTAAAACAGATTTTGTTTGACCTCTTTGGCTCTTTTTTTTTTGGTGACCGTTTTTGCACAAGTAGTTTCCTTGCCTTTGCACGATACAAGCTGGGGGAAAAAACAAGACAAAAAATGTAAGAGGAAGGTCACCAGGTAAAAAGAGAATGGTTTGTGGACTTTCATGGAAATACTAGAGAAAAATGAAAGATGACATAAATGTATAAAATGGCTTTATTCAGATATGAAAATATCAAGTCAGACAACTTTTACTATAGAAACATAGTGAAAAACTCCAAAGTTTTGGTGATTTCAGTTGATGAAGAATGCGGTCTTGTATGTAATGAAAAGAGACAGCTGAAGTGGAACAGAAACGGAAAGAAACATTTTCAACTTTTGCTTTTACTGACACATCCACCTTACTGAATGCTCCAGTTTTAGGACAGGAACTAGGTCTGTCTGTGATTATAGAATGAGGACCCAGAAGTATTTTTCCTTAAGGGACATATGTCTTCAAAGCATAAGCTGAACCAAACATGGAATCTGGACAATTTTAGTGGTGAAAGTCCACAATTTCTTCTACAAATGCATTCAAAGCCTGTGAAAAAGTCAAAATGAAGCATATATACACTGTAGTTGACATGCCTGTGTTTAATCAGTATGACCACACTGGTTTGTAGCAGTCTCCATGTAATACTATTGGAAGCAATTTGGTTTACCATTGAGCAGATTAGTATGACAAAAGAACATATGTGGGTTTCTTACTTACACTTGTTTCCTTATTTCTAAATTCCTTCTCCCTCTGTAGTCTGTAGTGGTCTATCTCAGCTGTGGCTTCTTCCTTGGCCTGCCTCAGCCTTTTACCCTTTCCTAGAGGGGCAAGAAAGAGGCATTTATTTCATACCATCACTGTATCCCCAAAGATGAATCTCTCCAAATCAGGTATTTGAGCTGGCACAGTAGAACACTGACTTCGCTAAAGTCTTGTCCATCAGATTTATTTGCACAAGAATGGTCAGAAGAGATGAAGTGATTTACTTAGAATCCTTTTTGACTGCTAGCCAGTCATGTAAGTACCCATCTTCTGAGACCAACTTCCTGTGCAGAAGCACACGTCAACTGAAGAGCTTCTTGGTTTGCTGACAGCAGAAGTCTTTTCGCAACTACACGTCTTCTCGCAGCACAAATGCATTTTTTCCTAATCACAGCTTGGTGTTTAAATAAATATCTATCTTTTCTACATCAGCAATTGTAGCAGCCAGATAACAGATTTTAGTTGTCACGGATGGGAAAAGACGTAATTCCATAAGATTTCCTGTATTGATTGGTTGCCAGAATCCCTTCATCCCACACCAACTGGATTCTGCTTAGAGCTGGCAGATATCCAAAATACTGCAAGATGTCTTAACAACTACCAAACTGAATTGCAACTTTCAGGCTTTGTCCTTTTCTTCCCCCATCCTTTTCCACTAACCTTTGTTAAATGCAGAGGTGAGTGATTAAGAGAAGGAGGTCAATGGTATTCTCTGCCAGTGCACAGAAACCATGAAAGGGATTATTTTTTTTTTCTTTTCATTTTAAACAAGAAGGTGATCTATAAGCCAACATTTTGGGGTGTAGTGGAAACTAGAGCCTTCCTCATCACCAGGCTTGTTTACATACTTAATTTTGTTTGCTGTGAACAGTTACTTTGTTTCAGGTAAAACGCTATGGGCTTGTCAAATCAAAAGCATGTAAGTCATTGCAGGACTGGGCATTAGGTAGTTTCTGGATCTAGTAGGGTTGTCATGTAAAGAATAAGTGTAAATGGTTTGATAGAAATGTGATGTTTAAGGTTTTCCACGAAGGAGCTGGGGAGGGTGTCATAAAACCCCTATGGGCTTCTCTGTCATTTTTAAAGTTAATAAAATTGCATGGATCTCCTCAGGATTCTGCCACAATACCTTGTGAGGAAATATTAATTTTCTAACTGTAAACCTCTTGTATGGAATGTTGATATGTTATACTTGAGACACCTGGGCTGATGCTGATTTTTGGGGTCTCTTTCTGCTGTACAGCTAGAATTTTAGGAGTGGGGCAATAAGGTCGCTCCCTTTTCTTAACAGGAGAAATATCTTCAGTGGCTGAAAAACTGCTTAGTTGCTTAAATTATGATATCACAAGAATGTGAGACTGGTGGCACAGGCAACTGAAAGAGCCGTCTTGATCTCGTGTGGCACATTGATTTTTTTACTTACTATAACAACCTATTTAAGATCACTGAGCAATAAGAACCTTTTTTTTTTTTTTTTCCAGGCTTTCAATGCAAGCACAGAAGATGAAAGGTACCTTTTCTCCTCTCGTGGTATCCCAGAGAACATTCTCCACCTAGGCTAGGATGACGAGCATAAATATTTCCCATTTGCTTTCTCCAAGCTGTTACACTGGATTGGTTACACATAAGCTGGGCTTCTGAAGCCTTATCAGGTGTGTCACATAGCAACTTGCTACTACTGAGCATGGCATAATGAGGAAGCTGAAGCTTGGGAGGAAGATTGTTTCTTTTAATACATCTGAGATTCAGCAAAAGACTGGGTAAAATACCTGATTCAGCAGGAAATTACTTCCCTAGTTGATGGCTCCTTCCAAAATAATTACCTGCAGATGGGTGAGTAGAAGCAGAGAGATGCACAAAATGGGAATTACCTTTTAAGTCTTGGTGCCTGGACTGTTGGCTTTTGTGGACATGCTTGTTGTGGAACCTTGGGGGTGGCACTGTATACAGGTTTTTACAGGAAGGAGCAGCCCATTGAGGAACTAGATAGCTTTATTGACTCCCAGTCCATCAGTGCAGGGCTGTCTTGTGTGGGAAATGATATTTCTCAGAGTCCTTCAGCCATTGAGTCTCTGTGCTTATGTATAAAATGGGAGAGAGGCTGTTTAAAACCTAGTGGGTACTTTTCCAGAGTTTGTATTTGTTTGATAAAGGCTGATTTCCCCCAGCTTCTGCCACTCACTGCATGAAGTGTTGGGACCTGGATGAGAGAACTGACAGATCTGTGTAAGAGCCTGACATTTCTCTGGACAACAAAATTTGGAACTATGTTTAGGTCTGTATTTTGAAGTTTCCCTTATTCTCCTCTCCAAATGTGGAGCTGATCAGCCTTTTGTAGAGTTTCCACTTTGTAGGAGCGGAGCCGGGGGGTGATTCTCTGGAGCTGGCAGTCAGGGGGAGTGATTATGATGAAGTTTTGCCAATTTCACCAGCTGAGGAAATGGATCTCTATAGCAAATTAAATTATTTCAAAATCAGTGGGATTTTAATTTCAAATTCCATCTGGGGGGCCATCTGTAGTAAATATGTTGCATATTTGGCCACCAGATAGATAAATATATCCATTTAAAATGCACAAAATGGAAAGAGATTAAGTGTAAAACAACAGTTCACTTGCCTCTGACAATGTAGATAGTGAACCAAAGAGTATATATATACATACGTGTCAGCTCTTGACAGTGCTCTGGAGTAAGCACAATGCACAGGGTGTCACTGTAGGGTGGCAGCCATTTCATTTTTCCATGATGCCTTTAGGATTGGCACAGCAGGAACCTGCTGCTTCCTATTTAATTAAGTGGAAAAGCTGTGAGTAAATTACTGCTAGCTCAACAACATTGTGGACAGAATCGGCAACTGCCAACATATGCGATAGTGCATATGCTGCACCTGATTAAGTTAAGCAGAAACTAGAGCTTAACCTGCTGTTCCACTAGAGACAAACCAAAATTAATTATTCAGTCTGTTGTTAACCACTTGTCTGCTACCATAGCTGTGCAATACAGGACTGCCTTTTCAAAGCCTCACTGATCTGCTGGGTTGGGTTCTCGGCAGAGCACAGCCAAGCTGACATCAACCCTTACACATTGAAGGGTGGTAGAGCACTGAAATTTGCCATGTTAAAATCATGCAAAAAGAGGGCAAGAAATGCAGGAGGATGGGAAAACCAGGCTGGCCCTGTGACATTTCCTCAGGATCATAGAGGTGAGGTACAGAAAGCCCCAAGTATGAAGAGATTTTTGCTGCAAAGGTCATGCTGTGGAGGCCAGGATTGCTGCTGGCTCTCTGTCCCTCCTTCCATCCTTGAAGATGAGGAGCAGCAAAGCAGCTGAGCTATGCCTGGTTTCCTTGTCCACAGCCTATAAATTTTTAGGCATCATGTTAAATTGGCCAAATCTTAAAATACTTGCCGTGACCAGTCAGCCCAGTATAGGATTTTCTTGCCTAACATGGGAAGGTGTTATTAGCACAGAGAAAGGCTGTATTCTTCTTTCTAGGTATTTCTGTGATGTTAATGAAACACCTTGCTCTGGTTAGATCCAGAAGAACTGGTGTCTTTTAGGTTGTTGGAGTTTTTTAGATCTTGCAAGAAAGACAACAGGAGGCAAAAATGTTGCATTCTAATTTGTTCAAACACTAAGTTATCTTACTTTCCAAAAACTGCAATGCTAAAATTGGAGTTTTGTTTTCAAACATATCATCTAGGCCTCTAGCTGAATTTCTGCATAGAAATCAAGTCATTTGAAGAAGTTGCCAAAAATTAATCATATTTTCTTAAAATAGAACCATTTCAGTCGTCTTTGCTAAATTGTCTGGAAAATGGGATTTGGGGATCTGCATTCTGAGAAAACTCTTTTGTACTTTTAATAAAATAGAATAGAGGCAGCTGAGCATTATGTATAGCTTTTTCAGTAGATAAAATATGTCTTGGATATTATCCAAGGGAGCGCCATGGATATAATTCTGTTTACAATATCTTATTTTGATTTACATTTGGTTTTAATCTTATTTCTGATAATCTTTCATCTGAGTTTTCTTTTTATTAGGCATGAGAAATTCAAGGGAAGACATAAAAAATCTATAGGAGAATAAGTTTTGCTAAGCCCAGTGTTCATAACACATTTGTTTCCCTCATTTTACCCAAAAGGATTTTCAGGAATTGATGTCTTGGTGCTGACAATGCTCAGTTAACTATTTCTAGGATCGAAATTGTACTTAAAGTAAAAATGATAGATAAAGCAGCACCATGTTCAAAAGGCCAAAGTATTGCAGACTGGTTTGGCTTGTGTTTAATCAATTTAATAGTTTCAGCCTTGCATATGTACATTTGCTAATTAATTAATTAAGCTATTAATAGTTTCTCAGATATAAATGATATCAGCTAATGATATCATGCCAGGATAAAGGGTATTGACCAAGAAGCAAGAAAAAAGCATGTACAGAGGAGCTTTAGCACTATATTTTTGTTTTGTGTATATCAATATAATTTTATTTGCTAATTTTTTCAGTTATTTAAAGTGGCTTTTGCCTTACCAACACCTGCACATATGTCAGCAAAACCTGGGCCCATTATCTGTTTATATACAATATTATGTGTGTGTTCACACTACATTTTGATTGGTTATGTGAGTATCAACTGTAAACACTGAAGGCTTTGCATCAGAGTAGTTTTGCTAGCCACATTTCCTTGCAAATGCTTTTCCTGGTGTGTCCCATGAAGAGCCTGCCAGCTGATGTCCCAGAGCCAGCACAGCAGCCGGACCCACTGGTGCAGTGGTGTTGTGCAGTGCCTGTTTGCGGGGACAAAGGAGGTCACAGGGCTGGGGCAGCCGTGGCACGGCTGGGAGCGTTCCGTGCTTTCCCTGACAGCCCAGACCTGCAGAGTGCAGGCCCTGAGCAGCAGCTGCTGATCCAAACTGGTTCTGGGTGGATCTGAGCTGGCCATGCTGGGGTGAAGCAGCACGTCCTTCCTTGTTTCACCCAGCCGTGTGTGCACAGGTCAGACAATTGCACTGCACAGATCTATTGCATTTCATGTACTGCCTTTTAGCATAGCTTTTATGCTCAGAGAAAAACTCTGCAACCCTTTATTTTGGTCTAACTGCAGAATCAATGTGGGGAAGAGGCTGCTGAAGTAATCCCAATTTAGCATAGCCAGATTTGCCTCTAAAAGAATCCCTTTCATCCTTGTCCCACAGTATTTATGCTGGCATAGTTATCTAAGGTGGTGTAGTGACATTGCTATGAAAAATACTTAAATCAGGGACAACATGAAAATTTTAAATTTTATTTTGTAGCTTCACTGCAAACTTCTTGCAATGTTTAATATAATGGTTGTCTAGCTATAATTATTCTGGTAGATTACCTCTAATGCTTGGTTTAGCACAAGATCCAGGGTGGACTTATTTAAACTGTTTGCCCTCGATCTGCTATACCTAGGAATAAAATCTTTTGGAAATTCTTGAGGTTTTTCATGGGATCACACTGAACTGCTGAGGCTGGAAGGAGTCTATAGGATACACTCCCTGATGGGAGCAAGGGCAGCTTGATTTGGGCCATATCCAGTGGGTTTTGAATGTCTCTGAGAATGGAGATTCCCCAGCCTGTTCCTCCCTCGTAGACATTGGGTTAGTTTCTTATGTTTAACTTTGTGTATTGAAATTTCAATTTTCCTTAATATTTTTTATAAATGCAAGAAAATTATGGCCTTAAAAGTAATAGAAAAGAAAGCCATAGTGATTATATATTTTTACTTTAAATAATTTTACTGATGGCAAAATTCTTAATAGCTGTTTTTCTGTAGCTGGGTAATAACTCCTACTAGTGTCTTAGTGTTGAGGTAAACATAGGTAGTGGTTTAATTCAAGTTTCTGACTCAGAGAGGTCTGAAGATACTTTATCTGTAAGAAATCCTGTGCTTATCACAAGCACTCCAAGTGAGGCTGAGCTGATGACAAGAGAGCGTGTCTTTTGCAGAGTAGAGTAAATGCATCCATCACTGTGTCTGCATTCTGCAAGACATTCACCTTTGGTCATCACTTTTATGTTATAATGATTCTTTTCATTTTTGGAGTTCTTTAATTTATGAAGCTTCCTTTTTAACTGCCTGTTATAGAAAAAGCTAAACTGACTCTTCTGTTTTGAAGAACAAACCCAAATGAAATTGAAACAACAAAAAAAACCCACAAACCCAAACGCAAAGGGTTATCCACTTCAAGCCATCATAGTTAAAGGCCTGATTCTGCAGTGTGTGCTCAGGCCAAACACCTCCTCCCTCCACTGAGGCTATGCCTTTCCAGGTTGTGTGCTCTCTTGCTTTGAGGAACAGAGTGTTTCCTCTGCCCTACATGAGAAGGGAAAAAACATCCCCCCCCCCACCAAGAGCTCCTAGTCTGGCTATATAAGAGGTCAAAACACTACTTAACTATCCTTTGCTTTCAGGTTTCTGCCTGAGAGAGTTCTGTTTTATGAAGGTGGGAGGATTTGTTTAAATCTTTGTTGTCTGCAAGGCGTGGGCAGTGGCTGGGTGCTTAGGGAGGGGACTTGCTTTTCTGCCTATTTTCGTCTGCTGCTGTACAAATTGACACTTCACACTAAAAATTAATGAACACACAACAATGCTGATTCATGTGTAGAAGAGAAATAGAAACTACACAGATTATTCTGTTTAGCTTCCATTCCTCCCTGGAAAACAAAATATATTCCTTTAATCACGCTCTTGCTCCACGTGACATCATTGTCACGCATTTTAGTTGTGTTCTGCAGCACAGCACTGTTTCCTGCTGCTGGTTTCTAAAGCAAGATCACTCTAGAAAACAGTATTAATGTTTCAGGGCTAGTGCAGGTCAATGACTCATGTGGTTGTACCTACACTCAGGAGAATAATTACTTGTACCATGTAATAAAACTTCTGTGAATGATCTATTACAGTACTGAGAGTGCTCATGATTTTACTGTGACTTTGATTACTATCAGGGTGCTGAAGACTCCCCTTCATTTTCATACAATCTTTTGAAGCCCAGCTTCAATTTGGAGACAAGTTACAGGATTTTGCAAGTAAAGGAGAACACTGAAAAATTTTAGCAAGACCTATAAAGAAAAATAAGGAGTTTGGAGTCTGGTCCTACAGAGCTGGCAGCCAAAGGCCTGTAAGATTTTAGTTTAAATAGCAAGGCAGTAATGACATTATCAGCACCGAGATTAAGGAAGAACAAATGCAGCTGACAGGATAAATATAACAAAGAAAATCCATTTTAATGTAATAAGGTACATGTACATATACACACAAGCACAGGGGATTTTAAGCAAACTCTAAAGGCTCAGGTTTGAGTAAAGCCTGGCTGCAGTCAAGGCACAACACTAGTGCATGTACACAGATGAAAGAATCTTTTTCTGTGAGCTACTATAATTCTGAAGGTCTTGCACTTGAGAAGTACAGTAAAACTGGGCCAGCTACTTACTTTTTTTGGCTTCCTCCAGTTTGTCCTTGGCACGTTTTTCTGCCTGCAAAAGCTGCTGGATTCCCTGAGACTGGCTGGTCATGCTGATTGCTGGGGCTGGTGAACTTCTGTGGAGACTGGAGCTCAGAGGGAGTTTTATACAGCTGCCAGGCTCTTCCTTGTGTATTTTGTTCTGTGTGTTATTGCAACAAGCTTCCAGATTGTACCAACCCAGCCGGCTGTGCCTGGATTGCTGCTGAGTGCACAGGCCTGGGAGTGCAGTAGGAAAAACACAGCAGCGAGGCTGAAAGGAATGTTCTCTCTTCAGGGTCACAGAGAACTTGAAGTGTCTGATTAACACATTGGGGAAAAAAGAGCACTTCAAATGGCTTGTATTTTAATGGGGATTTTTTTCTTTTTTAGGCTCTCATTTCTGAAGCAGAATACAGTTAATCTTGTCTAGGAACTGAGGGGAAAAGAATATTTTCTTGGCATTTCCTTTTAATAGAACTTCCCCTCAAAGTGAAAAATCAGGCTCAGTCAACAATTAATTTTGGTTGAACACCAAGAACTTCTTGTAGGCTTCTGTTTAATGTTACTTCTTAACACTACTCATTGGGGTTTTCACTTAAAAACAATCTTCCATAGGAATTAATGCACTGGGGACTAAAGCTTAAAAAAAGCATGTGGTGATTGACGTATTCTCTGCCTTGTATTCTGCCACGATGGAGGTGAGTGGAGATGAGATGGAGTGGGAAGCTGTGGGATTAGCCCTAAGATCCAGACTCTTGGAAGATATGAATGGTGGGCTAGGTTTTACTTTCAAGTCATAACGCACACAACAGTCAAATGAATGCCTGAGCATGGCTGTAAATGCACATCCCATTCCCTACAGAAGGAAAGAGTGTTTTGTGAGCTACTGCATGAATGAGCAGCATGTTCATATTCTGAATCCTCAGTAAAAACCCCAAAAAATCCCACTTGTTACAGGTACTTCAGTCATTGCACAGGAGAAGACCATGTCACGTTGCATAATTAAAATAGATTTATTTTTGTAAAAATATACCTCACAGCATGAGTAATGTATATTTATTACAAGTTCTTGATACAGTTCTGCCAGGACTGGAGATCACCTTCTGATTGAAATGCTTTTTTCATGCTGCAATTTTATATACATAGTTATATATTTGTACACATGATACGATTTCTGCATATATTATAAATAAAATACGTTCATATAAAAATTATTTGGTGCTCTTTGTTAATGGTCCTTGCTGTAGGGCCTTTTCTTTACTGGGGCTTCCCAGGGCAGCTGTGTGATGCAACGTCCTTGCTGGGCTAGGTTGTTACCTGATCCTGATGAGGAAATGTGTACTACAGCTATGAAGTCTTTTTTCCCTGCCAAATAGTTGTAGGTTTGAGAGCAAATGGAAGGAGAAGCCTCTTGCCCTATTACTGTCTTTGGCAGTGCTCTGAACGACAGTAGCACTGAGATTTGGAAAAGGAATTTGTTTTGTTTTCTATTCTGTGATATTGCCAATTCGAATTTCACTCAAGCTCTGCCTTTCTTACAGTAGATTAATCCCTGAGTTTATTTCTTCATCCAGAAGCTGTGTGAGATGCTTGTTCATCTCCAGCACTGAAGCCAGAGGTTCACTCTAACTGCAGGAGAGCAGAGATGGCACTGTTTTTAGAAGATTTTAATGCATAGCCTTGAAGTTTATTTTATTCAGAAACACAAGAAGAAGTGATGATCAATGCTACATAAAATGTGGAAACTGTAGGGTTAGGAAGACATTTGCTACTGGGATTCAGCTACAAGTGATATTACTGGCAAAGAAAAGCAGAAGTGGAAAATGAAAGTAAAAAATGAAGAGATCTGGTTTACTTGGGGCAGGAAACTTGAGCTCAGAACTTTAAAGCAGAAGTTACTTAAAAATTAAATAAGAAGTGGAAATGTCAGGCTCGTCTCAGACATCAAAAGTATATTCCAGGCAAAGGGTCTTGTCAAGCAAATCTCACTGCTGCGAGAAATATTACAAAAGTAGTGGCAAATTAAAACTGTTTCAGTTTCTGGTCTTGGCTGAAAGTGTTATGGGTGAGACCCTTTGATTTTTCAGAGCAGTTTTCAATGCTATAATTATGTTATGTGGGCCTCATCAGTGACCTGAATTTTGATATTTACAATCTGTTAATTAATATTTCATGGAAAAAAAAGTTCTATGATAAAATTTTATGGGAAAGATATCCAATCTTCAAGAGATTATGAAGCTCCTCCATTGTGAAAAAATGAATATATTTCTTGAGCAGATAATTTGAGCTGCATATGTCATAGTTCACACTTGCAATATTTTTCTGAATTAAAAAAAAATCTCAGTTTATAATTTTTCTTGCGGCTGGTTTCCATACAGTGTGGTGGCATGCCATGCTGGCCCTCATGGCATCAGGCAGGTACTAGTGCACCTCTGCAGGGGAGAAGATGATAATTTATTTTGGCTGGTGCTTATACACATTTTGTTAGACTCCACACGAAGTACTGCCACTTAGAACTAATTTCAAAGCTTGTCTGATGTCAGACTATGCTGACATGGCACCTCTATGTATCCCACCTCATGGGTAATTCATTAAAATGAAGTAGGTTAAGCCACTGACTGGCCAAGCAGGCTCCTACTTCATCACATGAACCAGTAAGAAATTTCTCTGTGTCATAGTTGTTAGCTTTCTTCCCAAGCCAGCTCCAGACTCATTTAATTAGAAAAGAGAAGCTGATGTGGTGACTGGTGATGGGAACAGGAGAGATGTTCCCAAAGTGAGAGAGGGCAGAGAAAAGGGGTTTTGGTTTTGTTTATTTAAAGTCTCCTTTTTCTTCTCAGCATTTTGTCTGTCTATCTTGGCCTCCAGAATTTCCTGAGCCTTTTCTGGTTATCCCCACTGACAGAAAGGGAAAAATGGGCTCAGTTCTGGCATTCTTACTCCCTCAAAGCAAAGCTGTAGAATAAGAGCTCTTGAAGAGTGTTACAAGGGATGAGAGACCCTGCTGAGCTCTCCCTGCTCACCCACAGCTTGAACAGCAGAAACACTCTAAATCAGGTATTTTGAGTTTAGATGGAGGCTGTGCAGCTGCTGTTTTATCTCTGCAGTGGGAAGGCGAGGGCCAGTGGCTGAATTCACCCCAGGTAATTCAGATTATTTTATTTGGAAAAAATCTGCTTGCTGTAACTCAGATTGAGCCTTATCTAGCACGAGTTTACCACCTTCTCAATCCACCTACTACTGAGCAGTAGAGCTATGGCATCCTTTTATTGTGGTTAAGTGTGCACAGACTCTCCTGTATGTAGGAGGGCAGCAGGCAGTTTCCACTGAAACGTTTTTAACAGGAAGGTCTCCCATGCATTATCTCTGTGGCTGTATTTCCCAAGGCACACACTTTTTAAATCACTTTTTAAAAATTATGAATCGAATTCTTTCCAAATGAGCTGCTATGACTGCTAAGTAGCACACTTCAGGCTACAGCTTTGAAGCAGTGACATTGATTCACTGATAAAGCCTTAAGATCAGCAGTGTGTCAGGCAGGGCAGCTGGCTCAGGTGCTTTTGTGGGTCTGTGTGCCTTTTGTTTTGTTGCTCTAAAAAGACCTAAGTAGGAAAAGCAGGGTGCACACCTGCATGGCTTCCTGCAGCATGGTGGGGACTGTTCCTCTGATGAAAATGGAGCACTTTCAAATGCAGTAAGATCTGTCATGCTGACAAAGGGTGATGGGCTCCTATTAGCATTAAGAGCAAAAAGGCTTTGTACACAAATTGAGAAGTATGCAGTGAAAACCACCATACATATCTGAAAATCCTGGCCTTTTCTCTCTGAATTCAAAAAAACCCTGTTTGTTTACATTAGAAGAAAAAGTTATGAACTTTGTACTGAAGTTGTAATTATGTCTACAAGCTAAGATTCTTGCTATGGCGTTTTCTGACACTGACAGTTTCACTCTGTTGACATCACCACAGTTGACCTCAGCAGCCTGAATTCCACCCATAGGCCTGAAAAATATGGGAACAAAAAGGTATGCAAAGATGAATAAACATTAAAATATTGCTAGAGGCAGCTTGCTGCCACACTGTCTGGGTGAGCTTATTGACTGCTGGCCAAGTCTGCAACACAGCCCCAGCTTCAGCTGGCATAGCACTCTGATGACTCTATATCGAACACCTACTTTAAACCAGCTCATATTTTTTCCTGAATTTGTCCTGTGTCTTAATGGAAGTAATTATATTTGCAACTATAGGGGGTTTCGCATTCAGAGACAGCCAATGTGAGCTGTGTGTTTAATTACTTTTCCTAAAGATCTCTTCAACTTCCAGGAAAAAAATTAAGAAAAAAAAAAGTATCCTTCCTTTGTTCTCTCACTATCCACGTGATAATTCAGGTAGAGCAAATATTAATTTAAAAACAGTGCAAAAGAAAAAGCAGCAGAAAAAAGCCATAGTTTCTGTGTCTCTAATTCCAGGTTAATTTATAATTTTACTGTCTTTATGCTTGTGGTTATTTCCTGTTCTCAGTGTATAGTGTGATCACCTCAGCCAGCAAACCCCCACCCAACAGATCACATACTCCCCCACAGTGTCATGGGGGAGAGAAACAGAAGAACAACAGTGTGAAAACTTGTGGGTCAAGGTATAAAAGCAATTTTTAAAATGAGAGGAAAGGGCAGGGGGATGCAAAGTGATGGAAAGGAAGTCACTTCTCACCTCCCACAAGCAGAGCAGTGCTTAGTCAGCCTCCAAAGAGGGGGTACTGTGGAAAGGCCAAACCCCCAGTTCTGTGACTGAGCCTGGCGCTAGGTGACACGCAGCACCCCTTTGGTCAGCCCGTGGTGCTGTCCTGGCTGTGCCCATCCCCAGCCTCCTGCCAGCTCCGTGGGGTTCAGAGCTGAGGAGCAGAGAAAGCCTTGACACCCTGCAGGCCCTGTTCAGCAACACCTCAAACACTGGTGTGCTATCAGCACAATTGTAGCTGCAAGCTGGGAAGGTGCAGGCTGCGATGAAGCAATTAACTCCATCGTAGCCAGCCCCAAGCACACTGCTTCATTTCAGAATGCTCTTTGTTTTTTTTTCTTTCCCCAGTGCAGCTATCTGCTATCTTCTTTCTCACTTTTCTGCACCACAATGGTGCCTCCTCCCTTATTACATCCTCTCTATGATTATTCACATTGCTGCCTTCCCCAAAAGAAGTTTGTAACTTCACCAGTGTATTTGTGCACTCGGGCAGGCAGGGAGGGAAAGTGGGGAGCCATGTAAGTATATTTTGTACTGTGTAGGCTAACCAACAACTCACATCCGTGTCACAGCTCAACATTCACTTGAAGAGAACTGAGTGTAGTATCTCAGAAAATTTCAGCTCTGTCTCAAATGAGACTTAACAAGATCAACAAAGATACCAGAAAGAAAATAGTTCAACTTCGCAGCCTAGAGGAGCTGAACCTGTGGTTCTCTGCATTGTACTTAAGTGCTGCTGCTTTGTGTACAGCTCAAGGTTGTTTAATCAATTTTCTGACTTTTAACAAAATCTTAATTTTCTACTCAGTCATTTAATTGTATTTCATTCCAGCAGTGAGCAACACCAGCTTAAACTAGAAGTGAGAAAAAAGGAATAAGAACTCCCTTTCTTGTAGGGAGAATATTAATACTTCAATAGGAAGAAGGAAAGCTTTATTTGGAAAGGTAAGACAGAAAACCTGGAGTGGAAAAAGTGACAAATACTGGCAACCTGTCTCTTAAGACTAGAGTAGAAGTTACTTTAGCTAAGGTAGTCTGTAAATTTTCCTGATGTTATTCTGATACAATTCTGAAGGTGAATGGGGTGTTTTTCTCCTTACTTTGTAAAATCAACTTTTAATTAGTGATCCAAAACATTAACATGTACATGTACTTACATTAGTACATGTGTGTATTGAGATTTAAAAATCTCTACTCCGCCACTTTCCGGTGCCCTGTAGGATTTTTGGTGCAATTTAAAAAATAAAAATAGAACTTATCCTCTCTTCATAAAAGAAATCAGAACATTAACTAATTTTAGCCTATCTACCACTTTACATCATGTCTCTGGTATTTCTGTTCTCCGTTTCTCTTGTTTGTCATGTGGCTGTGAGAGCAGTGAGTTTTGTGTCTCAGGCAGTTCCTCATTTTAGAGGAGGAAGTGTGAGGGTAAAATACACAGACCCAGATCGGCAGGGAATCGGAATAATTTGTTCAAAGGAATGAGCTGCTTTTATACTCTTTTTCAAGGTATCTCATTACATGACCTATCCCGTGTCACCACGTCAGCAGCACGCTTTCTCAATGCCCTTCTGTGGGGTGATCACGTGCTGTTCAGGGGTCTGTCAGCTTCCAGCAGGCTCCTCTCCACAGGGCTCTGCTGCATGACACCTCCTCTCCCCGAGTTCCGGGCGGACAAGCCTCTCCATGCCACCACATGCTCCTTTGTTCCTTTGTTCTGCCATGTGCTTCTGCAGGCGCGTCCCACAGCCTGCAAATCCCATCTCTTCCCACAGGGAAGGATTTTTATTGTCAAGCCTTTGTGCAGTGTAAACACTTTTTATCCCTTTTTTTTTGCCATTCTCTTGGTAGCTCGTAGGGACTTGGGTTTTCCTCTGCAGAAGGTAATTCTGCTGGTGAGGATCTCTGCGTGTTTTAATGTAGAGCATGTTAAAAACGAGGTCCAGTCTCCTGTTAAAATTCAAAGGTTTAATAGGACAATAAGGGACAGGGTATAGGGCAAAAGGTTACAGCGTCCAGGTGACACCGGGCACTCTTGGCACGGAGCCAAGAGCACACTTGCCATGGGGATAGACTCTCTTTATATACTTTTCTTATTACATCATTCTATTGCATATTCATAGACAAGTATACATATTCAACAACTCGTTAGCATGGCTCCTCCTTGGGTCCGCCTTTTTAGAGCATGCGTAGTTTTCTTCGGAGAGTCCAGTATCTTCCCTTGTCCATCGGTGTCCAGCAGATGGTTGTTACCGACAGAGATGTCCTGGGGCAGGGGCCTGTTACACCCATGCTTATCTAACTAAGCAGGTGGTTTGACGGTTTTAAGCTAGCTACATTTTAACACAGTTACATTAGCCACTACATTTAAGCTAGAACAAAAAGAAGCATTTAGAAGTAATTAAAGCATTTAAAAGTGATTACATTTCTATAACAAAAGCTGCTTCCATAAGGATTGACGTTATATACATAGCATTCATTATTTGCGAAAAGCCAACACTATAATATATGTATTTATAACAAGCATTTGTCCCTCTTACAGGCTTGAAAAGAAGGTCAGAAGTCACGATTAGTTTTGCTTTTCTTTCAAACGCTTCACTTGCCAGTAATGTCAGAGCTTAGTAAAGCTAAGCATCATTACAGTGTGTTAAACGTGTCCCGAGCTGTGGCGCCAGCCCCTTCGGAAGCCTGGCTGCCCCCACGGCTGCGAGCAGGGCCATGGCTGTGCCTCCCGCCTCGCCTTCCCGCTCCATCCCGCAGAGCCCCTGTGGCTGGGCTGGCCTGCTGGGGAGGAGCAGGGAGGGAAGGCAGCCAGGGGTGCCGGAGTTCTGGGCCTGAGCGCAGGCGGTGAGGCTGGGCTGGGAAGTGGAGCTGGCGGGAGCCACTGCAGGGCAGCTGGGCCCTCGTAACACCTCACAGGGGAAGGGCGAAACTCGGCTCCTCACCGTGCTTTAGGTCCGGGCTTGTTTGAAATTCTCATTGACGTGGGATGCGAAATGACAGCAGTGGTGATCCAAAGATAGGTCAGAGGTGATTGGTGTCATTGTCATGGAAGTGTAATAGACTGAAAAAGTGCATTTCTGACAAGAATTATGCTTATAAAGGTGAACCGTGGAGCATGGGCCACCATGGGAGAGCTCCCTCTGGGTCTCCCTCACAGCTCCTGTGTGGGGGTGTTGGCTCTGTATTTCTGTGGTTATGGCACAGAAGTTCTCGGGGTCAAGCTTTGTCTGGGAGAACAAAGAGCAACAAAAGATTGTACAGAAGAATATTTTGGAAGATCGTTGTCTATAGATGCTGACAGCTTGGTGGCAGAGAGATTTTTCAGTGTCTGCCTGTGTCCGTCAGTGTTCCTACTTTCTCACGGAACTAGCTGCAAAACAGCTAGTCGGCTTTTGTAAATAACTTACTTATCATGCACCTGTGAGATGTTTTTGGACACTGTTATTGTAGGACCAAGGTCTCTTTAGCAAACGTGTGTGTTCTGGATCTAGCCAATAGCCCTGGTGTGGGGTCAGCTAAGATCCAATGGCTTTCCTGTAATTCTGAGTATATACTACTGCATGTAAATAAAGAAGGGGCATTTCTATCTAGTCACTCCTGAGTTCGGATCTCTCCTTCCTCCCCGGGCCGTGTCCGTAACCAGCGACAGTTGTCTATCCCAGGAAATATTTTCTGGCCCTGCAGAGAGCCACAGAATTTTTGGTATCAGGCAGCATTTAAAGGGGAGCGTCACTGCTATCTATGTTATTCTGAAGTCATAACAAGAATGAGGTGAATAACTTAAAAATACATATTTTTAATATGAAATGGAACTTCATTTACATGCAGTTAATGTTAATATGAAAACTTTGCTGTAGTAAATATGTGGTCTGACAGAAGCTGCTGGAATCAACAATAAAGGCAAATTATTATCAATTTGGCAGTTTTAAGCAGCTGCCTATTTTATCTTTGAAATAAATGCCTGGACAGATTTTTTTTTTAATGAGGAAAAATTGGAATTAGGCTACTATGAAAGCATAAAAGTATTCTCTCTATTTCTATCTGAGGATATTGTGAATATTTGCATTGCTCTTTTTTGACACTATGGGTAATAGCAGAAGCAGCATGGATTAAACCTTTCTCACAGAGCATGGCACAGGCTACAATAGAAGTCTCTCAAAAGAAAAAATCATTGCTTTGAAAAACCTCAAAAGATACATTAAAAAAAGAAGCTTCATGCTTATGGGTATGGTAACCCTTGATAAAAGGCTACACAGTCTTGGCTCTCAAAACACTCCTGAAATTAAATTAAATCCATTGAAATTCTTTGGTAATGGCCTAAGAAGTAATAGCTTTTATTCTGTCAGTATGCCCCACAGGATCTTTCCCTTCCAAGCCACCTGAGATCCTCCTCTTAATAGCAGAGATGATTGTAGATACGTGTCCCAGAATCCACAACATGACGGCAGTTCATCTGTCCATTTCACTTCTCCCCCTTTTTGAGGTAGGGGTGAACACTGTATGCAAAGTACTGAGAGTCTCATAAATTACTCTTTTTCTGCCTGTTTCTGGCCACTTGACTCCTCTTCACCTTCAGAACAAAACCAGCTCAGCTTTTATGAAATAAGCTGTGATAGTACAAGCAGCCGTTCCTGTGTTTGGCCTGTGCCAGCAGCTCCCTCTCAGTGCTGCTGCCCAGGGCCTCATGTTGAGTCTGACCTCCAGGCAGGCTTCTCCTTCCACCCCAGCTGCAGGTGTAGCACTGCCAGCCCTTCTGCTGGCTCCTACAGCCGTGTTTTTAATGAATCCCACACGGGAAGAAGAGGGATATACATGGTGATGAAAAGACAAGGCTTTCTCCTTGCAATCTTCTGTGAGGTGCGGGGGCCGGCACTCACCTGTGTATGTCAAATAAATGTTGTGCTACAGTGTCAACTGTTGTGGATGGTGTGCAAACTGACTGTAATAGCAACAGGTTGATATATTTTTCATAATGTGCATATTATGTCTCATGTACTCCCAAAAAAAACCCCAACAGGAATGTGTGCTATTACCCTGGGGACTGCTCTGAAGCATTACAGGTAAAACACTGTCATTTCCTTGAAATTTCCAACTATAAATTACCTCTTCTCATTGTAATATCTTTGATATCAGTGTTTTCTTCTGACTCTCTCACATTTCTGTTTTTGCAGTTCTGCAGTATGTGAAACACTTGTTATTGTAAGTATTGATGATACTGAAGAAATAACAAGGCTCTACAGCATAGAAACCTGTGTCAATAGGTATGTGAATTAAAGGGTGGGAGGGGAGCTGACGGTAAGAAGTTCAGAAACCTGACTCTTTACAGTAACTTTGACTTCCTCTATATAAAATTTTGCTGTTTTGAAGTTTGCAGGTTAAATATATAAAGGGATGACTTGGCTATGGGAACTTTCCCCTTCCTCAGACAGTATCTGATAAGGTTGTTACCAACAAATCAAAGGTTTGTGTGAAAATATGCTTATGCCTGTGGTTAGGTGTGCGTTATCCTGTTATTTGGCTTACAAATCTTCATAGCAGCTTTGTAGACTACCTTGTCAAAGAATCTGCTTGTTTCATAACACTGACCTGAAAAATAATTTTGCAGGGGAAACCCCCAGAGTTCTCCTCAGGATCATTATTTTGGCACATTGACTCCTACTCGCACTAGAGAATGAAAATGTTTTAGTTCCACATCTACCAGCAGTTTGCTTGACCTCTGAGGCAGCAGCCGAGAGGCATCCTCAGCCCCCAGGGTCAAGAGCCATGAGTGCTGTGGGCCTCTACTGCACAGTCTGTGGACAGCCTGTCTGCGTCCTGGCCTAGAGAGGATACAGAGATGAGCCAGTCCTTTCCTGCACCCCATGATGTCTCTCAGGTTGTCAAACAGCTGCAGGTAGCAGTGGGGAAAAAGTGAAGTTTCATTTCTAAGGTTTGTTCAAGGCATATAAAAAGGAAATACTGCTGCATACATCTAGGCTGTAACTGCTAGAGTTAGTGTACTCTAGCTTGCACTAATATCTGTGTGGAAAATGGAGAGGCCTTAGAGGATGTATTTCTTCCTCCGTAATCACCAAGAGCTCAGTTAAATGTTTTCAGCCTCGTGGTTTTTGATCATGTTACCGAATCACAGCCTCTGCACAGCAACCATACAGCAGCAGACTTTAAAATTCCAGCAGAGGAAAGTCTAAGTATTGGGAAATGACTTGAAGATTTCATTGCGTTTTACTGCAGTGATTACACAAACTCTGAAAGTTCAGAGTTTTAGTAGCAGGTGAGTGGCAGTAGGCTCTGTGTTCGGAGGAAGCCTTCATATTAAAAAGAGTATTTCACAGCAGAAATGTTTCAGATTCTCATAGGAATGGGAAACAGTTAGGATCACTCCAGAGTGGCATAAATGGAAGCCTTTGCCTCGCTTTTGAAATTTTAAAGTAAAAAATTTCAGAATTCACCATCCAGGTTTCCACAAGAAGCAAGATCACTTCAGAGTCGTAGAATTTCAGAGCTATCTTGTTAGTTATGCTGAGAATAATTAGGAAATGCTTGTGTCTGTAATCTTTGTCAGAGCTATGTAGTTTTTGCAGCTACAGAATCCTAATTTTTTTCATAGCTTTTGTATGCTGGGCATACAAAAATTAAGGCTCTTCCTTCAGACAAAGCTATACTGAACAATCTGAACCTCATTTTAGTTTGATATCCCAGCTTAATTTTCAGTTTACTGAGGTTCAGAAAGTTGCTCCACACTGATCAATGGAGACACATTCTGGAGTGGTGAATGTGTAGAAAAAAATATTTTTTGCTCTTCAAATATACAACATGATTTTAAACAGTCTCAAGCACTCAGACAGAGTGATTGATTTATTGGGAATTGATTGATGGTCAGTAATATATTTGAATTATTTAAGATAGTTTTCAAAATGAATAAAATTTTTTATTTAAATATAGATTCCCTGTTACTAAAGGGGGTGAATGGAAATTAATTTGGATATTGTGTAGCTTTCTCTTACTAGTTGGGTGTTCTTACCACATGGGCAAGCACTGCCAGATTAAAATAAATTATTGCGTGTAGGCTGAATGATACTGCAGTGCTTACAGTAGTGGGAAGAGATTCCTTTGATGAAGTCTAGAGAGCTCCCATACAAAAATACCAGACACTCGTTCTACCGTGTTTTGCAGTGTGGATTTTTTTTCAGTTGATACTGGCAGTTATGGATTAGGGAAGAATCCTCAGTGGAAGTGAGGTGGTTGGTGTGTGCATGCATGCATGTCCACAGTAATGTTGGTGAAAAGCTCTACCAAATCCTACTCTGTTGTGAAAATAATTTTCAAGTCTCTACCCCTCTCTGAAACATCTTCAGGATGATTCCAGAGATAAGGAGAAGTATAAAGGTGGGATTCAGAAGGCAAAAGTAATTGTGCATAAACTAGGAGGGGAAAATAAAAAAAAAAATTAAAAAAACCTCACCAAAATAAATGCATTGATCACTTTGAACTACCCAGCTAGACCCTTGTGTGGTTCTTCTAGCTTTTCTACCCCTCTCTTCCTGAAATATAATTTGAATAAGTTCACAAAGCCGATTTGAAACATGCAGCAATAAGACATCATGGAGTCCTATGTCAGGGAAGTCTTAGCTGACGATAGCAGAGTGTGTTGGTTTCAATGTATTCTAACTAAAACAAAGAAGGAAGGGACAGACTTAATCTGGATAGCTCTGTATGGAATGGTGCATGAATACACATACATATATATGTGTCTGTATAGACATGTATAGTCATATAAATGTCAGAAAAAGCTGCTCAAATACATGGTAATAAGTCTTCAGTGTTTATTTGGTGCACTTTAAATACAATTTTTATTTCGTATGGACTGCATTTTCAAGTTTCTTTTCTTTCTATCCTTCACCTCACTGGAGTATTCAATTTCTTTGCACCTAAGACCAGCAGGAGGTCTGTAAAATTGCTTTTTTTTCAGTAAGAACTACAGGATTTGGCCTATAGTTTTAGTGTAGATGAAAGAAATAATGGATTTCTTTGAAAAAAGCCAAGGAAAATTGGGACCATTTTGTTCAATACTGCACCACTGTTTCCAGTAATTGCCTTGTACAGTTTGCAAGTCTTTCCACTTTATGTAAATACATTAACTTCTGAAAATTCCTCATAGCTGTGAGATGGGGCCTTTTGAAGGAGGTGTTCTTTTGAAGGTTTGAGGGTCTCTTAAACACACATTTTATTTCTTCAAAGTAAGTCTTGTAGACTCCCTGCCACAAATCTTCTTGTTAGGAATTCTGCTTGAAGAACTGTTTGAATTTCAATATCAAGTATTTCAAACAAATACATCTAATGTCTCACTACATTTTTCTTATGGTCAGTCAGTGGCCCTAAATAAGAAAGGGAACCTCTGATAATTTGAATTCTATTCCTAGCAACCCTTTGAAGAAAAGAATAAAAAAAGCTCAGATTTTATTTTATAGTTACTCCTGAAAACCAAGAAAAGGGAAGTAACTGTAAAGCAAACTTCCAATTTTTGAAGCTGCTTTCTCTGCTTCTTCATTTTATGCTCCCATTCTCTATATTTTTGTAAGATGAGTGAGAGGTGAAAAACTCTATAACAGGAAATAATGCAATAACTTCTAGGTAGGTTTTGGTCTTGACTCCTAAACAGAAGAAATAATTAAGTGTAAGCATGTCTGTCATTATCAGTTTAAGCTATCAAGTGAATAACAGTTATATTTGAGTTTTCTGTAGTGAAATCCTGTTCTAGCATATTTTAATGATTGCGAGACAAATGGTCTGTTTACACATCATTGATGAAGTGAGGCCATAAGACTTTAAAACATTTACCTCTGAATTTTTATTGTAGCTAGGAATGGCTATTGATATAAATTTGAAAACTCTGAAATGTTATAGTGCAAAGATTGTGTAGGCTACAAATAAAGATAGAGAAAAGGTACTTGTAAAATTTGGATATGGAGAAAATATCACACTCTTAAAAATTTGCATGATAAAAGCAAGAATTTTGCTCAGTGTCTCTGCATCTGTGGATGTGAGAAGGTACATACCTCATCTTGGTTTTAAAGCCTTTAGCTATGAGACAATTAAGGAAGCACATAGATTTTTTGAAAGATTGTCTGGTTTAGGTTATGAGATTACACAGCTCAAGGACACCTTCTTGTTAAGAAAACCAGAAGTGAACTTTCTTCTTTAAGTCCAGTCTCATTTTTACAGTCATGGTCTCCAGGAAATAAAATCATAAATCTGGAATGTTATAAAATACTTTCCCATAATTCAAGGTCAAGTTATAAATCTAAGTTACTGTGTCTCTTGCTAGATATGTATTTGCTCTGGTTTTTAGAGCTAAAAGCTTCCAAGAAGTGACCCTTTAAATGCTATTGACATTAATTTTAGCAGCAAATTTGAACATTACCCTTGCTGAGCTGGGCAGTATGAGTTGCTTAAAACAAGTATATGCTCAAAGGTTTTTGTGTAGCATGGAACACAAAACATGTAAAGGATCCTCTTTGCCTGAGAACCCTTCCGTCTAAAAATGACAACTATTCTGCAACTTCACCCATCCTTATATACTCATGTATACATTCCTATATGTACCTACAGATACACTGAGAATCCTGTGCTCTTTTGGAACACTCCTTGGGACTTCACAAATGCCTGTAGAGCCGAGGGTAGGGCACAGCAGCCTGACATCTAGGTGGAGTTGGATGTAGTAGAGCACATTGCATTGTACCAGTGTCCGTGCTTTCTCTGCTGAGATTATTACCAGCATCGTGTTTGCACATGCAGAACTCTCAGTGACCACCACTTCCTGCTCCATGATCCCCTCCCCTCCCCTCCCCTCTCTCAAAATGCCTTAGCTGATCTCCAGAAAGTCCATCTGCAAAGAGAACTACCAGAGACAACATAAATGAAAATGTGGCTTCACTGATGTAGCTTGAATTTCACTTAGCTGGAAAAGAAGGTTATATTCACATCCTCAGTTATGAATTTTGCAGCTCTGCACCATTTCTGGGCTTTGGTAATTATTGTACAGGAACCAGAAAGTGAAACCAGCTTGGAAAGCTGAGACCAGCATCGATTTATGGGCCGAGCTGAGGCAAGAGCAAGAAGTAGCAGTCGGGAATTTTTATTGTTTTTCAGTTATAACTTTATTTGGTCTAATAGTCTTAATCTGACAGTCCTGAAAAACACTGCTGATGATCTTTCACGACAGTAACGGTATTAAATATATCTAATGTTGCAGTTAAACAAAACTTGCTTCCACTACATACATTTTTGACAAACACAGCATAAAAAGTAGTATCAGTAGTTTAGGTGGGTATTTTCTAGGATTCAGGATAAATAATCTATTTGACAGGACTTTGGGGTTTTGTTTTTCCTTTTGAGCTATTACTTGTTCAATAAACAGTAGTAAGAGGTTTTGAAGATCGGTAGAGAATTTATAAAACTGATTTCACATAATTTAATTATTGTAGGTGATGAAAACCAAACTATTTTTCCCCTTAATCAGTCGGACTGTTAATGAAAGCAAAAAACTATTTAAAATAGGTAAATAAGTATAGATGCATGATCTTTAGAGAGATCCCATGGTTTTATAGTTGTACAAAGAATATGTCCATTTTCAGCCTGCTCAACTTTCTAATACGAGCTAGGATATGTATAAAACCCAGGCTTTCTCAAAACTGCTTTTTCTACTTCCTGTTACGTCTTGGAGTAGACCAGAGGCCACTGTGGAAGCAGCAGAGAAAAGCTCTTCCTGCCTTGTTTTTGAACTTCTCTTTTCTCACCCTGTTTGTGTTCCTCATGCAAAAATATGCATGGAGCTTGTTTTCCTCAGGACTGGTATTTTGGTGCCCAAAAATTGTTGTAGTATGTGAAAGGTATTTCCAGCTAGAATGGAGTGTATGTAAGTCTGACCTTACAGATTCATGATTCAAGAAGGTTAACTGTCTGTGAAGAGTAGTGAGACAGTTCAGGATTTTTTTCAGGCTGATATGGGAAATTTGGAGAAAGGAAGGTTCTGAGAGCAAGGAATAGCACCAAGGATTCTTTGATCGGGGACAGTGGAGGGCAGGCAGGTCTTGTGTTTTTTGCTATCATCTGTCTTTAAATTGTTCCTGTTTACAGTAGAAGAAGGAAAGGAAAATGAACAGGTGATTTGCTTTTCTTAGACAAACTTATTTGTGAATCTGTATTTTTCCATGGTGGTTGATCTCTTCCACCTAAAATGACAGTGTGCTGATGGAGGGGGTAAAGCCTCTCAGAAAATTCACCCCTCCAAAATGTGTCTCCATTGATCAGTGTGGAGCAACTTTCTGAACCTCAGTAAACTGAAAATTAAGCTGGGATATCAAACTAAAATGAGGTTCAGATTGTTCAGTATAGCTTTGTCTGAAGGAAAAGCATTAATTTCTGTTTATCAGGTTACAGGCTTGACAGACTGACTTTGCTCTAGGAACTGACGCTTAATTTTTGGTTTGCATCAAAATCAATTTTAAATAATGCCACTAGATTTTAACACAGAATCTCATAAACTCTGAAGAGGATCTTCTTACAAAAAGAAGACAAAAACAGAGCCTCTTGCTAAATAATTGTTGCATGAAGCTTCATCTTCTGCTATATTTCCTAACTTACTAAATGTAGGAAGTGACGCTTGCTGTAAGGCAGAAAGAGGATGTGCAAATATTTTATGTCGATCTGGGGAGCGAGAGCACATTACCAAATTAGTATATCAGCCTGAGCTTGGTATGGGAAAAAGGAGCTATTCTTGCTAATAATTTATATTGCCAACATTTTATCACTTTTTAGAATAAAACTTAAGAAACAATAGTGATACTAGGTTTTTTGCCTTTTTTTTTTTTCTTTTTTTGACAGAGAGCACATGTTATAAAATCGTTGTTGTGAAATTGTGGTATTTCTTAGGGTCCTGTTTCATGAGACACGTGAAAGGGGTTTTTCTCTTGAAATAAATGAATCTGATACTGTTTTGCTCCTGTTGTGATTCAGTTTTTTATACACTCTGAGAATTCCAGGTGTTTGGGGAATACCACAGCATGGATGGTTTCAGCATGATGGATTACCAGCTTTCCCTCCTTCCCTTCCACTACCCTTTTTTGGGTATTTTTGGCTCTTCCATTGCACTGTATACACAGATTTTATGTGTTTATAAGGCCTCAGCAATATGTTTCTCGAGCTTTATAACCCAGTTAAAATAGCCAATTTATGCTAAATGCCTTTGAGTGTTTATTATGAAATATCCTATAGTGAAATAGAAATTAGCTATAAAACCCAAATAACAAAACAAATCTATTTATTTCAGTGTTTGACTTCCTAATGCTGTCTTTTCTCTTACCTGTCATAAATCACTCAAGTATTTGCTTGACTCTGCCAAAATATGTGCCTTGCACGAGTCTACTGTTTACATGATTGTCACTTTAAAAGTATATATCCAATATTTTTGCACCTCTGTTAGTTGACTCTAATTATGCCCATTAACAAGAAGTGATAGAGAAATATTTGGAATTACATGAATGACTTTTGCATAACTCTTTTTCTTTAAAGTTTATAATTTACTGCCTCTGCTAAATATTTTATTGTTTTTGTCGTGTGAGAATAACCCAAGACATCCAGTGCATCTTTAGACAGATATTTTTTTTTTCAGAGTATCAGCAAAATGAACTTCTCACATTTTAAGATGGCTTATAGTGTGTGTGAAACAAAAATGGCTTAGAGGCATGGAAACTGAGAGAGGGAGATACAGACCCCGATGTACAAGGTAAATAAATCAGTGGGATCAGTTTGGTTTCCTAACTCTTTCAAATTCAGAGATGACTATTGCGAGTTTAGATTATAGAAATCTTCTAGACTCTTTTAGATTTATGGCAGTAGTTTCTTGACAAGCCACTGAGGAAGAAGTAATGCCTGCCACATGCTTATCTTTGGAGACATCTCTCTAACCCTTTTGGACAGCCCCAGAGAGAAAAATCATGTCACAATGTGAAGAAGGGCTGGAGATGGGCTATCAGAAGATGACCAACAGCATCACTGTAAGCAGACCAGCCTTCTAGGTAAAGAT
Organism: Melanocharis versteri; assembly: GCA_013397845.1. NCBI lineage: Eukaryota > Metazoa > Chordata > Aves > Passeriformes > Melanocharitidae > Melanocharis > Melanocharis versteri. The sequence goes on from VZTG01006424.1 coordinate 196,660, forward strand.
TTGTGGTTTATGCTTATAAATACCTTGCTCAAAGGCATTTTTGTGCTTCTATACCATAATGGCTACAATCAGCTGTGGGACTACATTTCCATCCAAAACATAATCCTAGTTGGGATGTTAGAAAAACATTTGCTACAGAGTAATCCTGTGTTTTATTGGAAAAATGCACACAAATACTCTTAGCTATAATACTGTCATCTGACAGGTAGTAAAATACCAGGACAACTTGTAGACCACAGCTAACAGGGTATGACAATAAATCTGACTTCCTAGGTGGGAAGCAGTCTGGATGGAAGCAGGATACAGTGCTAGAAACAAAGAATACAGAAGTTAATATCACAAAAGATACCTGCTTGGGAAAAACAGAAAAGGGGACAGAGAACACACAGAAGGCAAGCTGGTCTGCTAGTTTACAACAGAGACTAGAGAGCAGTTAGTTCAGAAGTAGCATATCGTAGGAAGATAGCCTGGAACATGGGTTCAGTACCCTACCCTGACGCTGGTCCTGGCTTGCTTCAGCTAAAGTTGAGAATTAAAAAAGATAAAAGAAAAGCCCACCCTGTGTGTTAGCTCCAGAATAAACAGACAGGTCTTTATATTTGGTACAGAGCACCCAGGAAGCAGTGTTCAAGAGATAAGGGAATGTCCTGTGAGCTGCAATGAAACCAGAATGGAAATACTTTGGAAAAGACTGTTTGTAAGCATTTTCTTCTTTTTCTGTGTGGGCTCTTTTGTGTTGGCAAGTGCTACTATTGCTTTGACTCGTGTTCTGTCAGGCCTTCTGCAAACATGGCACAATGGTGACTTTATGGTGCAGTAAGACAGCATTTACTGCAAAGTGTTATGTATTAGGGTATAATTCTACATATAATTTGGGAAAATTAACCAGCAGGCAAAGATTAGCTAATACCAAGCCATCAGCAAGTAAGTAACCAGTTTTGCTGAAGACAGGGTGGATTTGGTGAAGGTGATAGGGGAGACCCTGCACAGAGGGAGCTTGTTTAGTACCTCCAGCTGGGGTGGTACTCCTGAGTTTCAGCCTGATTGCTCAGAGAATAGTGCCATGCCTGGCACTCAGCTCACTGCCCTTTAAAACTGTGGTTCTTCATTTGTTGAGACAGCAACATGAGTGCCTATAGAACCTAAGAAGTTGGTACTAGGAAATGAAACTGGGGGGGAAAAAAGCAGAATCAGACTGAGAGGAGGAAAATCTGCCACTGTTGAAGAGCTCTTCTGAATGAGAGTTCAAGAAGGAGTGGTCCAGGGGTAGCAAATATTCAGTTAATTGTCATCTCTCCTTTTCATTTTTCCTTTCAAAGTGAATGATGGAAGAATACGAAGAAAAGACACTATGGGTAAAAATGTTTATTTGATGTTTTTTAATGTAAAATTGTCTCGTTCACTGTGCAATATTTGAACGCCTTATACAAACCTAAATCCTGAGCTCTTCTCTGCATCCAGCACTCATTCAAAACCAGGAGGAGAAGCAGATGTTCAGCACAAATATAACAAATCCCAGGGCTTATGTGTATGCTGACACTGTTTAAGGGTAGCAAATTCTAAGTGGGCATGCTAAAAGGAGCTATTCAAGAACATTCATTTCACAGTAACTGAGCCCAATGTTATCTGGATCGATTTTATGTGTAAGCAAGAAGCAGGTGCTTGGCACATCCAAGAGCTTCTTGTAGACTTAACGCTCATTTTCGGCCAGACTGTGAAGAGCGCCTCAGGGATACCAGAATACGTTCTCTGTCCTGAGCAGGTACAGCACAGATCATGCAGGCAACATATGAAGTGAAGATGTCAAATCATCATTGCCTGAGGGTTGATAGCAGCAGAGCAGTATGCTTGCACAAAGAGCTCTATTGTTTACTCTTGACCTTAAAATAATTTGATCCAATATGACACATTAGTTAGAAATGTTTCCCTTCTTCAGGAAATAGTTCTTGGCAATTGAAAACAAGCCTGAAAAAGTATGTACCAAATAGATTCCTTAGCAAATGTTCAGTGAAATATTAAGACTGTTATAAGATATGTTCCCTAGCATGAACAATGTTTTCACAGTAAGACTGTCAAATTAATTTTACTGGATAAAATGCATAATGCAGGTAACTCCCTTGATTTAAAGAGAGTTGCCCTTGGGATGAATTTATCCTGTGTCCCTTAATGTTTGCAAAAGTGTGTGCCTTCAGTTTCTGTGGAACTGCTTAATTCTGATATGCAGTGTGCTGAGTATCACTGTAACTGAGATGACTTCAATGCAAGGGAAATTATGCAAAACAAAGTCTGCATTACTTTAAATCCAAATGATGTATGGAGTATGTAGAGAATTTAATTTTTATTTAGTTACATGCTTTGTACTTTATTCTTTCAAGGCCTCTGAACAAAAGGAAAACACAGGTGAGTTCTTGAGAATACATTTCTTGAGAAAAATAATTCATACTACATTTTGTAAACACATTAACACAAAGCAGCATTAGGTTTAGGTACCAGTGGAGAACACCATCACCTGAATTAACCCTCCCTCTCCATGCCATTAAACCCTCAAAAAACCAAATACATCCCAGTTAAAATTCTTGGTGATGACTGCCAAAGTGAAATCATAATGACTTTGATAATCTGGACTTGGCAGTTGTGTTGTATGAGAAGATGAATGCTGCAGTGTTATCCAGCCAAACTCTTAGGGAAATGAACACAGGGTGAAACTGAGCGGCATGAAATCATATGAAGAGAGAACAAACAGAGTGTGGATTCACTGGCATCTTTCAGTCACAGTTCCTATGGCGTTAAACACAGTGAGCACCAGGAATGACCATTTTTGGGTGGCACAGGCCCTGTAGGTGTCAGTGTGCAGGGGAAGTGTGGCTGTTGATACCTGATGGCAGATACAGAGTGGGCCAATCTTTGGAAGCAACCTGTGACGATCCGACCTGAGACAGATTTATTTGGCTTGTGGCTGTATGAAGTTGCTGTTCATACCCTGATTACTTTTGCCTTCCTTTAATCTTTCCAGTCTGTTTCCTCCTGGCTCAGTAGTACCAGGCAGTGATAGGGAATGGTTTGGGGAACACTCTTGGAGTAGGAAAAGGGAATCTCAAAATAATTTTACATGGTTGAAGAGTTCATGCTCTCCCTGCCTTTAGGGTAAATAGTGGTGAGTTTTATGGCTGTTCTCTACTTTCCTCTGCCCTTCACTGGACTAGGAAGCAGCTCCTTGGCTTCTCCCCAAAGAATAATAAGGTATTTTTTAGCTGTATTAGCATATGGTGGAGTTGTTCAGGGACAGAAATGTCATGCATGTATGCTTGCTCCCTCCCTCTCTCTGTCACACGCTGTAATCTGATGCCTTTGAGCAGCACAACTTACAAAACAGAGTTACAGAAACACCTCCTGGTAGGAAGCAAGTTAGCAGTGACTGTGGAGGCTATTAGAGATCTTGGTGTCTCTCAGCAAGCTCTAAGACTGTTTGGGATCTGGGCAGAGCTTTTGCACTGTCTAACATCAATTACTGAGCACCTACAGCAATTTTGTCTGATGTCTTATAAGAGGCTCTGCATGGAGATGGGTGTGTGGAGTGTTTTGAGGATCACAACTCCTGGCTCCAATGCTGTGGTCTTATTAGTAAGAGAACCAGACTCTCCCTCCCAGGTTACTCAGGGGGATGAGTGAATAGTCCTAGGACTGACTCAGAAGTGGAAGAGAAAGAGAATTTGGGATGAGCACTGATGATACCTTTGTCATCATCTCCTTAGTCATCAATTATTACTCCCATGTGAGACATCTGAATCAGGTGTAAATCAATGCAAATCAAAACCAGTGGGAGGATTCATTGCATCTTTCCATAGAATAATTTGATTTGTCTCTCCCCTTACATCATCTGTTTCAGAAATCTATTGTAAGAATAAAGTATCTGAATATATAGATTTCAATAGTATGTTTTCATTTCAGTCTCTCAGTAAGAGCCAATTTTTTCCTTTTTTTGGTGACTGTCAGTCAAAACCAGTTGTGGTGTATTTTAGGTGTTGAAGCTGAATATAGCCTTCATGTATGCCTGTGAAATATTAGCTAGTTCTGAAATGCACCTAATTTTATTTTTCATTTGTTGTTTGCCTTTTTTTTTTTTTTTTGAGATTTAGACTGGAGTGGTTAACTTATTTGCTAGTGTATGGTAGCTTCAGCATAGAAATTTATGCCATTTTCAAATGACAGAACTAGTGTATTACAAACATTTGTCATAAACCACTTTAGTACAGAATGGATCTATTTTATAATTATGATTTCAATGTATTTTAAATGTAAAATTATGTAAATTGCTTCATAACAATATTTGCAACTCATCTGGAGCAAGGACATACTGCTTTAATTCTTTCTTCTTTGAATTCCCTTTCTTTTCTCTATATTTCTTTTCTTTAAATTCTTGGTATACGGAAGGAGGCATGGATTCATGATCTTTTCCAAAGCCTTCAGATGCAAACTGAAAAGAAAATTGATTATTATTTGGCACTTATATTTTTAAAATTTTATTGCAGTTGTGATACAATTGCCCTTTGAGCTGGTTTTTAATAGCATAGAATAGGAGATATTTATGATAATTTAACAAGTCTACTGTATTTCAAGATAGGTGAATCAGACAAGGAAAGATTTGCATCTTATACTGTTTGGTTGGTTTTTTTGAGGTATTGTGTCTCTTTTTATAGCTTATGAAAGACAGAGACTTCCAAAGAGATGAGTAACTTAAGCAGCTGCACATTTTTAATGTCATTTTAGAAATCCTTATAAATACAAATGGATGGTTCTGGCTTTGATTCTTTCCAGCTCAGGGAAAGTATACTGCTATAGTTACATACTGACATAATCATGTTGGCCAATTAAAAATTCGGGCTCTGTCCTGAGAAAGGATTTATTTTAACTATTTATTTAATTTTAACATTGTTTAATGTGCAAGTAGAATAAATTAATCCTCTCCCATTCCCTCAAAAGGCAAGGTTTGGGTTTAACCTTGGGAAAGGAGACTGCAGTTTATGTTTGGGAGAAGACTTCACATGTTCTAATAGAATCACAGAATGTTAAGGGTTGGAAGGGCCCTTGAAGATCATCTAGTCCCAACTCCCCTTTGTGGGCAGCAACAGCTTCCACTAGAGCAGGTTGCCCAAGGCCTTATCCAACCTGGCCTTGAACGCTGCCAGTGTTTGGAGATCTACAACCTCCCTGGACAACCTCTTCCAGTCACTACCCTCACAGTAAAGAATTTCTTCCTAATATCTAACCTAAGTTTCCCTTCTTTCAACTTGTCACTATTACTCCTTGTCCTGTCACTACAGTTCTTGATGAAGAGTCCTTTGGCTTCCCTCTAGGCCCCTTCCGATGAAGTCTCCACACAACTTTCTCCAGGCTGAAGAGCCCCAACTTTCCCAGCCTGTTTTCATAGGAAAGGTGTTCCAGTCCTCTTATCAACTTTGTGGCCCTCCTCTGGACTTGCTCCAACAGTTCAATGTCCTTCTTATGTCAATTTGTAACTTTAGTCATTAATTTTAACAGCTGATGGTTTATGGTTAGCAGTATACCTAGAATGGAATGATCACTAGAGACTGTGATGTTCTCACTAAATAATAGATAGGGTATGTTGCAATATTTCAGTGTTGTGGAAGCTCTATAAATATCACAAAGCCAGAAAAGATCCACTCTGCAGGAATTTGTCTTGGGGTCGCAGCTTGAGGAGTTGAGTGGAGATTGTATGAAACTGCTGGGGAAGGTCAGGTGGGAATGGAGCCTGGTTCTTTTTTGAGAGCCTTTATGAGAGATTCTTCACAGGATGTCATGCACTCTACTCATCAGATGGCATACTTCAGTCATGCTGTTATCCTGCTTTTGACTAGGATAAAAGGGACTAAGATGTCCGTGCTGCAGGCAATGTATGGCTATAGTCCAAATTTAATTTGTGACAACTCCAGGATGATGAAGTTATTTTATATCAGAATTGGAGTCTCTGGAGTGTCAGAGCAATATCATTGTATCAGTTTTCTTCTGAACCTATTTACAATATAATTATTATTACAGCCACTTTGTATAGAGACATACTGCTTAATGGAAGCTAAGATTCTGGCCTGTGTTGTAAGACTTGACCCAAAACTGTAGATAATCTGTTTAGTATTATGAGGAGTTTGATTCACTCATGTAATTTGTGAATTATTATGTGAATTTGTGCAACTTTTTCCTGTGTGATACTTAGGAAGTCTCTGAAGGACTTATGAATAGGCAGCACAAAAGTATACTTTTCCCTTCTTTATCTGTCTTATGACAGGGTTCTGCTGGTTCTTTTAGAACTTTGGAAATCTTCAATAAGAGAAGCAATCAAACATTTATTCCCCTTGTAGTGTACTATATAAGGGACATTTGTTACCAAGTTGTTGAGAACTGCCTCAGTGCATACAGTGAGGGAAAATGTCTTTGGTCCATTAAAGGAACAACAGCCCTCTGGCACTATCATGGTGAAGAATTCTATTGAGTTCTCTAATTCTAAACAGTACAGAAAACAGAACTAGACTGCTTCCATCCATTTGTTGTGCATTACTGTCATACCCAGAAAGACATCCCTGTGGAAAGCTTCAGAAATATATCCCACAGAATCACAAAATAGCTAGGGTTAGAAGGGACTTCAAAGACCATCTAGTTCAACCCCATGTTTAACGGGTTTTCATTTAATCATCAGTTACTTCACCTGAGGATGCATCTTTTTATGAAGGCCTTGTTGTCCAGACAAGTGTTTTGGTGACTCGTGGTTAGGGTTTCTCTTTTTCTCAACAGAAATCTCAAGAAACATACATAATATATAAGGGAATCAGTGAATGTGTGTACAAAAGTGCATATGAAGAGAGAAAAATGACTTTGCTAAATCCAGTCCTATGAAAAGTGAAGTCCTGTGTAGCTCCTAAGTACAAAGGAAGAAATAGCTGAAAATAATCTACTTTAGTTGAATTAAGGAAGCTAAGTATTACTGCAGGAACCTAAGAAAAACCCCTTTGACTTTCTGGAAACTGAAAGAAGTTTTTTTGAAGAAGTAGTTGTCTCTGACATCACTACAGTGCATTGCGAGTTTGCGAGTGGTTAGTTAGGGTAACAGAGGAAACAGCTCCTTCACAGATAAGCAGGCAGTGCAATGTATGTGCCTAGTTAGTCTCCTTTTGGATTCAAATTTTGTGAAGAAATTCTTTTCCAGACAGATAACATTTATTTTGCTTTCCAGAGAGAGACACATGCTGTTTCATAAGGATACGCCTGATTTCCAGAAATAACCATGTTTTTGTGGCTTAAACTCTTGGCATTTGGTGTTGCATTTCTGCGACAGGATGCTTTTCTCAAAGGTAGGTCGCAACTGATATTTCTTTCTCTAATTTTGATCCCTCAGTATCCTCTGTAGATGTAAGGCCAATGGAAAGCTTTGCAAAGGGGAGAAATACCATCTTGGTTCTGAAATTAGAATACAATTGTATGCAATGGTGTAAGAACCTAGGTAAGGAAGATTGATGCATCATGTACTTGGGTAAAATGTCTTCCGCGTGGTCCTACGTGAGAGTTATATGAACCATTTAAAAAAAGTAACCACATTTGTCGTCGTATTTGAAAAAGAATACATTTAGGTCTCTTATGTGAACCTGTTCAATGTAGTTTTTACATCTGGCTTCATCTCATGATGCAGTACTTTGTTTTCTGTGTTTAAATCTTTCAAGAAAAAATCTTCCCATCAATGTTAGCCACTCCTTAATCAGAGAATCTGCTTACAGTTCCTCAAGTTTTGATTTTTTTACTGCAGGGGGGTTAGTAACAAATTCTAAAAGTTCTAAATTAATCTCGACAATTGGTAAATTACTTATTTTGTAAAATAGACATTATTTATTTATTTTGTAAAAACTGCTCCTTAAATAGTCTTTGGAATATTTAATTACCCCACTGCAGGCGAATTTGTTCCTTGTCTTTTTTCACTTCTATGAGAGAAAGATAGAGCCCAAGAGCACAATCTTGCAAAACATGTTAGATGTGAGAGATAAAGAGAGTAGCAAGAAAAGCAATTAATCTTGAGTTAATACTTTATATAAAGTCAAAGAAGTATCCATGTTCAATAAAATATTTTCTTCAGAAGAAAATGCAACATTTTATGTACCTGTATAGCTTAGCTAGCAATGTAATTTGGGATAGTTGATGGCAGACACTAAGTGGCTTGAAATTTTTTTTCTGAAATGGCAGTGAGTTATATGCAGGGCTGAAATCTCTTTTCATTTACATTGAATTTATTCATGCTTCTACCCTCATGTCACTATAATAACTCCAGGTTTATACTGATGTAAGCAACGAAATGATCTGCCTTTAGTTGATAACCAGCTAAAAAGAGCATTTGAAGCTTGAGCATTAGCTCTCTTGTCCCTCAAAGTCTCTGAACAGAGACAGCACTGCCTAAATCTGGTTGATAGCTGCTGGATATTATAAGAAAACAAGTGAATGCTGCACTGTAGAGGAAAAGAACAAAATCTCTTGCTTTTCCTGTCCTATTTTTTTATCTGCTGTCCTACTTTCCATTTTATAAGTCCTTCTGAGACTTCCCACGGCTACCTTTTCTCCAGAAAAGGCAGGTTACTGTCTGCTCTCTCAGCCACCTCCACAGTCAGTCAACATGTTAGCTGACAGAGAGGGCTGGAAGACAGATAAATGGGTAGTAGCATTTTATTTCAAGAAATAGTTATTTTTCCCAGTTCACACACAGTAGTCTGACTTGAGCCAGTTCCTCTCTACATTTACTAAACTGAAGAGCCTCCAGGAAATATTTTAACTCCCCTCTACTACACTTAAAGCAATTAAATCTCACGCAGTAGTATCAAGTACACAACATCACAGACCTTGTTTTTATGATGTAGTTTGGCACAGAGATTGCTTCTCCTGTCAGAGTGACAGAACCAGTATACTTCATATTTTCTGTGCAGATTGCTCTGCCTTGTGGCCAAGGGAGACTGGGCAGTCTCCTAGGGAGGGGTTTGTTAATGGAGGAGCAGCATTTCTAGAGGGTGGCGTAGGCTTTGGCTTTATGGCAATCACTTTTCAGGCACTTGATTGTAAGTGTTGGGTGAGCATTGGGATTTCTTTTGTTATTACCAAAATTATTTCCCAACAGCCTATTGTACCTAGTGGTTTTGAAAACTTAGCAGGAGACATTTGAAGGTTGTCTGACTTTCTCCACAAGCTCAGACGTCCTATAGAACATCACTTATTTCCTGCAATTGCCAAGCCACTTTTAGGAGCATCAAACTACATTAAACCAAACAAAACAGAAGTTGTTAGAGCCTGCACAAAGGCTTTTTCACAGTGTATATCCCTCACATAAAAAGCATGTATCCAACTAACTTTTCTGATAAGAAAGCCATGTGTAGTGGCAACTAAACACCCCAAAAAACTGACTAATGCTGCAAAGCCCTCCACCAAAAACCCCTAACCCACGCCAAAAAAATCAGAAAAACACCTTTGCTTCCCTTTAGAAAAAAGAAATGCTTGCAGAACAAGCACTGTTTCCATTAGATCATTATCTCAAGTTGCTCCCTCCTCCACAAAAGTATTAGCAATTTGACAGCTTTCAAAAGCTTTCACCCACTTCTGAGCCACTTCCTTTATTTCAGGAAAATAAATAATTGCTTGTCAGTTTTGGTGTGACTTTTTTTTTCCCAAGTTAAAAGTGTCAAGCTTCAGCAGGCACACTGTGCTGGTTTTGTCGGGGATAGTGTTAATTTTGGACATAGTAGCTAGTGTGGGACTATGTTTTGGGTTTGTGCTGAAAACCATGTTGATAATACAGGGATTTCTTCTTTATCCCATACCATTTATGTCTCACACTGTCCAATAAAACAACCACAACCTGACTTCTCATTCTTTGGTATAAAACACAGATATTATTCCCTCAGTCTATCAACTATCACTGCAAAGTGTTCATGGATGTCCACCACATGTCCATTGAGTCCATTTAGTCCATGACTTTGGGTCCCTGTTGTATTGCTACTCAGGACAGGAGAGGTGGTTTGTTTCGTGGTTACTGGGCACCAAAGCTAGCTCAGCTGGGGTTCCTGCTGCCCTTGCTCTGCTTCCTGTAATGCTTCTCCTTCACTGGTTCGGGTGGTTCTTGTTATAGTAATTCCTGTAATATGCAACTCAATTCATGAGTTACAACAATTTAAAGGTATTTCTATTATAATCTCTTACCCACTCCCTACTGGGTTTAACATTGCAATGAACTTATCCCCTTGCCCTTATTCCAACTTGGATTTATCCATAGACTCCAGTCCCTTAGGGCTGTACCTGCTCCAAGTGGAGCCTTGTCTATGAGCCAGTCTCTTCAGGGGCACGCCTGCTGCTGCGTGGATATATCCACAGCAACAGTGGCTCCGAGGGGCAGCTGTTCCAGCATGGCTCTGTCCCAGGGCCTCAGTGCCTTTGGAGATAGACCTGCTCCAGCGTGGCCTCACCCACAGCCACTGTCCTGTCAGAAAGCAAACCTGTCCAACCCAGCATTGCCCCTGGCTGCAGTTCTGCTCTGTTCTGGGTTTATCCATGGCCACACGATTTCAGGTGCTCCAGCACGGCTTCATGAACAGTCACTGGTGCTCCAAGGTGTACCTGCTGCAGTGCAGACCTGTCCTTGGGCCATGACACCTTCAGAGGGGCACCTGCTGTGGCACTGACACAGCCACTTTGAGATGTACCTGCTTTGGCATGGACTTATTTGTGGCCAGAGAAGCTTCAGGATATCCTGCTCCCACGCGGACTTGCCCACAGGTTGCAGTCCCTTTGACAGGAGTTCTCATTGGAGTTCCAGCGTGTCCGGTATGGCAGCACAGAAACAGCAGCGCTGCCCTGGCCATGTGGCAGTCCCTGTGCATCACCATTGCTGTCCTCAAAATGTCCCCAGGCACAGCAGAGTGAGGGGATCAGCAGCACAACAGCATGGAAAGCAAAAAGCAGCACAGATGAGCACTACACTAGTGTACTGTAAGGCATCAAGCCCAGGGCAAGCACAGGAGTCTGCCCAAAGTGGCCAAAGAGCAATAAAGGCTATAAATTCCATCTAACATATTCCAGTCAAATCTGTTGTTATCTCAACCCCTTTGAGCCCTACATTGGGCACCAAAGAGGGCTGCTGTGGTTTAACCCCAGCTGGTAACTCAGCCCCACACAGCTGCATGCTCACTGCCTCCCAGTGGGACTGGGGAGAGAATTGGAAGGGTAAAAGTGAGAAAAATCATGCGTTGAGATAAAGACAGTTTAATAGATAAAGAAAAATAAGGGATTAATTCATTCCTTCCCCTGGGCAGGCAGGTGTTCAGCCATCCCCAGGAAAGCAGGGGTCCATCACATATAATGGCTACTTGGGAACAAAAATGCCATCACTCTGAATGTCCCCACTTCCTCCTTCCTTCAGCCCCTTATACTGAGCATGATGCTATATGGAATATCATTTTGGGCAATTGGGTCACCTGTTCCAACTGCGTCCTCTCCCAACTTGTTGTGCACCCAGAACCTCCTCACTTTGTGGGGTGGTATGAGAAGCAGGAAAAGCCTCGACTGTGTAAGCACTGCTCAGCAGTAATGAAAACATCCTTGGATTATTAACCCTATTTTTCATCACAAATCCAAACATTGCCCCATGATAGATAATGTGAAGAAAATTAACTCTACCCCAGCCAAAACCAGCACACACATGAAATCCTGGTCATGCAGTCTCCATGCCCAACAGCTGTGCAAGTTTCCAGCTGGAAGTGCTACATTTTCTTTGCAGATAGCTCATCCTATGGCTCTAATTTTCCGTGAAAATCTTTTTCATGAATCAGTCTATACCCTTGGAAAGAGACTGGCCAACCTAATTTTTTAAGTAGTGGAACTTAGTAATATTGGTTCATTTTATATGTAGCATAAAGTATAAGGGGAATTGCTCTGGAGGAGAACATATATTAAGGTGAAAGTGAAGATCATCACCAGTGAAATGGTCCTCTTACAGACGCCCCACTGCAGGTTTCATTTAGGACTGTTCTTTTTTGTTGTTGTGGTGCCCTTGAGGGTTTCTGAAATACATACCCCAGGGTCCTGCACTCAGGGACCTCTTAAAAATTTACAACAAATTGCCTGCTTTACACGTTGTGCACCACCCCAGTACTGTCATCCCAATGGACTGAGGCAGGGAGTTGGTATGCACACAGATGGCCAGCAGTTCTGCTCGCTCCATGGGCTGGCCAGACACAAGCAACTGCTAAACTGGAAGCAGTTCAGTTTCATTATGGTATCATACTTAAGCTACGAGCAGGACACAAGTTGGTTGCAGCTCAGCAGCACTCTACCTGAACAACTTGGATTCTGGACTGAAATTAGATACTGATTGTGACTAAATACGTGATTATCTTTACCCATTCACCTAGACCTGTGCAAACATAACAAGCAGATGGCTGGGTTGTTGATGTGCTACAGGTATATCTGTTGATTCAGACAGCACAAGAGACATTGGTTCTGGACTAATGGGTCTTTCTTACATAGTATGGAAAAGACATGTTCTAGTCATTTTTATTCACTCATATCAGTACATTGATATACTGATAAATAAGAATATTTTACCAGTGTAGATCTAAAGCCAAAAAAACTGCCATGCAGAGATCAATTCTACAGAAAGTCCAGCTCTTGGTGTCTTCGTATTTGGAACCACTTCCTTTAGTTTTAATTTGGTGAACTTACATTTATATATTAAGGTTCTGAAGAACAAATCAACAGCAAGTGTGTTAAAAACACTGCATATACAATGAAATAAGGCAGAAGAAATGGGGGGAGTAAACAGGATGAAGTGACTTTTCAAAATGTGTTGGGTGTCAGGAATCAAGCTCTTATTTTCTGACTCCCATGACTTATCTTCAGAACTGCCTGCTAGTCCGGTAGCATGTGTATGCACTAAACAAGCAGCAGTCTCCGCACTGAAGATAGGAATATATTGTATATATTCTGCTTTCCTTTGCTGTGCAGCTGCATTGTGGTATTTACCGTATCATGCTGGGAGCTAGGAAAGGACAGCAAGCCATGGAAATGTTCTGTCCTTGGTTTACATTCTCAATCTACTTTAAGAGTTAATATTCATAAGCATAAATCTGTTCCACCAGGAAGGCGGAAGAAATTCGGCCACATTGAAGTCTGCTGTCATGGCTTGACTTTTTGTACTCAGTCAGCTACCTGGTGTGGTTGGCTCAAGTGTCTCTGAAGTGTCTCTGCATCCCCCCTGTGCAGGACAGACTTGCCCTGATTCATTCCCCCTTCTTTGGGAGGCTGTTCCTCCTCTGCTGCCAGTCCCAGGGTGAGAACCAAAGTAGGGAGAGCACAGCACGGGGGTGGCTGCAGAGGTGGAACCCGAGACAGCAGAGGAATGAGAACTGCTGCAAGAAGGTGTGAAGTGCTGGACAAGGCTTGCTAGCAAGAGTTCAGCTTTGTGGCTGTGAGTTCCTCTGAGCCCCAGCAGAGCATGTGTGCTACAGGAGTGCAGTGGTTTAGGCAGGGCTGGGCTGAGTGTTTGTGCCTGCCCAGGACAGACGGGCTCACTGAGCTGGCTGCTGGCACTGTGACTGCCAGCCCTGCCTGTGGGACAGCGATTGTCCCCAAGGCCTGCTGCTTTCTGCATAATCCGGAGATATCCACACTGATTTATCTTGTTGTATATAACTACAAATCAAGCAGTTTTTTCTTTCAGACAAACTTATGAAGTACATCCAGTACATTTTGGAGGAAGTAGTTGACTCTCTTCAAAGCTCAATTTAGGCCCTGAAGCACTTCTGTGCAAAAAAAATTGTGAAGTTTTAGAGTGGCAAAACTCTGACTTCCTCCTGTAAATATCAAGATTAAAATAACAGATACAGTTACGAAAGTTGTTTAATTGCCTGCAACTTGACTGTACTTTCAGCTTGCATGTCCTGATGTATTTCCAGGCTATCTGTGCAAACAGATCTTTTTCACTGGTGTTTCGGTAACTGTTACAGCATTTTATCTATTTCCAGGCTTTTGCCCTTTCAAGTAAAGCAGTTTGGGGCCTTCAATGCCAGGATTTTAGAAACTAGCTGTGAGCACTTCAGTGCTAGCTTATATTATCCATAGTGTTGTATAGCTAACAGGATCCACTTCTTTTCTTTCATACCACTACTTTGCAGTACTGTTCTTGCAGTTATTCCCTCTGTGTCAGTGCCTTCTCGGCTGGCCTGCTTGCTTAGGTTTCTATTCTCTAGTTTCAAAGACTTCTCTTACAATCTGTCTGTTCTTCATTCATAATCCCACTGCCTTGCAAAGAGCTCCAGAGGTACCTTTTGTAGTGCATGAATGACTTTTTTGTTGTTTCAAAAATGTGGACTCCATGGAGGAATATTTTTAATTGCCTTTTGAAATAGATTCTTTTCCTGACAGTAAGAGAAATAATCAAAATAGCTGTCTAATAGAAAAATGAAGCTCTTTGTAAAATAAGTAGTTCGTTATATGAAGCATATATGTCCTATATGAGTTGAAAGATTTTTACACTCAGAGAAATGTGTAATACAGAACCTCAGCTGAGATGTTACAAAAATGTAGGGCTAGTGATGCCTTTCCAGGTAATCATATACATTGCAAAACTGTGAATTAAATATTTAAGATAGTATTAAGCCCTGAACTGTTTCTGGAGGTTTGTAAGTTAAGACATATGTAGGTGAAAAATAGGGTAGATAAATGGCAAAGCAGAGTCAGGCTTCTAGAATAAGATCTAAGAGATAGAAGTCAGCTGCAGTCTAGGCTGTCTTAGAAACTCCTGGTGTGAAGTGTTGCTTTCATTTCTCCAGACCTCAGTTTCATCATCTGTCAAGTTGAAGATAGTAACACTTACCTTGTGGAATAATGTAGAGTCCTAATTCCTTAAATATTGCCAGGTATGCCTGTGTCTTGCAACATGTAAACTACCACCAATTAATGTGATGAAACTGGCCGTGCATTAGAGTATTTTGGGTAGCGTATCTGAGTAAAGAAAGCAAAAGTATGGAGCAAATGACTTGTGCATAAATTTCTACCTTTTTCTCAGTCCTAAAGCACAGGTGTTGTCAATGAGGAGGTGATACTTTAGTGCTGAGTAAGAACAACCCATAATGTGCTTAACTTCAGCAAATCTGAAATTCTGTAAAACACGACCACATCAACTGTAGTCTCGATTTTACCCATTATTGGGTGAAATAGGGGTGAAATAACTGAAGCTGGTCAATAAGTTCTTGAGACACCAGAAGAGGATCACCAGCCTTTTACTTCCCATGTCTGTGGATGAGCTGAGGTGTGCTAAACGGATCACATCTGCAAAAGGTTTCATGTTATAAAGTATCCTCCACACTTAAGGGTAAATACAATAGGAAGCCTGTCTAGAAAATTAGGTGTTTTAGGAGTCTCAGTGGTAGCAGTTATAAATCTAAACTGCTGTTCTAAAGAAGTGCAGGCCAAGCTGACTTTGTCAGCATATGATTTAAAACTGTACGCTTGCATAACCAAAGGAAAGATGACCAGTGCTGCTACTGCAGCAGTTTGATTAACCTCCTAAGATAGATCTTTGATGCGTAAAATGAATGCAAAATCACGTGTGTAAACATCTTAGAGAAATCTTCTATTTTTAATGAGTTTTGAATGGAGTATATGGAGGATTTCTTTATTCATATCACACTTTCTTGGAAGACTTTAAATGATGAAACATGTATTTTTAAAGTTATGTGAATTTTTTTTTTACTTTGTCCCTGATGGTAGTAAGAGATTATTGCCCTAGGTCTCTCGTATGCAGTACACAAGGTCCCTCCTCCCAAAATACAGTCCGTGAATGTGCATGCCTGTGCAACGTGTGAGTGGAAGGGTAACATCTGGGATACCTCAGACTGCCTAACAATTACAGAAAAACTTGACTCCGTTTGCAGCTTCATTAATGCTTCTGTGCTCAACTGTGCTGCCTCAACAGAAGTGAAAGATCTTTCTACATCCTCCACACACCTGCAGTCTGGTGTGTTAGTGTGAGGTAAGAAATGTGGTTGAGGTTTGAGGAAAAGATGTGAAAGAGCAGAAAGAAATATGCATTAGTAGACATTAGTAGCATTTCTGATTTTGCTTTGTCTGCTAATAAAATGACTTAGAAATAAATATTTCTGAGAGACATCCAATACTCTTGCTCTCAGAAAAAATGTATGAATAATAACAGCTTAACCCAGTGTCAGCTTCCTCTCTACAGTTTAGAAGGTTTAGAGTAGAACGGTGCTGAATACTAGGGATGCAGCTCAAGGAAATGAATGTATATCTATAAAATCTACGAATGTATATGTATATCTATCATCTACGAATGTAAATCTATAAAGAGTTATTTAACCTTGACAATAATGGAACAAGGTTTTCTAATACTCAGACATGAAACTTTAATAAAATCCAGTGTTGTTTGGCCTGCCAAATTTAGCATTTTATACTTTTCTGCAGACTGGTCAGTTTGGCCATGAGGATTTTAAAGTGATAAAATAGTTAAGTTTTAATATGTAGTAAGATATTATTTATAGAGGCATACCATTATGGAACTCACCTACAGATGCCTTTTGAATCAACACAAGATGCATTAAATTAATTAGAAATCATAGAATAGTTCAGGAGAAAAGGTCACACAAAAATTCCAAGATATGTGGATCAGTTATTCCAAAAGTAAATAAAAAAGCAACAGCTGCATTTGTCTTCCTGCTGTAATTAATGCTGGGCTCAATGGTCTGCTAAGATGCAGTTTTGCACTGCCCTGAATAAATACACAAATGTTTGGTGCAGTAGCTGGTTGAAGGTTTTGTGTTAATATTGGAAAGAAATCCATTTACAATGTGGATGTCAACAAGTATTTCATCATTGCAGAAGAGTGCCTTAAATGGCAAGGGAAGGACTGCTTGCAAACCATACCTTCTAAAAACCACACTCTTCACCAAGCAAAGAAGACATTTTCATAACAAAATGCATGCCAGAAATGCCATTTTCAGCTGCTCTTGCTGCAGCTGATGGTCTCTGTTTCTCTTCACAGAATTGCTGCTCACCTGAGTCTTACCTCAGTGGTGACGTCAGTGGAAAGTCTGAAAAGGCTTTCAAGTGTCTTAGAGAATTTATTTTGTCTTTCTGGTTTTGTTGGTTTGGGGTTTTTTATTTTGTTTTATTTTGTTTTATTTTGTTTTGTTTTTCCTTTAAACCTACTGAGGGTCTTCAAACTCCAAGATCTGATTTCCTGTTAGCTGCCCTGAGAAAGCTGTTTGGAGGAGATATCCCTGGCTTTGATTGTAAGCTCCAAAACACTTGGGAACTGTTTCTATGTAGAAGAAATTGATCAGATTTTCAGAGGACCTTCATGTTGGTCACTGAGACAATGTGAAAAACTGTAGTGTGCAGTTGCAAGTTAATATTTTCTGAAAGTTTTTCTGAAGTTGTGAGTACTGAACACTTTGAAAGCCAAGAAGGTGCTACTTGGGAAGTCAGGAAGGAACTGCTCCTCTGTGTGGTTGTGAGTGTCTTCTGTGTTTATAGGAGGGCTATTTGCCATAGTTATGGTCAAGCATTCTTGCTGGGCCAGGTGCTGGACAAATGTAGGATGAGGTATGATCCTGTCCTCAAAGGATTTCGGATCTGATTCTGGACAGCATGGATATTTCTTAAAAGGGAATGCTATAGAGGCGAGACGAAAGACTGATAATGGAAAAAGTGATAGCAGCATATGTGGCCAGACAGAGAACTTGCATAATCCCCTGTGCTATTTATTTCCTTTTCTGAGAAAGGGACATACAACACCTCATTCAAAGCAGCATGCAATAAATTATTCAAGATAAACTGTCCTACATAGGTCCATGTATTGCACGTATCATAACACTGTGCTCTTATAAATTTTATACATGTCAACAACTGGTGCAAGTATTCCTGGAAGATAACAATGATAAAACTACTGTGGGTAAATACTTAAGGTGTTCCAAAGCTCCTCTCTTGCTATGTGGAAACAATAAAAAATCAAGTCACATACAAAGGCACTATATTTATTTCCAATTATTATTTTCTCCAGCTGTTTAATCCTTTCATTAACATATTGCATTCTCCCACCAGTGAGTGAAATACAGTAAACAAACAACAGAATGTGTAGATGATGTGTTACAAACACACACACACACACATTAACTCTCTTGCATGGGAGAGCATGTAATCCCACCCTCTTGATTCTCAATTCTTGTAGCTGTTATTCTACCTGCAGGAGATGAGCTAAGATGAACAGCATCTGGATGTGGAAGAGAGGGACCACATTCTGTTCAGTTCAGTTCAAAAAAATTTTAGGTTGCACTCAGCATTCTCATATCTCAGTGCTCATAAACAGTAATAACAATAATAAATTAATTTTGATGTCTAATTGATCTAACTGGTTTACTTAGACTGAAAAGAAAAAATCGTGTTTCCTGATTATCAGATGGTGAATTCTGTAGACACAAGCTCTGGAGATTGCCTGAAATTTATTTAAGTGTGACCTGGATCCATAATACAGTATAGAATATTTTAAAAAATATTTACTGTGCACTACAGAGGGTTGGGGGGTTCTGGTTTGTTTTTTGTTTGGTTGGTTTTTGTGGAATTGATTGTTTTTATTTTGCTATGTTGTCATAAGGACTTTTGGGTTCTAGACGGCTGCAAGTTTGAGTGAAGAGGTTTTGTTGTGAAATGCTAAGGGTTTAGAACGACTGTGTTTGCAAATGCAGTAGCTGGTCATAAGACACAGCTATAAGCAGAGCCTTGAATGGAGTTGTATTGTGTAATGTGGATGTAATGACTGTTTATTAATATCATCTTTCTGTAAAATCTGAGCTCTCTCTGTTATAGCAGCCTTTCCTTGAGATAATGAGTAACCATAGGGGAAAGGAAGCAGGTACAGTAACCCTACACACTTTTTAAAAATCACTTTAGACCTCTAAGGTAGTCTTTGAAGAGCACTGCAATGATAGAGTGATAAATCTGACATATGGCAGTGATAAATCTGACATATGATACTAGATCTTTGCAGTGGTGGTGGATGCAATCAGCGTCTTCACTGAAAGAAGTTCTTCAGAACTTCAGAAAGTGGTTTTTCCTTTACTGGATTCTCTTTTCTGTGTTTTACATCTGTGTTCCTCAATGTACAGTTCAGGCCATATTTACAGAATTGCTAATGAAAACTTTCTAGAACTAGAAATACTAGTTTCTTTTCGAGTTCTTTGAAACTACTGCTCATCTCCTCTAGCTAAACGCTACACACTTGTAGATTTTTGCATTTGTGATGACAAAATGGCCCAAAGAGAAGATTAGTCTATTAATTGGAAAGATTAATCTGAGACAAACACCCTACTCTTTAAAGCACCCCTAACTTCAGTTAATTTGCAGTTTTGAAAGGTCACCACTTCTGTGAATCAGTTTGGTATAATTAAGAACCTGCTAAATGCAGACCAATTATTAATGATTGCTGCATGTAAAATTTAGTACGAATAGATTTTGTAACATCATACAAGAATTCTGTGATGAGAGCTGGAATCCTGTTACCTAAACCACCATTTCACTACTTAGCTGCAAGATCTCTATGTTCTTGTGGTTCTTTGCCTCCATAACTCCACGGCTCAAGCACAGAATCAGCTCTGCAGGTGAAAGGTATCTTCATCACGTGCTCTGGAGCCGTGTTCTATGCTGGACCAAAAGAGCAGTCTGTGATCACAGAACGAAGCATCTCTGTGGATGTTCATCAGCGTTAGGAAAGGAAAAGGACTAGGGCTTTGTACTGGCAATGCAAATGGATCTTTGCCAGCTCTTGAGTAATTGCCTTTGCTCCCTGGACAATGACTTTTGGAACACTTTATGTGTGTATGATTTTATTATAAAAAGTCATTGTACATTGTATATATTGTAAAAGTCGTATGTATCTGTGACTTTCTAGGCTGTAATTCTGTGCTGAAGGTCTTCTGTCAATGTTGTAAATTAAGTAAATGAAGTTATTTCTGAGCTACTCTTCCAATGTCTGGAATAGAACTGAAAAACTAATAATGAAATTCTGGGGTTTTTTTTGTGTTGATGTGGATTTATTTGTTTGTTTGTTTAGTTTTTATTAAAATGCATGGTAATGTCTGGTTAAATATTCATCTGTTTGCAGAAGCTTAGTGCCAAATCTACCGCATTCCTGTACCTCTTGACCAAGGGCGTCCCATTGGTAGCTGTCTATCCTACTTATTTCAAGGATGACAATTGTTTCTGTTGTCCTTATGACCATGAAAATGACTTGTATCTTGTTGGTGTTATCATTATTTTTGTATTGTTTTCAATTATTACTGTCAAAATGAACATTGCATTTGTTGATGTTATTTATTTGGAAAGCCCTTGCAAAAGACTTTAAGTGTTCTTTTATGAGACATTCCTGATTCTTGTAAAAAGGAGTGAAACATCTAAAAGTAGTTGCCACATTAAAAGTAAATTACATGAGTATTGAGAATATTTTTAACAATCTTCACTATGTCTGTGTTTCTTCACGAAATGTGGAATACAATTTTCAGAATGTGTTAAGTTCCAGTTTGGACATAGGGCAGTATAATTCCCATTTAATGGAGCATAGAATTGTGATTGAAGTAGAAGAAAGAGCCTTCTGAAAAACCACTGCACTGTATCTGTTTTGAGCTGTAGGCTTTATTTTTATATCCCTAATCAGCTCTGAGACTTGGACAGTGGATGTTGGTAGGAAACATAAGATAAAATATTGTATAGAAATATTTAACATTTTTACCGCGGTATAAGAACAGTTTGAAGAGGAAAAAAAGAAAACTGATTTGTTGACTATTTCAGGTCTTTCTAAAATGTCAAGCAAATTTTGTGTTACTGCTATAATGCCAAGATAAGAATTAAATAGTAAAAGAAAATGTTTTGTTTTCTTTGGATCATGTTAGGATCCCTGCAGGACAAACTAATTTCAGTCAAGTTTCTTTGTATTCTCTTCTGGGGAAGATGATAAGTTTGTTTTTGTTTTTGTTGTTGTTGTTGTTGTTTGTTTGTTTGTTTTTGTTTTTTGATGGGTATAGTGAACATTTTGAGGATAATTTAGGCTCCTAAGTCCCTTATCTGTTTTGGAAATTGTGACCTTTGTAATGGCTTACAATGAATGTGCTGACTTATTGATAACTTGTAGTGGCAACAGCAGTCCTGATGCTAAAACAAATGACATGGTTTTCTTTCCCTGTAAATCAGGGGGTTTCTTTCTCATGAAAGGAGTAAATTAGTCCTGCAGGCACAATCACAGGTCTAAAGAGGATGAAAGCCTACTGGCTTATCTCCAGCATTTCTTCAGTAATAGCTTTTTTTCCCTCTTTTCTCTTTTCTTTCCTTTTTCTTTTTTAAAACTAGTGCTCAATGTCCCGTGCTCATACTTTCTTATAGCTGTCAGAACTAGTGCAGAAGTCTAGTTAGCCCTTCCTGACTGATTTCCTGCTCAGCCTCTTGTCCCCTGCCACCAACTCCAAAGCCAGAGAAGAGCTGATTGTGATGCCAAGATGATTTTTGCTTTTTCTTTTAGATACCTTTTACACAGTTCTGTGTATCCACAAGTATTAGCATGCATACTTGTAATTCTTTAAGTCTGCTGACTTAGCATAGTTCTAGTGTTTGTAGGGCCAGGAGACCAAACACCCCAGAAACTGCACAGCCAGGAGACCAAACATTCTACTATCTTGGGGGCCAAGGTCCCCTTCTAGAACATATTCTGTAAACTAGAAATTAGCCCACCCAAGCCCCATTATTGGGTACCCTTGTTAGATATGTTAATGTGTAAGGTCTATAACTTGTATATGCAATTTATGGTGGGGGTGCACTGCAATGCGTTCCACCTTGGCGAAGTGATGCACCAATATGATCCTATTAAAGATATCAAGGTAAACAACCTCTACCCTTTAACTGTGTCTGGTTTTCATTTTCTAAGACCAGGAAAAGGCATCATTGGAAGGCCACAGTGGAAGAAGCTGTGGAATCTGCTACGATTGTAATTCTGTGTACGCTTGGAATCAGTCATGGAAATAATGCACTTCACTTTCTTGGTGATTATATCTGATCCATTTTGAGGGAAAAGCACTAACACTCTTGAATTGATTCATCAAGATAGGTAGCATTTTTATCTCTAAATGAGTATGGAAAATTACCTGACCTTTGATGGATATTTTGATAAAAGCAGACACACAGGCCTAGGCACAGTTTCCAGGAAGTGTAGGCAGAATACTGTCATTCTTCTTGTCTAAGTATAGGCAATTCTTACAGGTGTGGGGGAGGAATTCTGCTCAGAGAAATTATTATAGTGTCTCTTCAGACGATTCTTACCTGGAAAAGCTTCCAAACTATGTTTGTGAGAGTTTTGCCTAAGACAAAATAGCTTGTCTTTAAAATCAGTGTTAATAAAGTTTTACTGCTTTAGTTATTTAAATCTGTGCCATTAAGAAACCAGAGTTATTCACTAGTTTAAATTTGGTCAAATTCCTTGGGATTTTTTATAGTGAAACTACATCATTATCAGGCCAGACACACAAGGCTTGATCTCTTGGCCACCCCATAGACACCATTCAGGATTTACAAACCATGAACTGGCTGCCAGTTTTTACAGTGTGTGAGTTTCTGTGTGCAAGTAGAAACACAATGATTCTTCCAAAGGGTTTAGAATAGATTCCTGCTTTCAGGAATGTACCTGAATCTTGATTATTTCACACAAATATAAGTGGTTTTGAGTGAAACAATGTTAGTGACAGTAATTTTCATCTTTTAGGTGAGACAAAGAAATGTGATTTCCTTAAAGGTTCATAAACCATTTTTTAATGACAATATTACCTTATAAAATATTTGTGTCATTGGAGGGAAAAGTATGCATTTGCAGAAATCAGACCACATATTTATTTTAGTAAGTGCTGTTAAACATTATTTATTAAAGGAAAAGAAAAAGAAAAGAGCCTTGGGACACCTGTTCATCATAGCAAATTGTTACCTCATAGAGACAATATAAAATATTTCTACTTCATAAATGGACCTCAATGCACCTTTAGAAATATCTTACAGTTCCACAGAGCTCAGTACACTTTAGCAAATAAAAGTTATTATTTCCATGTTAAATGGAAACATTCAGATAGCTGATTTCCAAAAGGTCACTTGGAAAGCTGCTGAACAGAAAGAAATACTCTGGACCTTTTGCTGAGTAAGAAGCCAAAAAAAAAAAGTATCAGAAATGAAGACAAAAGAAGGAGCATTTTTTAATCCAGACATTGAAGTTGATTGGTTGTGACTGTAATTTCATAATGGAAGTCACATACTTTGTAGCAAACTGAAGCAAAAAGCCATATTGAACAACCCAAACCGAGAGTATAACACTGATTATTGTATGAAATGAACTATTAATTTAATGAACCCTTTTGGCCAATCAGCAGCATAGTAGGAGGCCTGTACATCACCTCATCTGGTTGTAGAAATCCTGAGTTAATCTTCTGCATAAAGTACTTGTCATCCAAGTAAGGATGGACATAAGAACTTAATCTGATATTCAGCAAAGACTGCTGCAGGAGGACTTGAGGGCATTAATCCTTCCTAGGAGAGGATTGCTGTCAGCTTCAACAGAAAATTTCTGCCTAATTCTAGTCAGAGGTCTGAAATTCGGCACAAACAAAAGAGTTGCTTGGACAGTTGGGTCAGATCAGAGGGTGGCATTTTTTAATGAACATGAGCAAGAGTAAATCAAGAGCAGAGAAATAACAATAATGTCTCAGTAATTTTGTAGTAGTGCTCAGTATGTTTAGCAGCTGCATTTATTTTCTGATCTGGAATTATTGTGGCACTGCAGGAGGCAACTGTAAATGAGAATTAACATGATCAGGACCATAATAGGTCTTAGTGAGGCTGATTGTTATAGAAGTTACCTTCTACCTTTCTTGTAAAACAAATCCACCCCCAAATCAATACAGATCAGCTGTGCTGGTGATGCAGAGTCCTGACCCAGGACTTAAGTCAATGACACATTTCTTTGAGTCGTGTTTCAATCTATGGGACTGTAAGAGTCTCTTCACTGGAGGTGGAAGGTGTTGCAGGGTGTGTGGTTGCAGTGTTGGTGCAGTATAGAGGAAGATGAAAAGTCTCACTATAGGAAATGTGATCATTAGGGAAATGATCTGTCACAAAATTCATTGTGATGCCACATTTCAGAACAAAAAGTACTTCAAAGCTTTTAACTCAAAAACAAGCTCAAACCCAAATCCCTATGACTTCTTGTCATACAGAGACAGGAGATTTCACTCATAATAATGCTGGGAATGGATGACAGTGTGTGATGCTGAGTTTTTGAAATCTTAGATGTTTCTTGACCACAGATTCCATCTAGATGCTTCACAATGCAGTTGCTGGAGGAGAAACCAGTTTGATTGCAAATAGATCCTAGCTTGGTCTCTCTGCTCATTATCTTTATAGTACACTTGCTTTTCATATTCCTGCTGTTGTTTTAATATCCAAAATTCTTTCTGAATTTTAGCTCTTTGATGAGTCTTTGCTAAAAATAATTAAAATTAATATTGTTTTAGTGTCCAGTGCTTGCAGTCTTACTGGTGAGTCTTTTTAATATTGCTTTCAATGGATTTATTAATGCGATGATCAAACTGGCAAGCACCAGCCCAGCTCGTGCCTTCTTCATAGATAAAGCCTTGATATGAAGAAGACCAAGGAAGTCAAAAAGATTCCTTAGTTTCTCAACTCGTATAGCAGTTTTCTGCATGCTACAGGAAAAAAAATGAGGTTTCAAAGGATCTTCTGGAGATGAAGGGGTTGTTCATCTTCTGCAAAAATAAATTCTGACCACTTTTTTGCTTACATAGGCCAGAGGTATTTCAAGGACACATCCAGATCCAGTGCACTACCTTTGTACTGTCAGCAGATTAATAATTAAACAGAATGAATTTTCTGTATGTCTTTTCACTGGCATTTATGATCTGTCAGGGCAACTTTATGGAAATCAACTGCCTTTTGCTGTTTTCTAATATTTGTAATTTTGTTAAGCAAACAGAATTATTTGTTGGGGTTTTTTAAAATTTCAATTAGAGAAATTTTATTAATAGGAATCTTTTTGAAAAGCTTAATAATGCAAACTATGAATAAAAAAAATCCATAAAAATTATAAGGTAGAAGAGAAATATGGTGTGACATGCCTAGGTGTAAACATCTTTGCCTGGCTGTCAGCCCTCTAGCTGTCCAGGAAGTAACCCTGACACATGTTGCTGCTTCCATCCCTCCTGCAGATTTAGGCTTCCTTCACGTAGAGCCAGTGTGGCAGATGGAGGTGCTTCCCCTTTGGTGTCAGGTGCTCGATCTGGACCTGCAATCTTGGAAGCATTTTCAGGTTTGTTGGTGTAGTGATATTCATCCATTTCTCCTAATGCATGAAGGATGGAACCTGAGGCCATTTGGATACCTCTCATCATACTGTTAGGCAGTGTGTAATTTTTCCAGTGATTGATTTGCTCTTGCTGTAGTGAGTCATCCCTTTTTACCTAAAAAAAACCATGACTTGGTTTAATGTCATGTTTTAATTGGTGCTTTTTCACAGAGAATACATTAAGAAAAGCACAGGTGACAATATGCAGATGCAGTGATTTGTTTTAATGGTCTGAAAAATCCTTTTCCATTCCCAGTGCTTGGGAGTGCACACTAATTGAGTTTGCATTCTTTTTTGTGAGGACAAGGCACACATTTGTAGAATCTCACTGCAAATACCATTAAGTTAGACTGGAAACTGGGCATACAAAGAAACAGAGTTAATTCCCTCTGTTGTATCAAGCTCCCAGCATACCTAGCCAAAGGACTCCTTGCACAGTGTAAGGCATTGGCAGAGGTGGACCATGAAGAGCTTCTGTATTATAAATAGTATTTGGAGTTAATCTTGTAAAAATATATGCACACTTAGTATTAGAAAGTGAGAGATGTCAGTATGTTACATAAATACAATATATTGCAAATATACATGCTATCTTCTGGGTGTAATTTAAACAGTTAAAGTTATATCTCCTTTGAAATCCCCAGCACTATTTCTGCAGAATATGAGCTCTAGTCTTCTGTGGGACAAGGCTTTAAAAGTTAGCTCTAGGAGAAAGCATTTTAGAATGTATGGAAAGAAAGTATACAAATATAAACTGAAATCCTAGAACCTGTAAGGAAATTATGACAACACACTGTGCGAGTGAGTGCCTCAGCCTAAACAGAGAGGGAACAGTAAAGCTGGAGAAAAAAAATAAAGGCTAGCTTATGAGTGTTTGTGTAGGTACTAGTGGTTTTCTGAAGATGAAAATTCATCTAAAGTGATACTAACTAAAGATAGTATCAACTGCTATAGGTAAAATTCAAAGTAATTACTACCAAAATGAAGAAATTAATTCAGGAAATCACATAAAACATAATTAGTTAACAAATGATTCCAAAGTATGAGAAAAGCTGTGAATAACTCAGTGGGTCTACTAGATTTTTAAAACATAGTAGAAGCAATAAAACAGAAGACTAAAGTGCCTTTTTGCAAAGTTTTCATGCAGTCAGCCCCAGAGAGATTCCTGTTCAGTGCTGGAAAGTATAAGGCAACAGTAGAAAGCAGCGTTGGCTACAATCTGTTAGTGGAGTGGGGAGGGGGCCCAGCAGTTTAATAGCAGAAGGTGTTTGCTTCTGGGAGTACTGGAGGAGAGCAGAAATGGGACCTGGGTTTTTTTGAGTTTGTTTTTTTTTTAATTAATGCTAGATTTTCTCTTAGGAAAGAAAAGCTTATGAATAAACTTATGAAAAAAACCTTGTGGAAGTTGTCTTTTGGAAGTAAGTTTCAGAGCTGAATGTTGTGGAATTCACCCAACATTTCTTGAAGGACTCATGAATATAAAATTCCAATAAAAATAAAAAACAGCTCCTTAAGTATCAGCTGCTATGCTAGAGGTAGCCAGGAGATCACCATTTTATGGTGGCTCTTTGGACTTCAGATCAATGAAGCTTCAGTAGTTAAAGAATACTTGAAATATTAATAGCAGAAGGATAAAAGAAAAAAGTACTTTGGATGTTGTTACTGGCAACTTGGACCATCCTAGTTCAGTCCAGTCTCTGCATATTCTGTGCATTGCTCACAAAAGGTAGATTACAGTCTTTTTTTCTTAGATATTTGCTGTCTCATAGTGTACCATGAGGATTGTGTCATTGTGGTGGTTTGCCTGTGTGGTGCTTTGTAGCTAAAAAAGCACGCTAAAAATGAAAAAAATGAGTCATTAGGGCAACTACACTTTCTGGTTCTTTACCTTTGCAAAATTCTGTGTCTTCAAACAATGTAGGCTTAAGTGTTAATACTTCTGTACATTGTCACCATTCCCCTTACCCCAGTGAGGAAGTTTACTCATTTGTGGGTTGACAGGCAGCCTTGCCTGGGAATGGGAAGGTGCTTGCTGTCAGTGCAAGCTGAGAGCTGCTTTGCTAAGTACAGACCAGTGCTCTGCTAAATGGAGATAAAATTCAAGCACCCACATCCTGTCACACCATTTAGTTCTTGCAGGCTGCCATTTACCAGGAAATTGAAAGACATCCATTAGTTCCAAACACTGTTAAAAAACAGCAAAGGGTTTCAAAAGCTATGCTTGATTTTCCTTATACTGTGCACTGTTGAAAGCGTGCCTTGTGAGCTTTATCCTCTGCTCGTGCATCTCTTCCTCTTTGTGGCAGAGGAGGAGCAAAATCAGCTCTAGAGACCTCTGCCATATTAGGTTTGCAGGTGAACAGGAGTAAATTCACAGAAATGGTAGCTAATGCAACTCTTCTTGTACATCTGTAATCATTATTTGCTGCCAGTTCCTGTGCTGGTTCTTACCCTTGTACCAAACATGTTGAATATGCAGCTTAAAATCTTTGAAAAATTCAACTGTGTTTTATTTTTGAAATACATATACATTTCAGATGAAGTTATAGACTAGGGAAGTGGACATTCTCCTTTTATTATTTTATAATGTTGGCAACTTAAATTTTATTTAACTTTATCAATAAATTATTAAATGGGGCTGACTGAGTCTGTTTTGGAAATTCTTCTGAAATGAGTATGTTATTATCTGAAAAGAAATATAAATTTTAATTAAGCTTCTTATTTTACCTGAAGTCAAACCATATAATCCTAGTGAAAACTGGTCAAGACTAGGAAGATAAACACAGTGACATGGTAATGCATCACAGGCTTGCTGGGCGAGCAAATCTAAACTACTGTCTCTGTAGGAGACTGAACTAATCCTTGTGATCTTATCACCTCTGAATTTCAGAATTTCTGATCAAGTTAGCAGAGAGATAGCAAACTGTCAAGGCTTCCTAAAAGGCAATCTAGGTGGCAAGTCTGAAGCAGCTTTAAGTATCTAGTGAAACTTGGATGTAAGAACATGTCAGTGTTTTGACTGCTGACTTGGACTGAACACATCTTTCAGATGGGGATATTTGTGCTGTGGGGGCATCATCAGAGCTGTGGGCCACTTTCCTGGCGTGTGACATAAGCAGATGCATAATGATAAGATAATGAGGAGCCAGGCAGGTAGGGACCAGCCCCTTGAACGTGGGACCACTGCAGTTTAGAGGTCGGCTGCTGAAGGAGCATCGAATCAGGAGCTCCTAAACACGGGCTGGTAGGGAGGGCAGGAGGCACAAAACCGGACAAAAAGTAGCCAATCACATACGGGTTTTGCAATTTTCAGCTGCACAGCAGAGCACCCAACACTGTTGGGTGGATGTGCAGAAGGCAGTGGAGCCCTGCAGCACCTGCCCCAGCCCCCTCTCTGAGCCCATTCCTGTGTGTCAGCCGTGCTTCATAGGCTGTTGTCAGTGTCAGCATTAATGCAGAGCCTGGGAAGGAACAGAGGCAGACATTTTGTCAAACTTGCTGCTACAGACCAAACACATTTAGCAAGGGTTGTATCTACTTTTAAGTGTTAAAATAATTCATCTGCCCCTTCCTACTGAGGTGGTGGATTGCAGTGGATTTTATCTACTTTATGTGATGTCTCTGTATCTCTGCCAAAGCAAAACATTGAGCTGACTAATGGGTAAACACCAACATTGACTCTCAGCTTTGTCCCCTAAGGTCTGAAGGCAGAAACAAGACAATGGGAACCCTCCCATGGTTAAGCCACTCAGATCTAACCTGAAGGTTATATAAACTGAAAAGGGAGTTAGACCATGTGGCTGACTAACTGTGGTGACTCATAGCCAAAAAGGACATGATTCCACGGTGCAGCAAAGCCAGGCAGAGAGGCCTCTGAACAAGCAGTGACATGACAACTGGCAGAAGCAGGACTTTTACAACTGCATTCAGGAGTGTAGTGCCAAATCTCATTAACACTGATGAGGTAAAAGATGACTTTCATTAGCAGCTGCCAGTAACTTAAAACTGAAAGACAAAATAAGCTTGGCAGTTAAGCCATTTTAGCTTTGGGTACCTTTGCACAAGTAAAAGCACTTGCACTCCTGGCTGGAGGAGAAATGCTCTGGCAAGAGGCCCATATTCCTCATGTAATGTAGACCAAAGCCACAGTCAAATAGATTGCAATGGTTCTAATTTGAGAAGTTCCTCATGATACCAGGTGCCACTGAGCCATCAGCCACTCATCTCTGCAGAGCCAGCTCCTCTGCTACTGTGTTTCCCAAACACCCATGAAGTGCGATTGAGCAGGGGAGATCTCAGCTCAGTGTAAGAGATGCTGTGGACCTCAGGACCGTTTCTTGCATTCATTGGACAATTCTTTTAAAAAGTTCCACTTCCATGCATCAGAGAGTCCTGTTCCTTTGGGGTGGCTGTCTGCTCCATACATGTGCCAAAAATGAACTGACGGCCTTTAATTCAATTTTCTTTTACACCATCTGCTGTGGCCCTGGAGGATTGGCTATTCGTACCCAAACAGAAACACATTACATCCTTGGTACAGGGTTCCATTTCCTGATCATTGTATTCTTTATTTTCTTGGAAGTTTAAAAATCTTTGTAAAACTTTCTTTTGATCCTGTCAACCTAAAAAAAAGGCTGACATATCTTTCATTGCACTATTTCAGACTGGTTTCTGCTGTCATCGCTGCAGATGATGTTGGTCTGTCCTTAATTTCTTTGAGTCTTGGTTATGTAAATGTATATAAAGAACATATTTTATATCCAAAAGGAAAAAAAAGATCACATTGTGTTAACAATGCAGCACTGATTGGGTTTGCAGCAGATGAGCAGAGCATCTATCATGCATCCTTGACCATGGAATTTCCTACAAAACGGTCTTGTGCAGCAAATTGGAAATCCAGAAGCTAGAGTTTTACTTTTTTACAGATTTTTCAAAGTTTCTGCTTGTGAGGGTATTGTTGATAATCCTGACTGAAATGCTGCAGGCTCTTTGTCTTTCTCAGTTGCCTTGCTAATGTTTGGCACCAATAAAAATTACCTTTCATAATTTTAATATGAATTAAACTGCCTTGAAAGTTTCAGTTTGCAGCATCAAGTATTACGAAGACTGAAAAAATTGCAAAGAGTTTGGGTGTGGGTGCTGTAGATTGTGCAGGGCTTTGATCACGGTTCAGTTTATCCAAGTATTCCTACTGGTGTGCATGCTGGTGCAGAGCAGCCCATGGAAATGCAGGGGATCCCACACTTGAGTTGGTCTCTGTGCACCAAATGGAGGTACAGAGAAGGTTCACGTGCCCTCCTGAGCCAGCAGAGCTGAGTACTGAATTAAGCACTGTCAGTCCCCACTTCCTGCCCGTGTGTCTTGCTGGGGGGTTATTAAAATATCTGTTTCGTGCCAGAATCTGTAGAAGTTTTGATTCACATCATCTTTTTTCAAACTATGATCTTTTTTCAAACTATACTTAATTCTTGCTGAAGTCACTGACAAATGATGAATTTCTGTGCTTCCTTGCACAGCTACCAGAGGGTTTTGTCTCTTTTAGTTTGTTCATATTATCAATTTTGTGGGGCATACATATGAAATGCTAAATAATAGGTGCTAAATAATATCTTCAAGTGCCTTAGTCTACACAACTGAAAAAAAAATCTTATATATTTCCATATTAAAAATGAAAGAGCAGTAAATTTTACCAGGTCATATGGCCACACATTCACCAGTATTTCAACCAAATACTGTAAAAGTATAGACTTAGAAAAGCCTTACCCGCATTTGCACATACTTGTGTCTTTCTGCTTCAGGTTTTCCATCTGTCATCACAGCAGACAGTACACACTCTACTTCCAAACTGCTCCGTCTATGTGGATGTGTGTATACAAACTGATACTTGTTTTACAAATCAAATTGGGTTTCTGACCTCCCACCTCCAAGTGGGAGTTGTTCTTGTTATTGTCATAAGATGCATAATACTGCTATATACACATTTCTTACCATTAGACATAAGAAATGTCTACAGATCTGTGGAATTTCCCGGTTTGTGCATAGCTGTGTCTATATAAAGAGTGTAAAATTATTTGGAGCATGAAATTGGATGTTCTCTTAACTTTGGCCTGAGGGCTTTCCCTGGGTCCCTATACATTGAAAGGTCCATAAAATTCTTTTCCTAAATAAATTCTTGTCTAGCATCCTTATCTAGTATCTTAGATTTTTCTTTTCTTTCCCAGA
Organism: Melanocharis versteri; assembly: GCA_013397845.1. Classification (NCBI taxonomy): domain Eukaryota; kingdom Metazoa; phylum Chordata; class Aves; order Passeriformes; family Melanocharitidae; genus Melanocharis; species Melanocharis versteri. The sequence goes on from VZTG01006424.1 coordinate 228,368, forward strand.
CCACTCATTTAATACTTTTAAAATAAAAAATTATAATAAAAAAAGGAAACTTGAAATGCTAATGAAAATTGCTTGACACATGCAAAAGATGGAAGCACAGACTATTTATGTTCTTTTTGCCTTGAATTATTAAAAGAGATACTGAAATCAGTCTTGTCCAAATCCTGAGGAGCATGAGCTTTAGATTTTTGCTGGCATATGGGGCACCGCAATCCCTGTGAGCAGAGTGGAGTCCTTCCATTCTGATCCTTTATTTTTATATCCTGAAACATTCAGCATACAGTCTTTTAGAAAAGGATGATCAGCACAGGATTTAAAGCAAAATTAGATGACCTGTTTTCACCTCTCTTTGCTTGTGATCACCAGCCACTTGGTTAGTTAAAGTTGGATCTCAAATCTCCTGTTTGTTATAATGAAAATAGCAAATGGAGAAAGAGGGGAAAAAAAGAACAAATTTAAAATGCAGTGAATGGCCCAGAGTTGGGTACCAAAATTGCTGATCTGATTTCAAAAGAAAAATAAAGAAGGAGAGGGGATCAAGAAAACTTAACATTTTTATTGAATTCCAGAGGAGTTGCGTAGACTCTGCTCTCTTCTGAAGAGAAGAAGAGAGTGATGATGAATGATGAATCTGTTCATCATTGCTTCTGACGTGACATGAAGTAAGGGCCTCTTCTTGACCTGCTCAGCTGCTCAGCTTCTCTGAAGGGACAGAGGCCAGGTTTTGCAATCCACATTTTGAGATAGTGAGAGGCTTTCGTAAGTGTGTGCATGGCATTCTGAGGAGCTTGAGTTCAAGGAGTTTCTCTCTTTGCTGCCTGTTCCTGTTTATGCAATCAGACGGATGTGAGCATATTTTATATGGCATTTTCAGATCCCTTATCTGCAAACTTCATAATTTTAAATTAATTTCTAATTGCAATATGCCACTGTCTCCACTTTGCATGGGATGTTAGAGAGGCACAGAAATGGAGGGTACATCCAACCACTCATGCAATTAAGTGAGTAAAAAGTGGAATTCCTGGATAGGACCTGGTCACAGTCCCAATTTTTCTCATTCTAGCTGAGGATGAGATAGATTTCGGGTCACACATCAAATATAGGACGTTTTGATTAATTTAAATACTGCAATTTCTGCTTTTTACAGAGTCCCAGAATTAACTAGGTTGGACAAGACCTTTGAGATCATTGAGTCCAACCTATGACCTAACACCACCTTGTCAACTGGACCATGGCATTAAATGACACATCCAGTCTTTTTTTAAACACCTCCAGGGAAATAATAAAAAATGAATGATAAATTTTAACAGGCAGTTTTCTGGAAGATAATGATATGCATCACTGAGTGATTAACTTTTCAAATGATTTTTGCATGAATAATGCTGGTAGAATCTGACCCTTACTTGATGCTTCCTGTCAACATTTTGTGTGTATAGATTACTGTGTTTTATATTGCGAGTATGCAGTTGATTTAGCTGTTGGTCAGTGAATACTGGCTGTCACAATATTTTTTATGAACAACAAAAATGTTATACAGTAGCATATTTGATGAAGGTTATTCAGTTCTGATAAAGTTCGGCCTGAATGTCTGGAGGAAAAAGAAAAAGTGAAGATAGTAGCCAAGTAAAATCACTTTCCCTTGAAACAAAGAGAGTTTGCTGGCTGCAGCTGGCAGACCTGGGAGGGCAAGGCAGCTGCCCAGCAGGCAGAGTTGGTATGGGAACAGTTCTCCACTGAGCTGCATGATTTTTTCCCTCCTGTTCCCTCTCTATCCTTTCAAGAAACAGAAGCTAGTTGTCTATCAGCCAGTGCTGGTTAGGATCTTCTCTTCATGCTGGAAGAAATCTGGGTCATAGGAGATGGCTGAGACTAGCAGGATAGTTTAGAGCATTGCTGCTTGGAGATGTAAGGCTGGGACTTCAGCTCATGGAGCCCAAGGTCCTGTTAAGCTTGGAGCAAGAAGTCACAGAAATACAAATGACAGATCACTGGAAAAGGAAATTTTTGTGCCACATCTTTATTCTGATTTGAGAATCTTTCAAAGGCTGAGGCTGTGCAGGCAGAGTAACTGGGCACAATAAAACCACTGTGACTGGGGGTACTGAGCAATGGCACATGCATTCTCTGCTGTGGAATAAAGCAGCTAGTTTTCTTCAGGCCTGAACTGCACAATCATCAGATAATTAAATTAAAATTTAATGTTTAATTTTGTGAGTTGATAAAGGCAGATCCTCCCTCAGATCTTCACTCTGAATCCAATGTGCCCATTTGAACCACGGGACCTGTTCTCATCCAAGACAGCAGCTGACTCCCTCAGCCCCAGCATCTGGCTCTGTAACAGGGTTCAGAAGCACCAAACATCACTGCACCACTCAGAGCAGCATTCTTCTGAGCCACTTGCCATCTCCTAGAAGTATCAGAAATGTTGTATTCACAGCACTGTCTGAAAATGGTGATTTTTGCAGCAATACTGATTACCTTGGTGAAGGGAAAAACTGTGGGAACAGTGCAGCTCCAACTGTACATTCACCTGTGTCACTAGGCCAGAGGCATTCTGTGACTGCACCTTTGTGGGGCTCCGGGTTCTTTCTGTCCTCAGCTGTTACTGCTGAGGGTCATAACACTCAGGTGCTGTCAGTGTCAGTGCAGCCCCAGGAAGACCCCACTACACCTTTGCAGCCGTTATTCAGTGTTGCTCTCTGGTGGGCTGTTGCTATGTCATTTGTCACACTCTGCTCCTGCTGGCTCGAGTCTGTGTGCCACCACGCAGCCCTGCTTTCCTGCCCTCAGGCCTTGGACAAGGTGAAGCCATGGCACACCTGTGGTACATTTATATGTCTTGTATCAGCAAAAAGCCTGCAGTGCATACCAATCAAACAAGTGGTTTGTTAGGGTGTTTAACATAGCAGTGGATCAGAGAAAAATATTATTACAAAAAGGAATAACTCACAGGCAAAATGTTCATTTCTTTTTAAAAATCACTGGCTGAATATTTTTGAAAATCACTGATTAGAATCCTCATTGACATAATGCTCCCAGTAAGTACAGAGCTGTTGATCCAGGATTTCATGCTAATAGAACTCTGGGAAACAGAAGGTATTTCTGATTTCAACAGGCTTTATGTTATCAGTGGCTAAAATGCCAATCTTAGAATCACAGACTCAGAGAAAGACTTAGGTTGGAATAGACCTTAAACATCATCTGCTTGCAGCCTCCCCTACTCTTCATATGGTACTAAACTGTTTACTAAACTGGTTTGAAGTTTGAGCTAATTAAAGACAGTTTAGAGAAGTATTTCCAAGTTGATTTCATTTGTCAGAGCAAAGGAGCCATTTTCTATTGCTGGCAAAATTACATAAAAAGTAATTTTGCAGTCAGGAAGATCTACAAAACCAGATAATGCTTTAAGCTTGAAGGAACTCAGAAATATCTGTCTCTGAGAAGCAGCGAGTCAGGTATTTAAATAAGCCATGGTCCAGTGAAGGGCCTGAAATGAAGAAGTTTGCCCCTGCCCCACACTCTCACCAGCAGTCAGTCAGTTCTCCGCTGTAGCCTCTTTTTCTGATCAAAACTCTTGAGAGCTGAGCCGCCTTCTGCTGTTCTCCACAGCTTCCTGTGACTAACAGAGTCAACAATTGCAAAATCCGTGGGAGTAGGAATTGAGTGGACAATATAAGAGGAGTAAGTTCTTTCCTCCTTCTGCTTGTCATAAACAATATCCATTCAGCAAATCCAGAACCATCCTGTCGGTGCCATTGAGCAGCGCAATATGGAGCAAGTGTTTCTTTCTGTTCAAGGTAGATGTGAGAGAGGAAGATCAAGGAAGGTACAGCAGGGCTGGAAAAGTCATGACTGAAGTTAGAGGGACTGGCCCCGGGGAACAGAGAAGTTTAGCATGGGAACAACATGAATCTGGCTCAAGACTTCCTGTGCACAAGTACTGAAAATATATAAAGGGCAAAGCAAATATTAACACTTTTTTTTTGCATGTAGCACAAAATTGCCAAACAAATATCACAGCCAATCTTCCATTCCTCATGTATAGGTGTTTCTTAACGACTGTGGAGAGTACCCAGCATTTCGCAGCTGAAGGAACTGTTACATCAGGGTTTGATATTCTCCTCTCTTGCAGACAATTCACATGGTGACAAGTACTCCCTGCAAAGCAGCCTGGACTTCATCCCAAAGATTGCCACCCCCCACTGTATCATATTAATGAACCTGTACAACTGAAAATAATTACAAATGCAAATGTGATGAAAAGGCATTTAAGAGGGACGTTTCATGACCGCACTAGAGAAGTGGTTAAGCACTAAGATAAGTCTGACTGCTTGGGCATATGGCTGCTATGGTAACTCAGTTTGCATTTGGAAGCACTTAAGCTCTAAACCACAGTATGCTGCACCCTCTTCCTTTTGAGCAGGGCTCTGTAGAAGAAAGGCAGAAGTAAACAGCATGAGAGAAACCACAGCGCAGCAAAGGCATCGTTAGCTGTAGCCGTACAAGTGGGTTACTGCAAAGCCATCCTGTGAACACTGAAAATGTCATTTAAAATATGCTGCAATTGATAGAAAAGCCCTCCTTCTGACTGCTAAACACACAGTATTCCTGGGTATTTATTTTGGGTTTTCGGGAACTGTGTTGGCAAAAATAATTTGATTTGCTGCTTTTGGTTTTTGTTCTACATCAGGTTTACGGTTTTGAGGAATTCTACATATCATTGGTAACAAGTATTACTTCCATTAAATTAATGTTCCTTCAGAAAAATTTTTCTTTTGCTCTGTATTTTTATTTTCCTCTGGAAAAATTAAACTCTTATGTTTATTTTGAATAATCAGAACCAGAAAAATACTTTTTTCAAATGGTCAGAAATATTCAACATATATTGCAACACTGTGTTCCTCCCTGTATCTGTCAGTTATAAATTCTTAATTCCATCCCTTCTGGTTGCTCTCTTTGTACTTGATTGCTGGCTAATTTGAATTTTTCGCCTTCTCCATAGCTGTAAATGCTGATTAATGCTAATAGTTGACTCTGGACTTGAGGAGGATAGGGATAACTCCAGTCTCGGAAGGTAGACAGGAAGGAGAGGAATTATTAACAAGCATTAATTTCAGAAGCCAATTTTCACTAAAAGCATAACACCACATCCTATCACATTAGCTGTAGTTAGACCGGCACTTATGCCTGAGCTGTGCTCTGCAGGAAGACCACGCCTTCCCCACTGCAAGTCAGGTCTCAGCACTGGCAGGTGCTTGGGAACAAAAACGCCTTTGAGTCACAGATATATGCTTTAACCAAAGGTTAAAGGTGTAGGAAAGAGTGCCAGGATCAGGCTCTTGGGCAGCTGTGTGAAGGAGTTGCTATGGGAGGCAATTATTAATGAACTTGTATAAAAAGAAATATTTTGAGGAATCAGATGGAAACTATTTTAATTATCATTCTGAAAAGTCAGAATGGACATTAAATCCAGATGTCAAAAGCAGACAATTGGCATTTCTCAATCAGGACATTTTAGAATTTCTGTTAAATTAAAATTTACAGTTTCAATATTTTATTTCTAGTTTCTGGTGAAAATAAATCTTGTAAATATTGCCTGTGGAAAAGAAACTATAATGTTTCTTTAGTTCTAAGTCCTATGATTGCTATAGGGCTATGAAGACTTTTATCAATTAGATCATGAATAACTTAGAAGTGATTTGATGGCTTCATCTTCAATGACCACAAGAGTAGGTTTTTATTTTAGGATTCTCTGAAATGTCTCTGTTACCTGAGAAAATTCTACACTGTAAGCTCAAATGAGTGGGGTTTTTTTGACTCAGAACATGAAAAATTTCACATATTTTTACTATGAACTCTATAGGGCATTCTTTTACTCAGTTTTCAAAAAGCAGCAGTTTGTCCAGAAACTGGGAACAGTTTTAGTCGTTTTCTTCCTCAGAGTTAGTGATAAAGAATAAAGTGTAATTCTGTAGTCTCTGATTATGAAAGCACTTCAGCACGTGTGATCCCACCTATAAAATTTGAGGGGTCCTCTGTGGTATAGAATTACTCAGATGTTTAAGTGTTTGCTAGTCTATTCTTAGGTCTGCCCAGATTTGTTTATAAAGGAGCAATGGATCCCTTCATTTTGTGTTTTCAGCAAAAAGAACAGTAACATCTCTGGCCCTGATGCTCATTTACTTTAAGGTCTCTTTAGCTGGTTCTGGCTGCAGAAGGGAGCCTTAAAGTAGGTGTGAATTACATCCTATCCCACTTGAAGTTTAAAAATAAATCAAAGGACGGCTGGCAGCATTTTGTAAGGCTCCTTGCCTTACTCATCCTTCACCTCCCACCAGGAGCTGTTCTTTGTTTGCAATTTAGTCTTGGCTTGCAGGGGAGCTGCAATGTCTGTGCTGTTTGCTAGGAGACCCCCTCAAAGAGTTTTACTCCATCTGAACAAGTAGACCACATCCTGTTGCTTTCTGTGCAGGTGTGAAGAGCCCTGACCCTGCTGAAGCAGTGCCATTCAGCTGTGAAAAGAGGGAAGACACAATCTGGACCTACATTAGTTGCTTGGTGTAAAATGCTGCCTGGTGGGGGTTGCTGGGGTCTGCCCAATATACTAAAGGCTGGAGAGATCCTGGGAAAAGGGCAGCAGCTCTGCAGAATCACTAAGCGTTTTTCCTGGCAGCAAAACCGGCTGCCAACTGTTTTACAGACACAAGGCTGAGAGGAAGGATTACTTCCTCTGCCCCCTCCCAGCTCTGGCAAAGACACGAGGAGTACAGCTGGATGTGAAGAGCCAGCTGGTATGGTACACTGCTAGATAAAACACCAAATGCACTATTAGCAGAAGAGGCATCCTCCTTCCCACATTGCTCTGTACTGTGTGTATGGAGGAATGCAGTCCTGCAGCAATCCTGTGCTCAGAGCAGACAGCCTGAGCTGCTGCCATGCAAGCACAGCCTCCTGGCCAGTCCAGCAGGAAATACAAAACCGGGTCCATTCTACTCACTGTGCAAATTAAGCAGCAGAATGGAATTAAAAGGCATGTTCCCTGTCATCAGCTAATGGGTTTCTGCCCCTATGAGCAGGATAACCTTTTTAGGCTCTTAATGCTGATTCAACAGGATCTCCATCTTATCAGCAGGAGTTTGTGTTATTAATAGCAAACGCACACACAGGAAATGTGTGCTGGCGCTTCCTGCTGCTTGAGATGATCAGACCCTGGACTTCCTTGGAACACATTTTTGTCTTTTAACATGTTCTAGGTCCCAGTTGTCTCCTGTTAAATTGCTTGGTCCTGCCAATGAAAACATTTTCCTGCAACAGCAACAAGCTGTCTCCTTATACAACTGGACGTATACAGGTGCAACCACAGTTCACTGCAGTGAGTGCAGAGTCAGTACTGCAGAGGTGATGCAGCAGCTCCTGTACCTCCAGATGTGATCCAGGCAGCCTGCTGTCCTAAAATCCTAGGGGTTTGAGGGCTTGCCTTTTTTTTTTGTGACCTGGTTTCTTTCACAGTTTTTCTATTTGCTCTTCTTACTGGACATCGAAAGGTTTCTTCATAACACAGTACTCCCATGTTTCACTCACAGGGCCACTGTGTCTTTGGGCTTTCAGGAGAAAGAGTGGTCAACTCATTTGTTTTAGGTGTATTTTGTTGGCAGCCTGTCATTCCATCTCAAACCTTTCTTTGAAGCAGCAGCTGCATTCTGTCTGCCAACTGGTAGGAAGGAGAATGAAAGTGATTAGCCAGGCTCCCATCTGCCTGTGGGATGAGCTGCTGGTTATATCTTTTTCCAGGGCATGTGATGAAGGCCAGATCTGCTCAAACATTACAGATGGGTTGCAAATCTTTTAGGTAAGTCAGCAGGGACCAACTGGTGGCCAAATCAAGAGAAGGGATGAGGAAGCTTAAAAAACTTACTTCAGTAGTAGGAATTTTTTCTCTGCTTTAATTCTTCCACTTGGGTTATCTGATGTTATCCTTGGGTTCTCCTACACATATTATCTTAAAAATGTCTTACGGTTGGATGCAGTTTAGGATTTGAGAAAATTTTTGGGGTAGTTCCCATTTAAACTCAGACTGACTTGCTTAGTTTGGCAATCATCAAGCTTTCATACTGCACAGCATGTGTTTGGGGGATTACATTTTAAAGATATTTTTGGATTTCAACTTTCAAGTTTTTAGAGTTATGTTTTAGAATGTAAACATGAACAGACAGTTTTGTCATTGAGGTTAACTTTGTTAGCCTGACGTTAGCTCAGACATATTTGTTAGTGCTGGGACATTTTTTGGAAAATAAATTAATAGTAGCAATATACCTATTAATCTCAGAGCAACAGAATCTGGTGTGTTGGGATCCTTCTTGATTTTCCTTCATTTTACCCAGTATCTCTCAATAAGGTTTCACGGGGAAATGCATTTGCTTTTCTTTTTGAGAGGATTTTTTTAGTGTTCTGGTGCCACCTATTGAATTCTTTTCAACTGTGTCCTATTCCATTGCTGTAATAAAGCATATCAGGGAATAGAATCACAGGAGAGCAGGAGACCCTTGAAATGCTTAGAAGGACATAAAACTGCCATGAAGTTCTGTTAAAATGACAGTGCTTAGTTATAGAGGGGGAAAAGGGGCAATCTAGGGCTATCATTTTCCATACTGTTTTAAGACACTGCTCTGAGCAAGGCAGTGGGACCAGGTGATCTCTCGAGGTCTCTTCTAACCTGGAGTTCTATGATTCTGTGCAATGTTTAGCATCTCTCACTGGGAGTGAGAAATAAACCTTACACTCTATTTAAGATAGTAGCATTATTTCGAAGTTTACAAGGGGGAGGATGGGGAAAATTATTTTCACAGGAATCTTAAGGAAGAGAATGAGGCAACCAGAAAAACAACAGAGAGAAGCTTATGATCCCCCTTGTCTTTTGTTATCGCACTTTACTTGGAAGAAGGAATCTTGATGTATATATTTTTGTCTCTATTATGTTTGCATCAGAGATCAGTAAATAGCTTGAAAAGTATTTCTGAATGTTTCACTAATCTGAGCAGAGTTTAATTTAGGACTTTTTCTGCAACTTCTTTTATTCTGTTCTTGGGAAAGTTTCTAAGTGAAAGTTAATCTGTGTCAATGCTCACAGAAAGTTAATATTTTGCTTGAGGTATATTTGATGTGTGGAACCAAAGTAAGATTTGGGAAAGGAGGGGAAATAATTGATTCTTCAGCTGAGAAGACATCTGAAAAAAGAAAAATCACATTATGGAATTTAGAATGACCAGATGCAAGCTTTAAAACACTGAATTAAAAATCATGAAAATACATTGAAAATTAATTGCTTATGTCAAATATTAATGGATATAAATGTTAGCTTTTACAGGGTTCCTTGGCAGTTTAATGTATATAGATCATGCAAGTTTTGTAAAGAAATGTTGCAGGCAGAATTTGGATGCTGAAGGTACATTGATAGTTCAAAAGATCTATATTTTTGTTTCTTATCTGTAACCTCTCTCAGGTCAGGAAGCTTCATCTGCTAAGATTCTGTAGCTTTGAAAAGAATGCGTGGTCTTTGTTTCAATGAAGATACATGGATATAAATGAATTAACATGCTAGGCCCGTTAATATAGTGGCTTCTACACCCATGTTATTCAATCTGTTGTCAGTCTGCAACATTTTAGAGATTATATTCTTGCAATTAAGAGCAATGTTATTTTGACAGTTTCATACGATTTCAGGCAAGGTACAGACAGACCTCTATCCTCACCTCATGGACCAGATTTTAGGCAACACCCCTCCCCACTTCTATAAAGAAATAAATGCTGCATTCCTGTTTTTAGCTGAACTTCATTTGACTTCTGTTGATACTTTTTCTGCAAGGTATCAGGCTACTGGCTTTTTCCAAATTTTAATTTGTAGTAAGAGATCTTGCATAATGTACAGTCCACAACAAATTCAGCTGCTCTCTAGAAAAGTATTTGCAAGACTTTAGCTTCTGTTAACATTCATATTCATATCATGGCTTAGACACACTCTGTGACAGTTCTGAGCGCTAAGAAATTGCTCACTTTCTGCAGGTGACATTGCCATCACTGGTTGTGTTTGTAACGGCTGTTGCCAGCCTTCTGAACTGTCCATATGGGGTGCAGAATCCATGGTGGCCACTGAGCAGCCAACACGTGCGCTGCTGCTCGTCAGGTCGATAAGAGAAAATCTCTGGAGTCCCAGGAGATCTGCTTATGTTGATCGTCTGTGTCAGAGATGAGGGACACGGTTTTGATGCTGGCACATGAACAGGATACTAATGTATCCCTCAAAAGTATTGCAGTTTTTCACATTAAACCGGCTTTTTGCTTTAAAGGTTGAAGGAGTTTATTTTCAAAAGAGTAAAGCTATAGCAGTTGTGAAGTGCCATGTAGGGAAGCTGAGGTAACAGAAATTATGGACAGGGAAGTACTATCTGAAAAACGTGCCACAAGAAAAGAGAGAAATTCCAAGAAACAAACATAGTGGGAAGAACTGGTAGAAAAAGAGTAGAAGAAAGAGGAAGGAAGAGCCAAACAGGTGGATGGAAGTTTGTTGGATGGGGCCCTGAGCAACCTGATCCAGTGGGTGGCATCCCTGCCCATGGCAGGGATGTTTGAACTAGATGATATTTAAGATCCTGTCTAACCCAGACCATTCTGTGGTTCTGTGGTTCTGTGACCATATGCTTGATATTTTGGGGGTCTGGTTGTTGCTACATGCACTAAATATTGCTTAAGAATGTGTAATTTCCTGGAAAAAGCTTTGCTGATATCTGGGAGGAAGGCATGTGTCTTTTTATATTTTTGGCAAATGACTGTGTTTAATTCCATGAAAGTTTAAGTTACACGTTTTCTCTCTCTCTTTTTCAGGGCAGGAGGTAACAACGGCCACACCTGGTAAGAAACTTAATTTACATGGCAGAACTGCATTGATTTTTTTTTCCTGATAATTTCTTCTTTCTTTTTCTCGCACATAGTTACCTCACAGAAGGTATAATGCCTTCTCATTCACCCAACAAAATGAAATATGCTGCCTCAATAGGCATGAATATCAGACAAGTCTGGTTTTGAGTTATGTATTTAGGTATATTTTAAAACACAGCATTTAGCATGAAAAGCACAATTATAACCAGAAAGGAATATACTCACTGGATGTTCATCTGACACCCATGAAATCCCCTGCACTTTAAATGTTTGGCTTCCTTTGCTTCCTTAAAAATTCCCAGTGTCTCAGTACGAGAGCGCTCCAGCACTGCACCCCGGAGTTGTGGGCAGCTCTGTCCCTCCTCGGCCGGGCACACGTGAAGCATTAACGACTCTGCTGTACCTCTCACCACAGGTGCCACCCTTGCAAACAGCACGCACTCCACGCACCCTGAGCCCAGCCCCAGCACGGCACCGAGCAGCCCAGCACGCACCAGCAGCACTGCTGCGCTCACCGCACGCACCCCCTCTGCCCTCGGCAACGCTTCAGCAGGTTTGCCATCTTCCTTTAGAAGCCGCGCTCTGCTCTCAGAGCTCCAGGGGAAAATTAAGTCATTCAGCACCAGGGTAGCCTTTTTCAGCTCATGGTTCATCAAATGGAAAAGGTGTCTGCGCGTTGGCACAGCGGCAGTGCCAGGATTATATGCAGGATCTGGTATCTGAGGGCCAAGTCTTGCAGTCACCACAGTAGCATCAAAATACCAGCTGCTGCCACCAAGGCTGTCCCCAAAGCAAGAGCAATAGGAATGAGCCTAAAAGAGAATATAGAAACCTGTCAGTGGTTTACAAACAGGGAGATAAAAAATGAGATATAGCAAGAAATATAGTGAGCAAGATACGTGATCTGGCAAATGAGCACTTCCTAGAGTTGTTTGTGAAAGAGCACAAGCACTATTCATAATTGTGTTTTACTGTAAGAATATAGCAAAATGTTCTAGTTTTTCCTAGTTCACAAATTGTAACATCATTTTTATGTTGACTTCATCTTGGGTTATGACTAAATAATGACCAAAAAAATTGTCATGGTACATTGCAAAATTCATTGTAAGTGGTATACTCCTAAAAATTTGCTTTCTATTAAAAGCCTCATTTTTTTGGTTTATTTACTATATTAACATGACTTTTCTTTCAGCAGTCTTCTCTAAATTACAAAAACCCTCTAGGAAAAAAAATGGAGAAGGGTGGTAGTGTAAGGCATTTCTGAAGACAAAGCCATATGAAAGAATGCATTTCATTTTTTAATGCTGATATGTTGTTTATTTTCTTACAGATGATTACAATTCATCATCCTTGCACAGCACCACCTCATCAGTCAGCATGCCAGCAAGCACTGGGATCAGCCCCACTCTCAGCTCCACTCACACAATAGGTGACAAACTTGCACACAGTTACTGCAATTCTGATACATCAGGCACAGAAAATGGGTTAGAATGAGGCAATTAATTTAGAATGTATCAAACCTAAGCAAAAAAATTAGGCACAGAACTGCATTAAATTTAAGGATGTTTTTAGGAATCTTACTAACTGTTTACGAGTAATATTACAGATATCAGAATTGTTACTTGTCAAGCAAGTGCAAAATAGAAATAATTTTCACACAGTGGCACATAGTAGGGGGGTAAATCTGTCAATTGTTGTGTCAGTACACCTCTTGTTATTCACAGAAATTTGCCCAATCAGCAAAAAGGTGTGAATATATCCAAGATCCGTGTGCTTCTCTGTCTTCCGGTGTCTTCCCTTTGGTTTCACACAGCAGTAGTACTTTCTTGGGAACTATTAGTTCAAGCACTTACAGTGATTTTAGTTGCCATTAGGCTGTAAGGAATTACTCCGGTCAGTAAAATATATGTATGTGCTTGTGCAAAATACATCCAGGAGCTGGACTCTTACCATCTTTTTAACTGTCCTTCGAGCAGCTGTAGGCTGCTGTCTGCTCTTTGACAAACTGAGTTTAGCTTTTACTTGTGGGGGTTCTGCCCCTAACAATCTTGGTGACTCTCCAGTGGTCCTTCTCAGTCTGCCCTCTCCTTAAGGCCACTATCCAGCCAGGTGACTCCCAGCCTGAAGGCAGGCAAATCTAGGGCCTACCGTCTATGAAAAAAATTAGACATCAGTGTGTTTTGGTGGCACCTTTACCTTGGGATATATTAAGTAACTGTTTTCAGGGTGAAGTTCTTTGCTCAAGCTTCTGTACAGAAAATACCAGCTAAAATTTCTTTTGGCTGTCCCAGTGTAAAAGTAGTCATTAAATGATCTGTACCATTGTATAAACCTCTTTCCAAAGGTAAGAGTGGCAGTGCAAAAAGCAGGTAAAGTTTGTTTCTTTGATGACATTTTATACTGCTCAGTTACCCATTCCACAGCATACATATCCTGGAAAACTGCTGTAGCTTATCATACTGCTACGAGAATGTGTGATTTTAGAATATTCCTGTGTAACTCTGTACTCAGAAATGTTACTAATAACCAGTTTGACTTCTAGTGCACTGATGTCATTGGAAAATTGTGAAAGACACATGATCCCTAAAATAACCAGTTAAAGAATGGGGTTATGCGTAGTTGATGTTTTCTTCCCTATTTCAAATGCGAGAGGAGTGCAAAATACATTTACTTGTATTCACTATATTGAACAAAGAGTTTGAGGCAGTATTGGTCACCCTTCTCCAATGCTTTGTGGAAAAAATACCCAACCTACTAAGACTGATCTTCATATTGTTTTCTTTTCTTATAGAAACTACCACAGTGATACCTGAAGCAACTTGTGGTAAGAACCAAACCCCTTATTCTCCTTCAGTCTTGAAATGTGACCAAATAGTAAACTCAAATACAGAAAATTGGTAAAGCTGATAAAGCAGAAAAAAATTAAAACTGATCAATTAGCATCTTCAGTTATTTTATAGAATGTCTTCCAGTTCTGGAAGAAGTAAGATTAAAGTTATTTAACAATTCTGGTCTTTTCACCTCCATTTAGGTCCATTTCTTTTAGATATTATTGAAGACATAAAAGACTGTATGAACAACTCTGAAAAGTCTGAAGTTTTACTGAAAATTCACACAACAGACAGAGAATATTCTATTTTTGGGGATGACATAAACATAATTGTGAGTTCCAGCAACCATTCAGTAGAGCTTCCGAAATGCAAGATATACACTGTTAAAGTTAAAAATGGCAGGTGTTCAGACAATACGTCTTTTTCTGTTCCAAAAGGTAGGTGTACAACGGTTTTAGTAGTTTCTTTTTTTCTTTTTCTTAATTTTTTTTATATGCAAGAATTCAGCTTCCCCAGGTTTCTTTGTCTATTCTTGTCACTTTTCAGAGAATCAGACAGAAAGTTTTCATATTTTGTCCATGGTTTGCAAGCTATTTTGAAGATGCACATTAAAACTTCTCAGTATTCTCTTAAAGAATAATGTAAACAAACCGTAGTTTTTTCATTGTAAAGAAAAAAGGGAACTTTAACTGCATTGGCCATATGCAGTGTGGTAAACAATAGCAAGACTAGCCACCACTTCAAAGTTGGTGTTTATGCTGAATGTCTGGACTAAAACTTTAATTTATTATTTTAATACCTGTGTGTATTTATCTCATGAAGGCTTTTTCAATTTTTACTTTCCATTTCTTATTAAACTCTTTGTATATTATTCTATGCTAATTATATCTTCATATTGCAGAACGAGTCATAAAACATAAAAGAACAAACTGTTATTTACAGAATCAATATAGCCAATGTCACAATGATGTATAATATTCTTCCTTTTCAGTCGTCAATAAACCTTTTAAAGTCAAGGACACAAGGAACACATCTGTCTCGTTATGTTGGAATAGTTCACTGGCCTGTGCTAATGTGACTGTTACCTGCAATGGGACATTACGTCACAAGTATTCTGAAAGTGGGTTATTTATTTATTTATCTTTAAAAGCATTGTTGATGTTGTCTTTTGGTGAGAGACTTGCAGATTGAAATTAATTGTGCCAGTCTGAGGGAAGGGTAGTTCAGAATTCTTGGGATCGCCTGTTGGGGGACTACCACCCCCACACAGTGAAGATCTGGGAAGGTTCAAATCCAGAGACCTCTTTTGCTGAGTTTACCAGCTTCCCAAATGCACAGATTCTGGAGATTTTGAGGTCCCGTTTGATTTTCTGAAGGGGAGCTGGGCAGTTTGGAAATGCTGCAGTCTGTGGGTGTGCTGTGAGCTGACCCCTGGCAGGCTGCCTGGGCCACTGGCTGCGCGGGCTCCTGGATGGTGCAAGGCCAGGCTCTCTGCTCTCAGAGCCAACCTGCCTGAGGACATGCTGGCTCAAAGGCACCTAGTGTGATGGGGCAGATATGGATGCTGAATGGCCTCATGTGTCCCAGGAAAATGGATGATGAATGTCTGGGGCTGAAGATTTCCTGCTTCAGGGAGCTGAAGAGCTAGGAAGCCATTCCAGGGTCCTGCCAGACTCCCCATGACATGTTCTGATTTCCGCAGGAAAGCGGTTTCCTTAGAAAGTCAAATCATATGACCTTTACTGATGAAAAGTAAAAGATCTGTGCAAACTATGTTAGTATGTAAGAACCTAAAATCTAGTCATTGGATCAGGTTGTACATTTATCTGTTTGGGATATTATGATAGTTTATTACAAATTATATCAAATAAATATGGTAGAGAAAATCCTGGTTAAAATGGTGCCACATACTTTTGGAGTTGTGAAAAATATTGATAAAGTTCTTCTTGTGCCTACAGATTCACAGTCTACAGACTTCGGATGTGAAAATGGACTTTGTGAAGTGCTGGAAGGTTTTTCACCCAACCGTCAGTACAACTGCATTGGATCCATACATTTTAATGGAAAGGATGTTGCCAACCAAAGCTTCACCATACATACAGACTATGGTGGTAAGTGTAATGCTTACTTTTGCTTTACATTCCATATATTTCTGGGAACCCCTACTGTGAACCCCATTATCTGGGTTTCCTGGGGTTGAAGATACACTTTGAGCAGCATTCTCAGCCACACCCAGATTCTCCTTCAGCTCCTCCTTCCTCATCTTCTGCCCTCGTGGTTGTTTTTTTTTTGATTGCAGTCACCCTCTCAGTCTTCCAGTCTGATGCCTTTCTTTCCTTCTATCAGAGACTGTGATTATTTTCTGTCGTTGTTTTGGAGACTGGGGGCATGGTCAACTATAAGGAATTTTTAATGAAGACACACACACACACACACACACACAAAAGTGCAGACCTAGTCTGAAACATGTCTTAAATTCTTGATTTGAAGACATTGGACAATTTTGGTAAAATGTGATGTTGCTGTATTCACCTTGTCCTGAATTAATTAAATGTATGAAATTACTGTAATATGATGCTTTTACATATACTCAATTTGTACTTACGTATAATTTCTTGAAATAGAGTAGAAAAAATATTACATTTTGTTGGTATCTTGCTTTAGTGTCAGATGAAATTTAATTTAATTAATCAAAGTAGGTAAAAAGAGGAATACTTTATTTTCATTTATTGCTAATTATTGTTATTTTTCTTTTACAACAGCTCCAGGAGCACCACAAAACCTTGAAGTAAAGCCTAAAAATACAAGTGTAACAGTTACATGGATGGAACCTAACGACACTTCAAAGGGTCCCATACATGGCTACTCTGTGGAATTCTCTGTGAAAGGCAACAGTAAGTATATTCACTGTTAAATAATTCATTGCATGTACGTAATTACAGAGCACCAAGCATAATGTGCTGTCAAGCCCTATCAGAATCTCCCGACACTGCCATATTTTTTTTTTAGGCAAACATTTAAATTTCTTTCCTTTGAGGTGGCTCCAGTTGAACTTTCAGTTGAGATTATTCAGTTTACCAAGTCAGGACATGACCCTGTCACCCTTCAGTTGGCATAAACATATGGCAGTTAGGCATAAACATGTTTAGATAGGTATAGCCATGTCTTCTACTAAATGGCCACTACTTTCAGATAGGCTGGTCTAGGCCACCTTACTTTTCAATGAATAAATTTGTATCCATTGCACTGGGATCATATTCTCCAGATGCAAGCTTTTCTTCAAAACAAAGACTGGAAAATGAGGTTTTTAAAATGAAGAGCCTGATAATAATAAATATGTATCAGGTTTAAGCTAGTCCTGGCTTGATTCATCCTTTAGGCTTAATTCAGCCTTTCGGTTCACATACTGCAGGTTATGTAAAACTGGGCTGCCACAGGAACCAAAGGGTGTCGTGCTCCTGTGACCCCTGACGCAAATAATCTCTCCCATTCTCCATGCCCCAAATTTGACCACAACCCAAAAAGGGTGGCAGCCCCGTGAGGCAGTTTCTGTGGTTGGTTTGGCTTGGCCAGCATAGGAGACTGAGGTAGTAATGTGTGGGTGCAGGGAGGCCACATTGGGAGCAGGCAGAAGGAAATATGGAAAGGCCATGGCTCCCCAGATTCCCCAAGCCACCAAAGCCCAGCTGCAGTGCAGGCAGTAGCTTTACTCATGTTGTTTCTCATGCAATTCCTTTCTTCTGCTGTTTGCCACTCCTGAAAGCAGGACTACCACAATATCTCTGGCATCACACCAGGACAGACTTGCTCAGTGTGCAGTGACACCTTCCTACTTACCCCTTCCCAGGCTGAATGTACTCTTTATATGTAAATACTCCCAATGTATTTATATATTTCCTCCCCTTCCTGAGCCTTCACTTAGCATTAGTAAGCAAAGCAAAGCAACCAGGTTAAGGTAATTAAAATAGAAATACAGATGACAGTGGTTTCAGATAGCTCTGGTAAAGAGTAAGACTTCTGTGCTTCTAACAGATTTCATTAATTTCATTTTTCAGGGGTTCATGGCAGAGATATCAACACAACTTCCTACACTTACGATGGATTTGAAGCTTTTACCGCAGTTTCGGTATCTGTGACTCCATATACAATCAACAAACACAATGAAAGACTTAATGGTACAAGTGCAGAGGATAATTTTACAACAGAAGCAGGAGGTAAATCTGTTTGCTAACTGTTATGACCTAGGCTGATACTAACACAAAGAATATGTACTTTCCTAGTGTAGTTCATTATATTTTATACATGTTATTACTATTAGCCAAGAAACTGATTAACATTAAAGTAATTGTACTGACATTCATATCATTAGTGTCCCTTTTTTACATACTTAATGGTAATCTATTTTTTAATTATGCACCTCGTATTAGTATTTTTCTTACATATATAATTTCAATAAGAAATTTTTCATTCATTTGAAAGTCTCGTGAAGGTTTTAAGAAGCATTATATCCCAATCTAAAGAAAAATTCTGAATTAAATGAAAAGGGAATTAAAAAAATTGGTTTTTTTATTTTGTGGCATGAAAGCTACAAAGATGTGCAGCCTGTATCTTCTGTAGTGTAGTTACCTGTTTGCTTGAAGCAGTTGCAGGCTACACCAACACTGATGTCTGTAATGATGTCAGTTCATTTGGATGTACCTGTACACAGCTTCCAACATTAGGTTAAAGATGAAAAATTGTGTGCCAACCCCTGTGCTGACACAAAGGTCTGTTCATATTTTTGGGGCTATCCTTTCAAATTTATAGTTTGAAGCATGCAGGGATCAGAATTGTCACCTGAAGCCCCACAAAAAAAATCAAAAAGATCATAAATTAATTTACTGATAAATATAAACAGGTTGGTCTGAGACTTCACTGTAATACAAATTAAAACGTGGCTTTAATTTTTAGGAGCCCTAAAATGAACATGATCATGGTTCTTTTCTCTATGAAAATCTAGTTTGAGCATATTATCTTTTGAAGCCCCCACTTTCTGGGTTCCACTCATATTTTAATAACTCAGGTGAAGATTAAAATCTACAATATAAGTTTATGGATGTGAAAACAACTTCATTTCCCTTATTTTTGAGAAAATAATGAGTTGCTTCATGAATTAATGGTATTAATTAGACCTTCTCAAACTGTCACAACAGTTGATAACAAGTGAAGCAGGAAGTGGAAGAGTTTTATGGCTTCTTGAGCTGAAGAATGTATCAGTAGGACACAAGCCCTTGGAAGTAGAAAAACCCCTACATTTTATAAAAGATTTTTTCATCTTCAACAAACACATTGCTTCCAGAAAGGTTCATTTTCTCCTTGTCACAACTCTTTCAGTAGCATATGGAATAGGAATCTAATAGATATGCCCTGTGTATAAAAGTGATCAGCTATGTTGTAACCTCACACTCAGCCAAGTCAAATATCCCACCACTCCCCACATGAGATACTTGATCTGTTTATAAAGCCTCACAGGTCTTAGCTCTTCATAGGAAGAAAAAAGCAGCTCCCTTCTTTTTTCGATTTTGAAGAAAATTTCCATGGTGGTGTTCTGCTGAAATGTGGCTAATGGGGCTGCCTTACACAGGCTGCCTCATTTACTTTCTGAAAGGTTTTATCAGCTCCCTGTGAAAGGTCCCGTGGCTGTGCTCCTGAGTCTGAAATCTGCAACATTTGCTGCAACATACAAAACTAGAGTTTGAAAACACAAATTAGCCTTAACAGATTCTGTATCATTAAAAAGTTTTTGTGGCTTTAGGCCAGACTTAAGTGAAAGGACACTGTTCCAAATATCAAAGTACACTAGTGACTCCAGGTAGAAAATTTAATTTACGGTAGTTTTTAAATGAATATTCACATGGAGAACTCTTTTCTTCCCCTTGTCTTGCCTGTTGCCCCATGTTCCTCAAATAAGAAAGTGATGTCAGATGTAAGAGAGAGATTTGCCATCATACTATTTTTGCAGTCTGACTGTCAGTAGAGCCTTTTCGGTTCCACTTCCCATCTTTTCCAGCTTAGATAAGCCTATGATTAAGTCAAAATCGATTTTACTTATCTTGTTAAATTTAGACTGAAATTTTTAACGGAGAAAATACATGAAGTTATTGGGAGAAGACAGGAAACAGACATGAGCACGTACAGCTTGAAATGTTGGGTTTGAAATGATAAGAATAGAGCAAGTAACCCTTTTTTTTGTCTACAGTACCAGACAATGTGACTGCTGTTAACAAAATATTGCTAGCTGATAATGCTGTCCAGATTACATGCAAAAAACAAAAAGAGCTTGGACCACGTGCAGACTTTATATTGATTTGGCAGAATGATGAAACAACTAGAAATGAACAAAAATGTGAATTTAAAAAAGAAAACCTCTTGTACTTGACAAGCTATACATTTAAGGTAAGTTAGCTTATTGTATTAAAATCTATAAAATAGTGCTGCATTTTCACCGTTTAAGCATATTATACTTGCTTTTAGGAAAAAAAGACAAATATGGCGGCAGAGGAGTCAATTTTTGAATCTGTAGGCCTCAGGTGTGAAAAAGTAGCTACTATTTTGGAACTAAAATGCACACGTGCCTAACCTATCAAGCAATCTCTTGTGTGCTATTCCACAAAGGTTCTGACAGCAAGACAAATGCAGCAGAATAGGCTGTTTGTATTTGGCTCAGAGACAAATTTGGGGTTTCTATAAGATTAAAATAGTTTCTTGAGTATGACTGATATTTTAGTTTTTGGTTCTTCCGGGACTAATTAGTGTAAAGCAGTTCAGATCCTTTTGCATGTCCTTACATCAGTCTCTTAAAAGCCAGTCCTTGTTTCCATACAAAATATATCATCCTCTGTTTACAAGCTGCACTTTCCTGCAATTTTCTCTTCTGTCAGGCATGTCACCCTTTTGGGGCTGCCTGCAAAACCAAAGGTCTTGTGTGATTCCCTTACTATGGCCAGTAGGAATATTTTTTATATC
This sequence comes from Melanocharis versteri, assembly GCA_013397845.1. Classification (NCBI taxonomy): domain Eukaryota; kingdom Metazoa; phylum Chordata; class Aves; order Passeriformes; family Melanocharitidae; genus Melanocharis; species Melanocharis versteri. Next base: position 249,136 of record VZTG01006424.1, read on the forward strand.
CTGATAGCTCCTCTCAGTAAGTTTAGGAAACAAAGTAATCAGTAAGAATGGAGTTTTACTACTTTTAGGAAGCAGTTTCACTCATTTCCCACAGTCTTTTCCTCCTTTCTCTGTTTTTACCTGCAGAAATGCAGTATCAGAGAACTTGAGTAGTCTCAGTTTTATTTCAACATTTTGTCAGTATTTTCCCAATACATTCTGCTCAGAGAGCTTTATATTTGGAGTATAAAGATGAGGTCCTGTAGGAGCAAAAGATCATTACATTTTCCCAGTAGCACAGGACCTCTGTGCCATTTAAGGCTTTTGTCCACCACTTTCAGTGAGCAGTTTTCCTTACAGGCAGAATTTGCTTCTGCACCTCTGAATCCTGGCTTCTGCTTTGCACTTATGTTTCTCAATTCTTACCCAAAAAACAGAGAAAGGCTTATGGCCTTAGCTGATAATGAATGGGCTCTGGTCAAGTTATGGAAGACTTAGAGGAAAAAAACCCCAGTGTGAAATATTCATCTGCAAGCTGCCTTTTAGATCTGATAGGAATTTCTATTCAGGAAATTGAAAAGATTGAATAAATTTTAAATATATGACAAAACATAAACACAGCAAACAAAAGTTAGTATTTTAACACCAGTTAAAGTACCCAAAAGTTAATGATGCAAGAAAACAGCTTATTTAACTAAACTTCTATTAATTACTTCCCATACAGAAATTTGTACTAAAAACATCAAATTCAGTTGACCATTTGTATATTTACTGTTGCAGCAAATGGAGTTTTTATATATTGCATGGTTATTTTTCAGATTTGAGAGGCTTGATAAAAGATAAAATTGATTGTACTTTGAAATGCATCTGATTTTTATTTTGTAGAGTGTGTCTCCTATTTTTCTAAATCATTTTCCTGTCATCTCCATATTTTTGGATCTCGATCTTGCTATAACTTGGGTAGAAACCTGAGCTCCACGATAAATGTCAATACAGAGACTGACAGCAGATGCTGCTGTCACTGAGGTTGTCAATAGATGTATGAATTTCAAATATTGCTTGTGCTATGTTTTTTAAGAATTGTAGGCAGAAATTTTTACTTGTCATATCTTAACATCTCTATTATTGTCATCCACTGCATGCAGATCTTCGTGTTTAATGGAATATATAATGGGACACCAGTAGTGGGGAGTATAAAAACCAGATGTAAGTAAATACGTATAGCATCTTTACCTTTAGATTTTAGCATAAGATAAATAATTTAAATTGTGAATTCGGTTAAATTGCTCCTAATTAAAAATTCAAACTTCCTGTTTTATAGTTAATATTTGATCTGCATTTGAAAACTCTTATCCCCATTTAGTATTAATGTAACAGATCCTGTTGACAAGTCATTAATCATAATTCAGAATTATTACATAGCTGTGGTTTCTTCAGGAAACATTTGAATGCAACTAGAAATTAATTTCTCTAACTTACATTGTTCACTTTAGGATTATTTTCCTGTGTTCAGATCCTGCATTTCAGGATTTCCCAATTTCCAGATCAGGAGCCACTGAGAGCTGTGTACAGATCACACAGAGCAGGAGACAAGCACAGTAACTCTGAACTAGTGAATTGTAGCATTTTGACAGGTGGACATGGAGAATTTAAGGGAAAGTTTTCTAAATAAAAACATAAAGTTCCCTCCTCTACTTTGGCATACAAAATTCAAACCAAATGCTTGAAAATAACTGTTTAGTTTTTTCTCAAAAAAAATCCCAAACCAAAAATTGATGAGCCCTGGTTCTGGAGTATACAGGTTTCTCTTTTTTAAAGTAATTTTAAAATAATAAATGTATTCTTTTTCTGTTGGTAGATAATTCTAGAGCCTTGATTATATTCTTGGCATTCTTGATCATTGTGACTGTAATTGCTTTACTACTGGTTCTGTACAAAATCTATGATCTTCACCAAAAAAAGCTTAGGTAAGCTTCATGTTTGTCTTCCTCTCTTACATAAATGGGTGGCGGGGGGTGGCTTTTGTTTTTTCCACAAGATTTCACAGTGGCTAGTGGCAAAATCTTACAAGTTTGATATTTCATTAATACTGGGAAAAGAGATCCTTTTACCTTTAAATTCTTTTAAAAGAAACTAATTTTTGATGTTTGTCTAACAAATGAATGGAATAGGTTTAAAATCTCTCTGCTCTACCCTTGTTCAAGGCACAGAACAAAATGACTTGTGCCTAGTTTTGTGAAAAAATTTTCACAAATACCTGGAAAACATTTCCTTTGTGATTTAAATCAAAAGTAATGAAAAATAATACACACTTTCTTGGAACCCTTTCAAATGCTTGTTCACCCTAAACAATATTTCAGGGAGGTGTTGTTTATTACAGTAATCTCTCGATGGCTCATCAGTTCTCTAGGACAGAGGATGGCAATAGAAGGATGGCCATTGCCTTCTCTGATGCCTGTGCCACAGCCCTGCAAAGCCAGGCTGACTGCTGCTCTCCTGAGGGGACACAGGCTGCTGGGAGAGACATAGGAGCTGGGGCAATTTCCTCTGAAACCTCTCAGCCCTCTGGCAACAACAGAACTTGGTGACTCTTCCAGCCCCTTTCCTTTCCCTATTCTTCACCTTAGGGGGACACGGGGCTGCTCTTGCTCAGATGCAAACTTTTATGTCTAGGGAAGCGAAACTAATTTTTGCTTGTACAGCTCCGGAGAGCTTGTTCTTGGCTACTTCGCATTTAAACTTAATTTCATTACATTTTATGCATGTGTTAGTTTTCTGTCACTAGCAAGAGAAGTGAAGATGATGTGAGCAGTCACTCCAGTGAAGAAAAAAAAAAGCATGTTTGTTATAGGTGATATGGGCAAAATCATGCAGGCAGTAAAGGTTTTTGATGTGGTCACCTTGTTTCTCTGCCTCAGGGCAGGAGGGCAGGAGGACAAGGATCCCAACCACCTCTGCATAATCCCAGGTGTAGCACTTGTTTCACAGACAGCTTGTAATGCCGGCTGCTGGCTAACAACAGCCCTGGTGTTCTCATACAAAACTGATTTTATTTAACTTACTATCATATATATCTTACTAGTCAAAGCATTTACAGGTGCTTCTGCTTCTTACAGCAATTCTTCTGAAGGTGTGAACCTTGTTGCAGGTGAGTATCTTTATATATTTAGCAAGTGGAAATAAAATTAGTCTCACGTCTTGCTGCTACCTTTGGATTGTTTGCATTTTAGGTTGTTTACATAGATTACAGATATCAACATGATAACACCTTATTTGGAGGGAAAAAAATACTTCAGTAAATACACAGAAGAAGTATTTATACTTGTGATGCCAAGATGATTTTTGCTTTTTCTTTTAGATACCTTTTACACAGTTCTATGTATCCACAAGTATTAGCATGCATACTTGTAATTCTTTAAGTCTGCTAACTTCGCATAGTTCTACTGTTTGTAGGGCCAGGAGACCAAACACCCCAAAAGACGTAAAGACCAGGAGACCAGACATTCTACTATTTTGGAGAACCAAGGTCCCCTTCTAGAACATATTCTGTAAACTAGAGATTAGCCCACCCAGGCAGGGGGGGGGAGAATTCCATAGATGGGAAAAATACTGCACCATCCACCCAAGCCCCATTATTGGGTACCTTTATTAGATATGTTCATGTGTAAGGTCTATAAATTGTAGACGAGATTTACCGTGGGGGGGCATTGCGACGCGTTCCACCTTGGCAAAGTGATGCACTGATAGGATCCTATTAAAGATATCGAGGTAAACAACCCCTACCCTTTAACTGTGTCTGCCTTTCATTTTCTAAGACCAGAGAAAGGCATCACTTGAGTGAACTGAAAATTTATCAGTGTTTGAAAAATTCTTAGTTATTATTTCATTACAAACCCAATTTTAGTTATCCCAGACAATGTTTAACACTGAGAAAAAGCCAGAATAAAATCCATCTTAAAACAAAATTTCCTTTTTCTGTGCATCTTTTTCAAAAACAAGAGATTGAACATTAGTCAGTTGATTTTTACTGAAAAATTTTGAAGGCTTTCAAATCCCAATGACTGAAACTGAAAATTTTGTGCAATTTTTTGCACGAGATTTCAAAGCCTGTGAAGAAAGACAGGATCAGTCAATACCAGAAGAGCTTCAAGACAAAAATAACTTAGAACACTAAAATTCACAGAAACTAACTACATTAAATGAGAAGCAGGACTGTGTTGAAATTCAAATTCATTTGCTTAGATACACAGTTATTAAAAAAGTCAATGTAAATGAAAAATTAATATATGTCTAGTAAGTGGTGTTAAAACTTGTTCAATTCTTACTTTACCATTCAAGATGATATGACAGATTATTGCAACTCAGAACATAAACTGGAGAAAATTTGGAAAGTTAGGCAATGCATGTTCCTGTACTGACAATAACTGATCAGTACAGGAGCAGAAGGTGAGGCCGTGTAACTGTTGTGGGTGTTGGGGCAGTTGCTGTGCCCTGAACGTGACAGTCACCATGTTGTGCAAAAGTATTAATGTAGTGTCCCTGCATGTGGCCTCCTCCAGAGGTGTCTCCAGTCAGGCAGCAGAGCTGGAAAAGTTCTCTTATTCCCCCAACCTGTTTGCTCACAGCTGGCTCAGGCAACATCACTCCTATAAAAAATAAATACACCAAGTTAAAATAAAGAGTTTTGTCCTTTTGTTAATTTATCTGGCAGTTTTAGAATCACATTTACTGAAGCGTAATGTACATTTTCAACATCACTAACAACAAACATTTGACTTACTTATACAGTTAAAGATGATGACAAGCAACTTCTCAACATAGAGCCAATACCCTCAGAGCTATTGCTGGACACATACAAGAGGAAGATTGCAGATGAAGGAAGGCTTTTCTTGGAAGAATTTCAGGTTTGCCCTTCACTCAAAATATACCACAGGTTTTTATCCAGGTGGTTGGAAGAATTTCATTCAGGAGCATGTTTGAAGAATATGTACTAGTTAGAAATAAATAAATAAATAAATAAATAATCTAGAAAATTGAGTGAATTCTCATCTAAGGTCAAACAGTCCTCAGTTAATTTTGCTACCAATCTCTCCTCATTGTAAAATGACAATAATTTTTTCCTGAAGGTGTTCTTCAGCGAAAGTATAAAGTATGCAGTCTAAATACCTCTCACCCTAAAGTACCTTTTAATACACATTTTTTAAACTTTGTCTTTTTGCGTAGCCATGGGGATAGAAATAATACATAATTGTGGAGATATACATTATCTATATTAAGGAGAAGATTTTTTTTAACTTTAGATGTAAGAAATATATGAAGTAATATCATATGAAGTAGAATGTTAGCTTCCAGATTCAGTAATGCCAAATTATTTCCATATACATTTGACGGTATGTAAAAGCTATTTTAAATCTAGGCTTAACTAATAAAATAAACTTTGTATTTTACAGAGTATTCCTAGAGTTTTCAGTAAATTTTCTATAAAGGAGGCCAAAAAGAGCCATAATCAGAACAAAAACCGTTACATTGATATTCTTCCATGTGAGTATCTGTAATAATTTTGACATGTTTTATAAATGTTTGATTTCTCACTGCCTTGAGATAATATAATTATTTTGGTTTAAATTATTTAAACAGATGACCATAACCGTGTTGAGCTCTCAGAGATGCCAGGAGATCCAGGATCAGACTATATCAATGCAAGTTACATTGATGTGAGTGACTTTTACTTAAAAAAAGTCTTAGACACGATGGAAGAAATCCTTTAGTCTGTGCATTTAAAGAATCAACACCTTGGAGGATTTCCATTGGAGTTGTTTTCACTTTTGTTATGTATTTGATATTATTGAACTGTTGCATATTGAATTTATTTTTAAAGTTGCAAATCTTTTAGATTGTTCATGCTTTCTTTCTAAAAGCTGATAACATGTACTTTTTACAGGGCTTCAAAGAACCAAGAAAATACATTGCTGCACAAGGTAATTTATAATCTTAAGAGAATATGCCTTCGTTATTCACCCATTTTTGTTAGAGTAGTAAAATTCTATTAGTAAGCTTAAAGGAAAAATTAAAATCTGACTTTTTAAAAATTTTATATGACAAAGTTGTCATGAGTTTTTACTTAGAGAATTTTGTGACAGTTAATGAATTGTTCTTCAAGGGAAGATTCCTCATGTTGTCTAATTTTACATCAAAAGTTTTCAGAACTCATAGCTATGCACTAAAGACACAGATGAGAGTTTTAAAATGTTGTAGCCTAATGGCAGCAGCCATGATGAAATCAAGTGTGTGGCTATTATTTGCATGATCTCTGGTTAGCTCTTCAGACTGCATGGCTAAGCATGTCAAGCAGACAAGTATTTTTTCATATGGCTGCACTCTGAAAAAGTCCCTTAAATTACCTCCTTCTAGGCCCCAAGGATGAAACCACAGATGATTTCTGGAGAATGATCTGGGAACAGAAGGCAACGATTATTGTCATGGTGACTCGCTGTGAGGAAGGAAAGAGGGTGAGAAATATCCATCCTTCCCTCCTTCTATCTTTCCATCCTTCTTTTTTCTGAAAACCGAGTGGAGTGCTGTGCTGTGCTGAATTACATACTCTTCTTAAGTACTTTTTTTCTCTTCATTCTTTGCTGTTCTCTCATTGTGGCAGAACCTGATTTGGAAAGCATGCCAAAACAGTGTTGTCTTATGAATAACCAGTCTTATCAGAAAATATCACTTTAGTCACAGCAGTAAGTAGCAGAGGGTGAGCTTCCAAATTACAGCTAATTAATCCAGAAAAGGGCTCAAGGTAGAACTGTAGCTCCTCATAGTCCTGTCAGAAAAGGTATGGTTTCTATTTTTCTTCTGTCTATTCTGATATCCTGGCAGTGTCAGTAGATCCCAGAAAGAATATTTTTCCTCTGTTGCTTTTAAGTGGAAGGTTGGGTGCTTCTGGCCTGCTTTTGTTCCTTATTGCAGGTACAGCAGGAAGAAGGGGAACTGCTGTTTTAGCTGCATTTAAATATGTTGACAGCCTGCAGATTTATAGCACACCCAAGCTGATTAGGCAGGCAGGAGCAGCAGCCCTCATTGAAGACTGAAAAAGAAGCCATGGAAGTAGCTGCAAACATTTCTCCAGCCATCAGGCAACAGCAGCAGTCACTCTTCCTTGTTTCAACTAGTGTACAGGAATTTTTTTTCCCCACCTTACATCTGAAGTTAAATTCCATGGCCATAAATTTCAGGTCAGAGGCCTGAGTTGTTGGATATTCGGAATTGAGAAGTTGGAAAAGCTATACTCAGTTGCCATCTACTTTAAATTAGGCTTTTTTCTAGCTCTCTGCCACTTCGCTGTTGTGCTGCTCACTTAACTTCATCTCTTCATAGAACAAATGTGCCCAGTACTGGCCATCAATGGAGAATGGAACTGCGACATATGGGGACATCATTGTGAAGATCAATGAAAGTAAAACGTGTCCAGACTATGTCATTCAGAAACTGCACATCACAAATGTAAGTTGATTCAAAAGTGTGAGACTGACTGGATCTGGAGTGTCTATTTGGAGTCTGTATTTTAAGAAAGAAGAGTCAGCTCTCAATGGAAGATGCTCTGCTGTCTTTTCCTAAGCAACGTGTAGCTCAAGAGAAAGATGTAGGTGTAATTCTTGCAAGAAATATGAGTTTGATATATATTTCTCAACTTCAAAAGGTATTTTTCTTTAATCCTCTGGAATCTACATTTAAGATTAAACTATTAATATGCTGCTAAGTGTTAAAAAATGAATACATACACTGTGGTTTCCTTATATATTTAGTGTGTTCTTTAACACAAAAAATTTGCTTCTTTGTGTGTATCTCAGCATAACCCTCTGCAACTAAAACCAGTGTGACTCAGATAACCATTATTCATCCTCCTGATAATTGTACATGGGGACAATTACAAATCCTGGTAATCTCAAGTGCATTTATAAATGTGTTTTAAAATCACCATTTAGATATGTTTAGGGTCAAGTCTGGTTAATTGCTCTCTTTCACACATTTGAAGTCACATTAGTTGCCATATGTGTAATTGAGAAAAAAATTTGCCATCAAAGGCTAAATGCTCACCTGAGGCGCTTTGCAAAAATATTTCAATGATGATAAATGGAGCCTAAGTCATAGCTAAAAGCATTCAGACTCAAAGAGTAAATCTGCTGACAGATCTTAGCAAAGCAACAGAATCCACCCATCTTGATTCATGATTACAGCTGAAAATTCCTATTCTGCTGTCTCATATTCCATTAAAATTTACTCAGAAAGAGGTCTGATTAAAAGAAAGTTGTAAATTCGTGTGGTCAGTGAGTAGATTAGGATGTTAAGAATTAACTATTTACAAAGACATTGCTCTGTCACTTGGGGAATCTGACATTAGAAATGAGTGATTGAAGCATATTTTTAGAACTGTCTGCTCTTTGTTCAGCTGACACCATGTCAATAAAGATAAAATGGATATTGGTTGTAGAATTTAAGAGTCCATGGCAAGAAAGTGGAGAGTTCTTCAGTTCTGGTAGAATAGTGATGTATAATTACTGAAACAATGGCAATTACTGAAACAACTGGATAATTCAACTCTGAGTAAGAATTTAGGCTATAATTACTGGGGAGGTGCCTGTACAGCCATATAGATCTTGACCAGTTAAAGAATGTCATTGAGAGGTTTTTCTCATATGGTTTTATAATCATGGTTATCAAAACCTATGTCTTCTCTTTCAGTCTAGCAGCAACATACCAAAGCCCACTCAAGACTCCACACGCTTGGAGCTTTAATCCAGTGACTTAGACTTATGTATACACATATATACATATACTAATGTATATATAGATTGATATAGATTAAAAACCACACTTCACTTTTTCTAGGGAAGAGAAAGGACAGCTGGAAGAGATGTCACTCATATCCAGTTCACAAGCTGGCCAGACCACGGAGTCCCTGAGGATCCACATCTGCTTCTCAAACTTCGACGCAGAGTTAACGCTCTCAGCAACTTTTTTAGTGGTCCGATCGTGGTTCATTGCAGGTAAATATATATTATTCTTTAAAAAATTTGGTAATGTTAAATGACTGAAATGAAGCTATTCCGAAAAGGGAGCTAGCAAAAGTGTTTGTCTGATCCCAGATTTTGTGACTCGAACACTTGAAAATGAGGCAGCCAAAGATACACAAGGCCTGTTTTCTGAAGGATATGAAGGAAATTCAGGTAGATAAAACCTGAGGATACAAAGACTTTTGAAAAACAGCCAGATTAATGTTGGGCTGCTCCGGCTATAAGCACCATATTTGGCCATGTCAGCCTTGCTTTCACTAAAAGATACTAAAAATGCAAACTCATCATTGTTTGTGTTGCCAATTAATTTACAGCAAGAAGTGTTTTCAGTTGCTTTGAATCCTGTTGTTACACTTTTTCAGTTTCACTCTGTCAAGGACTGCTCCCCTCAGAGTGGGCGAGGGAGGTGCCAATGCCTGTTGATAACCAAGTCCCTTTGTGCTTGGCAGTGCCGGCGTTGGGCGCACCGGGACATACATAGGAATTGATGCCATGTTGGAGGGGCTGGACACAGAAGGCAGAGTGGATGTTTATGGCTACATTGTGAAGCTGCGTCGGCAGCGGTGCCTCATGGTCCAAGTAGAGGTACCTCCCTGAAACTTCCGTCACTTACAACTCTCCTGCACTAGGGCTTCAGCAGTAATTCTCACAAGTGCAATGCTCAGTTCAGTTGAAGCTGTTCATAGAAAATATAGCTCTGAAAAGTATTAAGAGGGAGAATAACTTCCAACATAATCCTTCAATTTTAGAAACTTCAACTTTTTAGACTTCAGAAGAGGAAGCCAAGGAGAACAGCTTTTTGGCATACAGTTCATAAATGCAAAACTGAGCTTGCAGAGTCAAACTTGATTTTAAAAATTCTAAAATGCATCTGCCTAAGTGCAATTTTCATTTCAGCTAAGTACAACAAAAGTTATGGACTGATGCAATGTATTTTTTTAACTTATTTCAGCATTTTACAGTTTTAACACTTGTATTTAATACCTGTTTAATGTTAATGCTTAACATTATCAACACTCATGATATTATCACAGGAGTAATAGCTTCTTATAATGGTTTTTAAAAGTGTTTTTTATTTTTTTTTCCTTATTAATAACTTCATGTTTAAACACTTCTAATGGGAAACACCAGTCACAGTACATCCTTATTCATCAAGCACTGGTGGAATACAATCAGTATGGAGAAACGGAGATCAGTCTCTCAGAACTGCATTCCTCCCTTAACAATCTGAAAAGAAAAGACCACCCGAATGAGCCTTCTCTGCTGGAGGCCGAGTTCCAGGTAAATAAGCTTTGCATTCCAGTTGTCCTTACTTCCCACTTATATTAGAAAATGCCTTGCACAATAGTCATAAGCTAGAGACACCACAGGTAACAGATCATTTAGGTGCTATTTTATTTCTCTGACACAGAAAGTTTCTTTACCTTCATGAAAAAAAAAGCTGTATACTAATGAAGTTTTATTTCTGCTTTGGTGTTAATATTTTTAAGAAAGATGGAGTTCCCAGAATGATTACTTGTGTCTGTGTGCGTGATTTCCTGTGCTATTGTACATGGTGTAGTAGGCATTTTTAAATGGTAGTACAGGTGTGGCCAAAGTTTAAAGAAAAAAGTAAGGAGTGAGGCACTGCGAGATGAAGACAGGGTGTGAGTGTCCTGAGGGGACAATGATCTCAGGAACCATTTTAATCAAGTATAATATCAAACATCCTCTTTCTTCAGCGATTGCCTTCCTATAAGGGGTGGCGGACACAGAACACTGGGAATCGGGAGGAAAATAAAAGCAAAAATAGGAATGCCAACATAATTCCTTGTAAGTATTTTCCATTGCCTTATTCTATCCCACCTTGTCTTATTTTATCTGTTATTTTCTATTAGAAACATTTTGAAAAAATGAGCAAATCACCTTACAGAATAGTATTTGATTAGTGTTCTCAACACTGTAAAATTAGAAACTTCTCATGGTGATTAAAAAAGAGGAGATGAGTTTTTACCAATGTGAATTATTTGGAGTATTTATTTCAAACAAGGTGGCCCTGGTTCTGCAGTCTGTTGTGAAAGGACTGGCCTTTTGTATTCCCTCCCCTGCCCAAATACCACACCCAGGGGGCCATGTGCTGTGACGGTGACACTTTGTCTCACACAGATGACTTTAACCGAGTGCCCATCAGGCACGAAGAAGATTGCAGCAAGGAGGGTGAGCCTGATTCAGATGAGTCCTCGGATGAGGACAGCGACTGTGAGGATTCCAGCAAATACATCAATGCTTCCTTCATAACTGTATGTATTTAGAGGATCCACTATAGGCATTTCACAAGCTTTCAGCTAAAACTCTTATTTTCTATTCTCTTCTTATTCTCTTGTTGGCGTCACAAGAAATAGAAAATAATTTAGTTGAATAAGGGAGAAGGATCTGATGGTTGATTGGCAAATCCATCAATGTTTAAAACCATTAGCCTTCAGACTGGCCTCATGATAACATGTATTTCTATTAGTGGGCATCTGTCTACAGGTTAAACCAGATTAATATTGTCCCCGTTAATGAAATGTGAGTATAGTTATTCACATGGACCAAACCCTACCAGTCAAAATTGGAGCCAACAGTTTTTTGGTATCATTATATATCCAAAGAAGAAGAACAGTTATTGGTCACAAATGAAGTAATTGATTTTAATGGAGTTACTAGCTAAGTTCCGTTTATCTGAATCCTTTGAAATGCTGCACAGTTAGGATACCTATTCAGAGGAAATGTATCTTTACTTTTAGGAAGCGCAGTGTGAATGTGACTGGTGCACCAGTTTGTGTGGTATAAACACAGTTTCTTAGTGGTAAAATTAAATGTCTGTGTAGAACTGAATGTTTTACCCCTTAAAAATATGCTTTGCAAAAAATGGCAGGGTGAGGTCTCACCCACTGTAGCATCAATATACCTTGTTGTCAGTCTGAAGTGATATTCTTCTTAGGAGGATTGAGTTTAAGGTCATTCGGGTAGTAGAATTCCTGTAAGACCAATGCCTACTGTGATGGGCATGTTTTCCCTATAAACAAATGAGTTCATTAATTTCTTTCACAGGGTATTCTTAAATGACGAGTTCTATTGTTTGACAATCACATTTCAAATTAATTGAAGAAAAAAAAATTCTTTTATAGGGTTACTGGGGTCCAAAAGCGATGATTGCAACACAGGGACCACTGCAGGAAACTATCTCTGACTTCTGGCAAATGGTGTTCCAAAGAAAAGTCAAAGTCATTGTTATGCTGACAGAGCTGAAGGAAGGAGACCAGGTGGGGGCATTGTCTGCACAGTGACATACTGAATATCCTCTACATGCAAATAAAACACTGCACTGCACTCTCTCATTCCCTCGCTCCACTTAAGCATTTTCCATAGGATGAGGAATTTGCATTTCCAATATATTTTGCTCTATCATTTACCTACTTAATTTACTTTTTAATGAATTTTTGAGGGGAAAAGTGTATGATGCTATATTTTAAAATACAATGGAACTCCTCCTACTTTAAAGTCAGTACAATCTGTAAGTGCATGAGGAAGGCAAGATAAAAGGAGATTTGAATGGTAATCACTGAGTTGTATTTTATCCATTTTAGGAACTCTGTGCACAGTACTGGGGAGAAGGAAAGCAAACATATGATGGCTTAGAAGTTCAACTAGCAGATGTCAACTCTGGTCCTAGCTATACCATACGTGCATTTGATGTTACACATCCGAAGGTAAAAGTTTCTTTGCAAATTCCAAAAGGTGGTTTTCAAGGAGTTTTAAAATCTAAAAACAAATTTATAAACTTAGTCTCAAGAAAGAGAAGAAACAATTCCCACTGCAGTTACCTCCTGCTCTAAGAAATGGAAATATTTTTATCTTCCAGATCAGCAGTAAATCATGAGAAATGTTATAAATTACCTCAAGTTTTCTATTTAGTGAGCTGCTGAGATGGTGGTAGGGGAGTCTCAGGAGACCAGCTATCTTTTGTACTTTGAACAAAGCTTGGATGTCTACCTACCTCATATTCATGAGGTAGAACTATCACCCTGCAGTTCCTCAGGAATATAATTCTTCCTTTGTAAATCAGCAGCAATAGAGTTACTGTGTGAATCTATATTTTATCCTGAACATTAACCACATCTCCACTGCTGTTTTCCAGACAAAAGAAACTCAGAAGGTGTATCAGTATCAGTACTGTAAGTGGAGTGGCTGTGATGTTCCAGAAACCCCCAAAGATTTAGTCAGCATGATTCTCAACATCAAACAAAAACTTCCAGCCAGATCAGTCACTGAGGACAACAGGAGAACCCGCAGTGTCCCAATCCTCGTCCACTGCTGGTGGGTCTGAATTCAGCACACACATTCACTTAGCTCTAAGTTCTGGGTATACATAGCAACCATAATTTTGGGATGCCTACCTTTTCTCACAAGCCTTTCCGTGTGTCTGGAGACTCAACTCTCCCTAGAAGATTCCTTGAATTGCTCAAGCTTGGCCTTTTGGGTTGTAGTGATGAAAAGGAAGCACACTTCTCTTGGGCAAGTGTGGGCACAGAGCAGCTGCTATGAGCAGCTGCTCTTGGCTGGGGCACCTATTTTGTGGGGAAATGCTAGGTCAGAGTGCACTTGCAGGATGCACTAGTGAACATCCAGTAGAGTTTTTAGGATCATCTCTCACTCCAGGATACAAGTGCACTTTTCTAGGACCATTTCCAGGAATAGCCTTGCATGCCATCTAAACTAGAAGATAATCCTGCTAACAGTAGTTGAGACTGTAAGTCAGAAATTTTGAATTTCCCTCTTCCCCTAAAGTGGTACTTCAGGTCCAGGTAGCCTCTAGATAAACTATGTTCTGTGTGAGTCCCACACATATACATAATTGTGACAATTTCAGTCCAGTAAAAAAATGCTTTGGAAATACAATTCAGTATAAAGACTTGGAAATACATCTAACATTTAGTCAGAAGACTTCTGATTTTACTTTGTAAATTTACGTGTACATTTTACATCATCTTCTAGTGATGGATCACAGCAGACTGGTGTATTTTGTGCTTTAATGACACTCTTGGAAAGTGCAGAAATAGAAGAAGTAATAGATGTTTTCCAAGTAGTAAAATCTCTTCGTCGCGCCAGGCTGGGAGTGGTCTCCACCTTTGTAAGTAAATCCTATGAATTAACAGGAAAAAAAAAGAGATTACTTATCATGGTCACTAATACCCTCATAACCTTGGGCATGATTTCTGTATAGGGAGCACTGATTCTAATCAGAACATTCACTCTCACCACCATTTGGGCATTGGCCCTTGCTGACAGGAATGAAGGAGTCTGAGATATCCAGAGCTGCCATTCTGTACCACCTTTGGCAAAGGGTGTATAGTATAAAAGTACAAATTGCATAAATAGCTGTTCCTGCAGTTGGTTCATGATGTACGTGCAGTGTCCCTTCTGCAGTTAGGAGATGAGCTCCATTTGCAGGCCGGCAGCCACTGACTATTTTGTTTCAGTCACTTCAGAGCAGCTGTGCAGTTACCAACAACCCGGACCTAGGTGTCGTCCATACGGGCAGGTTATTGCATGATTTTCCCAGACTCAGTACAATACATATTGTTTACAACTTAGGTACTCTAAAAACCATATTTTTGGTGCTTTATGAACCAAGAGAGTACTTAGTGACAACTTGAAATATCTGATGCAGACAGTTTCAGAAATGTTATGTACACATGAAGTCACAATAAACCATAGGATCAACACTCTCTATGTCAAAAACTGTGGAAGCTGCTTCGCATGCAGTTTTGCTTGTCCAAGCACATGCTACATGTCTAAAATGTAAGAGAACAAAGAAAGAATGGATTCATTCTTGGACTCTGAGCATTCCATTCACACTAACTTCTTCTCTTTGCTTTTAAGGAACATTACCAATTTCTGTATGACACCATTGCCAGTACCTACCCTGCGCAGAATGGACAAATAAAGAAGAACAGCCAGCAGGAAGATAAAGTTGAATTTTGCAGTGAAGTAGGAAAATCAGATCAGGAAACTGATTTGATCACAACTGATCTTGCCCCACCACAGCCAGAGGAAAATGAGC
The DNA here is from genome assembly GCA_013397845.1 of Melanocharis versteri. Classification (NCBI taxonomy): domain Eukaryota; kingdom Metazoa; phylum Chordata; class Aves; order Passeriformes; family Melanocharitidae; genus Melanocharis; species Melanocharis versteri. Next base: position 264,271 of record VZTG01006424.1, read on the forward strand.
TACCTGAAATACGTGATGATTCTAAGGCTGCAGACAGCACTAAGGGAACAGAAAGCTCTACAAATGGCCCCACAACTCCAGTTCTAACTTAGAGCTAGACTTAAAATAGTGCTTTTTCACATTCAAAAAATCTTAAGCAAAATAAGAGGTATAAGATTTCTTCCTCTTCCCACTTTTTTTTTTTAGTGTTTAGTTATTTCAGTTTTTGAAAGGTACAAATTTAAAAGAATACTTGAAATTTGTAGAGAGTGGCGAAGAACTTTGGAAGTTTAATTTTTGTGTATATTTGCTTTTAATACTTCTTCAGAAACCTTCACTATTTTTATACTCTTCCTTTTAAAAATATGTACAGTGTAATACTATGCTGAGTAGTTCGAAGGAAAATTTTTTATTTCTGTAATGAGGGAAAAAGCAACATAGAACAAGATTATTGTTTTTCAAGAACAGGTCTGTCCTCAAAACTACTAGCAAGTAAGTGAACCTATTGGTAAGCATATATTCTAGTATTTCAGGAGTAATGAGAGCATTAATAATACTCTTGGGACTTGTGGGACTTTGCCAAACAGTTTTAAGAGCTTATCATTTACACTGTGTGGCAATTCCAAGGAATTCAGACTTACAAAGGCTGTGTAAATCCTCCCATATCAATGCGGAGTAGACATTTTTGCATTTTTCTAACTGTCCTCAAGGTGTCCTTATTGCTCCACATATATTAATCTGATAATCCAGAGTTAGACTCCTATAGAAGTTTGGAGATCGGCATTTGAATCACTGCAACAGTTCTGATGGAAAACACATCCTGTTTACTCTTAGAGCTTATAATACTGAGTGCTTGCACATCTATTTCTCAAGCTTACTTTTATTTAAAGGACTACTGCCATGAATGCCTTCAACTTCTTGTCAGAATTGGAAAATACTTTGATAATTTTCCTCAAAACTTGTAGATTTTAATTGGTACAGGATATTTTTTTCATAATGATGTTTTGTATGTTACAATTTTGATATTTTTACTATTTCTTGCTGGATTTTAGCCTACTGTTTTCAGAACAAATAAAAAAGATAATTAATACTTGAAAATTATTTTGTTCTCTAGTACTATGCAAACTGATCATTTACTTCTAAATGTATAAAATCTTGAGCTGTCCCATACATGGATAAAATTTACAAATGTCAGTAGGAAAACACCTCATTTAATTATTCTAAAACTGTGTGTGTACCCAGGTAAGTGTCATGACTCTCTCAGAACAGAGGAAAGAGGCTTCATTTTATTTGGCTTGAAGCCATTAAAGGAACAGTCACGCAACAGATTCAGTGCTTATTTTAAATTTCTCATTATGAAACATAATTGAAAACACTTAGAGAGCTGTCTAAACAACATGTACAGTCACACTTGGTTAAAACCCTAATTTAATTGTACTGTTAGCCTCGATCAAATATATCATTCACAATTATCAGCTCAGACAAGTGCTTGCTGGCAGTCTTGCTTCAGAAAGTGGCAGCAAGCAGACACAGAGCAGGCGGATTCCCCTTGGCTGTCAGCTGAACTCCCTTTTCAGCAAGGAGTTGTGTTAGGTGATAAACTAACAAAGCTGAAGGGGTCATCTGTGGAGGGAAAGCTCTAGGGACTACATGGGAAGATAATCTAAAAGATATTGTAGGCCCAAAATCTGTTGGCTAGTTTTAGAGGAACTAAAAACAAAATTGCAAATTTAGCATACCTTGAAAATCAAAAGTACAGAGTCTTGGATGCAGATTAGTTCACTGGTGTTCATTGCATGTCAGAGAACAATTAATTTATTATCCTTCTTTTAAGATTTGCCTACTGTAAAGCCTCTCTAGCTAGTTCAGGTAGTAAAATAAAGAGGTGAGTGCTGCTGTCTAATGTAAGGCTGTGGAGACAGAGACTAGTCACACTTTTAAGAATTACTGAAAGTGTTTCCCAAATCAAAAATTCCACCAAACTTTTATTGTTTTAAATCTGAGGGCACTCATATACTTCAATTCCTTGAACAAAGGTTCCTACTGTTTTTAAGCTCCTGCAGCACCTAGGCTGTAAAAACCTTGGGTGATTTTGATTTGTTTTTCTATTTTCTGGAATTATTTCACTGTTCTTTTGCTGGTCTTTTTGAAAAAAGAAGAATGCCAAGTTAACTCTTGATTTGTACGTGTACTTTGAAGGAGAAGTCCTTAACTATGTTAAATTTTCCTTCATGCATGTTTCCATTATTAGAGAAATGGAGCTTTACACTGAAACTGCCCTCATGTGCCTAGTGTGAACAACTTTTGCAATAAAGTTCCTTGCAGTCACAAGGAGGTAAACTGAGCTCTTGGCTCAGTTTTAATTCTTTTCAAACTAAGGAACATATTGTAGAACTAAACCGCATTAAATCTCAGTATGATGACTGAAGGAGCCTGTCTTAACACAGGTTAGAAGTCCTGGTTGCTTCCAGGAACTCTATCTGTGTGCCAGGGATGCTTTTTTGCCTTCTCTATTGTCATTTGCTTTCCAAACATCCATGAGGTGGTGACACAGAGCTTGTAGAAGGTGGTCCTTATGCTGGATGCTCCACAGTCACTTGGCTTATTCACTTGTAGGATTAATCTTAGGTTCCCCAGGAACACGATGAAACATATTACAGGTGAGGCATGAAGTCCAAGCCAGTAAGCTTTCCTAGGAACTGCTTTGGCTCCGTCAGGGCAAGAACAATAGTGTAGCACACTGGAGATTTTGCATAGCCTGAAAGTTGAGAAGCAATCTCAAAGTAAAGTGAAAAATGTTTATCTCATCAAGTACAGCTAAACCACAGAAAGCCTGCTGACTCCTGCCTCAAGCTGAGCAAACCACTCTTGGAGAGTGATTTAGAATATACAGCCCAAAATAAAAACAACTAAGCAGCAGATGAGCTGAGAGAGGACTTTGAGCAACAAATGAAGGTAATCAAGTGCTTGTGTGACCTGAGCGACTGGATTTCTCCCGCAAGTTTCTAGGTAGATACTGCCATAAAGATGGGTATGTAAAAATTACAGCGCTGTGTTAGTGGAATCCCGTGTGGGAAGATGGGGGAGAGGAAGGACTCCAGAGTCTACACAAGATTCTGCTCAGTCAGGTAACTGCAGTGAGGTGTGCACTGTGCATGTTTGCTTTTGTTTAGGTTTTTCCTGTTTCTCATGCTCTGTAATGAACAAGGCAACTATATTCAAAACTTTTCGGAGGCTGTACATTATGATGCAACACAAAACAGGGCCAGCACACAGAGCCCTGGCGATTCCGGGAGGTGGCAGAAACTCTGCTGCTCTCCCACACCCCAGCTCCCACTGCTGGATTTGTGCTCCTGCAGGGAGTGTTTGTGCCTGCTCCCTTCCCACCCACACCTGCACCCAGTGTCCATGAACTCGCTCTCTCCGCTTCGGAGGCAGCGGGTGCTGCCGGAGCACCCGCCCCAGTGGCACGGAGCCCACTCCCACCGGGAAAGGGACAGCACCTCCCTTTCTGCCCCTCCTCTCAGCAGAGGGGCCGGGGGAGCTGGTGGCCGTGCGCCGGAGCCGAGGGCGTGGACAGGCGTGGAGGGTCCCCGCTGTGGCAGCCCTCTGCTCCCTGCTAGCCTAAGGACACCTCCTGCGCAGGAGGGCTGCCGGGGAGGGAGGCAGGCAGTGCGCTCTGGCCTTTGCTGCGAGCCACAAAGCACGGCTGAAATCTGGTACGAGAGGCACAAACGGCGCTGGATGGCGGGTCTGAGGCACAGAAAGTGCTGAAGCTGGGAGTTACAAAGGGAAGAAAAATACTACCATCGTGAGCTGTTTGTTTGTGTGAGATAGCAAAGAAAGTAAAGTGACTAGTGGCTCCAGACAGGTGTTTCATTAAGCAAGAATTTAACATTCCTCAGAAAAAACTCTCCAGTAGCAATGCTTATCTCTTTGACAAGGCATCTTGCTTTTGTAAAGGCCCAGGATTTTTTTGACGTAGGACATTCTATAGATTGCCTCTAAAAGAATATCAGAAATTTCCTGTACACAGCTGTACCACAGCTGTACCACAGCTATTTTTCCATACATAAAACAACTGTTTGCCAAGGACTAACGTGCTGGTTTTGGGCTAGGGAGAATTGCAACAGAAGAAAAGAAAGTTTCAGTTACAGAATATAGATAATTTCTATATACATCAGCTCTACTTCAGGAAAACCTCAAGTCTTCTGATAAATATAATCCAATTATTTGAAAGGTACAGCAGCAGAGAATAGTTTTATACAAAAGCCTAAGTCAATCTGTCTTTTCAGTGTAAAAGAAAGGAAGATGACTACAAAAGCACTGTGTAAGTTGATGATCAAAGATCTTCTTTCTAGTGATAAAAAAATTATTTAGGAAGGATACTTAATACAAGTTATAGTGGAATATAGCTTTAAATAGTTTTAGCTTTAAATAGTTATGTCCTCAGACTCAGGATTGCCATAATCATCAATGCATAATGTTACTAAACTTTTTAATATTAAGGTAATAAACCTTTTTCAGAGGAATAGGCATAGATCTATATACAGCTGGGTGTCTCTTCAGTGCCACATCTGTGTAGTGCCACGGCAGGCAGTGCTAATATAGTCGTAAGTGTGGCTGTCTGACACTCAGAGGGAAAAATAAAAGGATGTTTATTTTGGATCAGTTTCAGCACTCAGATTCAAATTTTTGGTTTTGGAGATGAACCTTCTCGACAGCCTGACCCTGCCTGGCAGTCAGCTGGGAGTCAGAGCTTGCACATGTCAGTGCTCCACAGGGTCCTTGGGGAGGCCCTTGTGTATTTTCAGAGCTTCCCGGCAGGCTGTGCTGAAACTCTTCAAACGCCTTTTGTTCACTTCCGAGCCTCCTGCAGTGCATCCAGCTTGCTCCATTTCAGTAACATGGAGCCATCTGAGGTAATGAAGATGGCATTTGTTTATGCAGCACTGCAGAGGTTGTGTCTCCCCAGGACCAAGCTCCAGTTCAGACGCAGAGCGTGTGCGTGCGTGTGTGTGCACATGCATCGCTCATTGCCTCAAGTGTGAGATTCCATTCCCAGCCAGAAATCCATGAGCTGCTGATTTGACAGCTGCTCTGCTTAAAGAAAGGAAAATAGGAGAAACAGGGATGACATGGTGGGCCTGTACTAACTTTATTCGTGGGGCAGTGCAGCTGGTGGTCGTTATAATAGTGGTTTTCAGAGATGAATTTGCAAAAAGTAAATTACAGGTGAGGTGCAGGAGACTGCATGGCTGTAGAGCACTCCTGTTGTCACAGACTAAATCAGCACTGGCATCAGTGGCTACCAAATAGGTATTTGTCAGCTCTCCTGATGTTGCAAAAGAAGTCAGTGTGCGTGTTCTTCAACTGCAGAGAAAAGTGGCAAAAAATTGACAATAGAAAGTTAACCACTGGAAGATGGTGTTCTTGCCAAACGCAGACATTTGGCAAGAAATGTCAATTTTGATTTTTTTTCTTGAATGAAAGAATAATGAATAATTTTAATCCTATTTTAGTAATGTTAATATGTCTTTTTGAGAATAACAATATCTTGTTCTATGTTTAGCACTATAGTTCCTTTTACTCCTGCTATTTTCTGAAATATTTAAATATATTATTTTTGATATATCATGATGTCACTGAAACCATTTCAAGACTAAAACAGTTCAGTATCGTTAAGTGTTTCCTTTTTTTAGGCTGCTTTCTTAATATAATTTCTATCAGCAATAAAATGAAATTCTGACTTCATATATTGATTTAGCATAAATAAAATTCTCACAGAACAGGAATTCAATTTCTTAAATGGCATTAGTAAATTATTCCATAAAGAGTTATATCTTCTTTCAAAGAGTGCAAGGCATTTCCACTACCAAATAACACCTTGTTCTGCTCCACTCACAGTGGAAAGACTCTTTCTGTGGCAGTTCAGGGCAGACAAGGCTCACAGCCCCCTCACAGACAGCTCTGCTCTCACCTTCACAGTCCAATTTGTTGAAGTCTCTGACTCTTCCTGCTGTAGCTTTTGCTCAGTTACTGAATTGTGATCTCTTCCTATCTGAACAATTTTATCAGCTTCCCAGGTTTTCTTCTTACATGTAAGCTTCAGTGTTTCATTGACTTGAAGAGCTGCCTGTTTTCCACAACAGCCTTCTGTCTCCATCTCCCAGCCCAGCCCTGTCCCCACGCTCCCTGCCCCTTTCCCCCCATCCTGGGTGCCAGGAAGCAGCAGGAGCTGTGTGCCCTGCCAGGGAGGCAGAGCTCAGCTCGGGGGCGAAGCAGGGCAGGGACAGCCCCACATGGGACAGTCTCACTGGGCTCGAGCAGGGTGAGCAGAGCAGGGCTGTGACAGTGACCAGCCTCAGTTGTGTCATGGTGCACGATTCCATGGGTCCTGCTTTACTGCTTCTGAAGAGTGCTGATATTTAGGTCTTGGATGTGTAGATGACAGAAAACCTACCGATTCCTGTAAAATCAATGCCACAGGTACCAACTGAATGTTTGGAATAAAACTCCAAATTTTATTGAGAAAAAATATTACTTTGGGATTACCTGTGCAGGTAGAGGTGAGAAAGAAGCAAGTCAGATGAATTTATTGGCTTACAGATATGATGCTTGTGGATATTTTCATTCAAGGCCCATTTCCACTCAGAGCTACATCTGCATCTTCTGCATCTTGAGTGTATCCTCTCATCATCTGGTCAGCTGAGGTTTTGTTTTGAAAGATCATCTTAGACAGGATAGGAAAGAAATAGCCACAAAGTAGATACCTTGTTCTCTACATTTCCATCATGCAGAACAGGTTTCTGATGGGGTTTTGTCAGAGCTACAGCTTCAGGCTTGCTAATTTTGAATTCCTAATTCAGTATTTTTAAAGTCATGAACTGTGCACTGCTGCACAGAAATGCAATAAAAAGCACCTCATTCATCTCATTTTCTGGTCTTTTGTTGAAGCACAAAGCCATACAATGTGCTTTATAAGTACTGCTGTTTTCTGAGAGAGCTGTTTCCCTCTTTTTTGGTTTTAACAAATGAGAGAGTGGGGATACCAGTTACTTCTCTTTTTTTCCTCACTTATGCCCAAACAGGGAGGAAAAGGTTCCTTGTCCCAACAGATGCATGTACCCAGACAACATCACAACTCATTCAGGCTACCCTACAAGTAGGTGGTTAAGAGTTAGGGCTACAGTAAATTTTAGTCTTAATCTGTTTTGAGTTTTAAAGGCCTTGGAGCCTAGGCCCCTGTTCTAGTCTAATACAGAGTTGAGAGGCACAGCTATGAACTGACAACATGTGTGAAATCATGGTCTCAGCCCTGTTCATACGGGAAAAGTCTGTTCTGCTGTCATAGCAGTAGCTCTGAAAATCAAATTGCTTGTCAGCAGCTGAGCACCATGAATGTAGATTGGTTTCGAGGATATCAGGACCCACTTACGAGGTTGTTTGTACTTGTCATTTTTGGTGCATACACTCCATAGCCTTCCTGCAGGCGCCTCCTCCTGGTGAGCAGCTTCCTTGAGCTGGAGCAGAGCAGGCCTGGGGCCAGCAGTGGGGCCAGCTGCGTGGCAGGATGCTCCTGGAAGGAGGCACTGGGGGAGAGGAAGCAAGGCCGCTTGAACTGAGGTGGCCCCACACTCACAAAGAAATGCTCAGGAGGCATCAGATGAATGCTGTCAGCAGCCAGTTCAATCTCTTGTCCCTTTTCTTCTCCAGAGTGTTTGGATGGAGCAGGTGGGTATGGTCTTCCGTATGTTTATGGATTTTTTGTTTTGCTTTAGTTCTTTTCTGCATTGCATTTTTTTAAAATTGTATCTAGCGCTCTATTTAAGCTTTTGCTAGTAGCTAAAAATATAAATAAATCAAGAGTTTGTTTAGTTTAATTCCTAGTGCTGCAAGTTTTTGCATCCAACTGTCATTATGAATCAGTTATTTCTTTGCTCAAAACCATCAAGTACAACAGCATCCAAGGTAAATACTTAAATAAATCAAGTTTGATAAATTAAGTAGTTATAACTTCAGAAATCTAAGATAAATAGGAAGGAGAGAATATTTTTATAAGGTTTATTCAGGTTTCCTTGGCAAGACCTTGATCTACAGTAGACATCCCAGCCAGTACTTTCCCCTGCAACCTGACACTCTTGGCTGAGAGACATCACAAACACAACCGAGTGACCATGTGATGGTAACCACTCTGAACAGCTACAACTGTGTGCTGATGGCTCCTCTGAAGTGGTTCACAGGCTGAGATCACATGTAAAGGGCTGCTAGAAGGTAGCCCGGGTAACCCAGCCCAGGAATGAGAACAGGATATGCCTCCGTGGCAGGGCAGTAGGCTGTATGCAAGAAAGAAATGCAGGTGTCCAGCTATTCTGCTATTCTAGATTGGAAAAAGGCACACCAGATTTACAGAGGAAGACTTCTTCCTTTAGTCAATTATATAATTTTATAGCAGCATTTAAGGGAAAAATTGCAGCATGCACTAATTATTTCTATGGCAAAGTAATAAAATCATCTGATAGGAAGAAACGCATTCTCTCCCTTTGCTCCCTCAAACTGGTTCCCTACTTGCTGTCCTGTAAAACTGAAGCATAAATACCCTGTAAGGCTGCTCCTGATCGTTCAAAAGATCAAAGCAGCCTCTTCATAGAGGACTGAACTGTGCAGGGCCAGCAGCACATGCTACCATAAATATCTGAGCATCCATTGTTTACCAAGGACTAAGGAGAGCAGAAGGTTATATTAAAAAAGAAAAGAGCAAATTTTCCTGCTGTGAGTACTTTGAGGTAAAGGACAAGCCCAGTATGTCAGAGTTCAGCACTGGAAAGGATAGCTCTGGAAACAGAGGATGTCTCTTTCTGTCCAAAGAGGGGATGCTGTGACAGTAAGTGTGTCATCCTAGTCCTCTGGTAAAGAGCATTTTAGATGACGTTAACCAGACTTTGGAGGGCAGCTGTTATGAGGCACAGCTCAAGAAACTGTGCTGCCTCAAGGCCTTGGAGCAGCCTTTTTACTTTTATGTCTTGGCTAATGAATAGGCTGCCCTTTGGCAACTGTTATATAAGTGAGAGCTTTTTAAGCCCAATGCATTTCACATTCTCTTGAAAAACAAAATTTTTGACCCAACAGGATAATGCGTAAGCAATTGCCTGAGTTATAGCCTTCTCTGCATTTTCCCAGTGTGGGTTTTTGGTTCATAAAGCACATTGTGAGCATGGGGAAAGCAGTTCCATGGACAAACTGCTTTTGCAACTTTGCTTAGAAGTGTCCAGTGATGTCAGTATGATCACAGCATTCTTCTGAGCCAGGACTCTGTCCTATGTCAACTGAAATTAGTGGGATCATTTCCAATGATTTTGCTGTGCAGTAAGTTGGGATTTAAATAAGAGGAGCAAGTGTGAATAGATTATATTCAACATATTTTTCTCCTCAGTACCAGGGAAACTGATACTTGCAAATAGTCCCTCTATGCGGAAAGTTTCCCTTCCGTAATAAGCTCTTTTCCCCAAAACTAAGGAGAGAACAGGTCATCCACATAAAAATGTGCATTTGGTGCATTACTTGCCTTGAAACAATTCAGTTCTTGATTCTACTCCCCTGTAAGTGGAGTCCACTTGTGGTGGACTCTGTTAACATTCATGTTCTGCTTCTTTAAGAAAAAAAAGGTAAAAATAATCTGTTTCAAGTTTTACCTGGAGCCCACTGCTAAATTGGTCCATGGCCAATGGTAATCTAAGAATATGCTTTCCTGCTAATTTGGTTCAGTGATAAGGCTCCTTGCCAGCAGTACACAGTGGGGAAAACTGTATGTGGTTAGCCCTGATTACCTGGCAAACAGGCACGCAATTTGAACAGCCAGTGGGAAATTCCTATTGACCTGCTTATACTGTTTCTCAGTCATACACCTGTTTCTTTTTCAGTGCTCTCTTCTTCTGCATTAGTTGTTCCTTGGGATTATTTTTTGTGCCTGTAAATGATCAAAGCAAGAGGCAACTAGAATTTGCTCTTAGAAGTGTCTTCTGTTACACCAGGATTGAGTCCAGTAGGCTAAAAATTCCCATGTAATTAAAAAAATCCCAAAGCCCACCATCACAGATACAACTTCTGGTGCCTCATGGTTTATTTTTGGATAGAGCCAATTACATGAGCATAGTTGGAGGACACACAAGTACCTGTTACAGTGTCAAAACCAGGCAAGTGTAATTAAATGTGCTGTTCTGGTGGGCTTGAAACCTATTTGCAATCAAGCGAACCATTGGGCTTTTCAGCAGATTTGGCTTTCTCCCCTCGGGAGAGGTTGAGCACTGGGACAGCAGCCACGTTTCACTGCTGCTCCTGACTGAGGCACATTGACAGAGACATGTGGGAGTTTACACAGGGTCCACTTGCACCAAGCCTTGTTCTGGCCAGGATTAATCTCTCATTTTTATGAGCACTAAACTTCACTAACATTTATCCCCAAATTAAAAAAATACCAAGAATGTATTACTAAGGCAATTTTTTTACATAAATAAATATTTATTTAATCTTTGTTGCCATGGATGAGGAGAACACGGTGTTGGTGCCAAACCCTTCATGGGATCCTGGATGTGCCTGATGTTAACTCTTTGAAAAGAAGAGGGAAGCAATGAGTCACCCACTGATTTGCAGTTTCTTTTTATTTCCCATCTAACATGAGCAAAACTGTCAAAATCTTGAATGTTATTAAGAGTATGAATACATTGTATGTGAGATGTGAGATGCAGTATCTGACAGTCCTGCAGTGGAGCACAGCACAGGAGCTCCCCAGCTAATGCCGAGCCAGTGCGCCTGGAGCTCAGGAATCGGCTGCAGCACAGCAATGTTATTCCAGCAGCCTCATCAGAATTAATTAGCCTGGCTGAGAGGCAGGACAGATTTTGCCTGGGCAGACTGCACAGAGTAGCTATAGAGCCTGGTACCTGAGCCAGTTTATTTGGAGCAATACGGAAGTGCTGTCAGTGCTGAGAAAATTGTACTGACTTAAATGGTGCCAGATCACACTGTTTATTAGATCAGTTGTCTCAACGACATATGCAGAAGGCTGTATCTAAAACAGGTTTGCTCCTATGCTTTTCCTTTTTGGTGCAGATTCAAGAGAAGGAAGAGTCTGAGTATCCTGCTTGAAAAGCCATTCTCTATGAATTCAGCAAAAAATGTTAAGTTGTAGTAAAGCAGTTCCTTCTCCCATCTCATATGCATGTACATTTATTAAGAATGGAAGTAGAAGTAGGAACACATAAATATGTATTAAAGTATCAGAGATCTCCAAGATGAATCTGTACACTCACTAATCTATAATAATTCAATTTTGCTTAGTAGAACCCTTTAAATGAATGTTTGGCAAACAGTATGGCTATATTTTATTCCTGAAGTCTACACAGCTAAGTAATAGTTAAGGATATAAACTCACATTCATTAGCTTCCAGGAGAAAGGAATTTGGGAACCTAATCTGATGTTAAGACCTTTCCAGGTAACGTGAGCCTTTCATCTAATGGGGTTCTTGTGTACATGAGCTGTTATTGCCAGGCACAGTAACCCCGGCTATGAGCAAGGGCTGACCTGGAGAGTTATCTGCCCCTCAGGGAACACTGGTGGAGGACTCAGCTCCTTCCTCTGCCCTTGTCTTCGCTGTGATTCTGGGCAAGTCACTGGGAAATAAGACACAAAGGCTATTTGGAAAGTGAGGAATATAATACTTTGAAATAGGGGTAAGTGTTAAGATAAAAAATCCATTGCAAGACTGTGAAGTTATCTTCAGTAACTGGGGAACAAACAAGCATTTTATAAAAAAACCCCACACTGTTATGTGGCTTGTTTTTGTGAGAATCAAAGAGGAAGCAGGACAAAAATGTGAGTACAAGAAAGCATTTTATATACACATAAATATCTATAACTGATGGGATCAGTAGAGAGGCACTGCTCTGGTAGGCTAATCCCTGACTGTGTCCTTCACACTGTACAGTTATTGCTTGATCCTACAACAAAGTCTGTGTTCACAGGTGAGACTGCTGTATAGCTATGTATGACACGCAGCTGCTGCTGCTGCATTACAAAGTGCTCAGGGCCAGATGCTGCCGTAGTTTGGCAGAGTGAGTACAGAATAGGAATTAGGACTTTCAGAGCTATCCATTAAATTTACATGTCTGTTTCAATTCAGTTAATGGAATAAAAATCCAAGACTGAAGATCTCAACTAGGAATCCCTGGAGAAATACAAGGTAAGATTTAGGTAGCTCAGAAAGGAGCAGATATTGTCTGCAATTTTCTGTGCAAAAATGTGCTGTAAAAAGTCCGTGTTACCTAAAGGGGAAGAAAAAAAAAAAACAGAAAAAGAACAACCCAAACATTTTAACATTTTTATGAGAAGCAGCACTAATGGGGAGACATGTTAACAGGAGTGCTGATTCATATCATTAATGTGGGCAGGCAGTAACCGTGGAGAGGGAAAGATCTGTTGGAACATGCTTTTCTTGAGAACATGCCTAAATTAAGAGGCTGTCAGAGACGTGTTTCAAAGTGTTGGCAACCCAGGTGTAACAAATTTCCAAGATGACTATTAGTGAGTACTAACAGCTATGAAAGCATTTCTAATTTCTTGCTGAATATGGAGGCTTAACTGGAAGAGGGAGCTGCAAGCAGAAGTGAAGGACATTCAGGATGCACATGCAGAGTCATGGCCATTAGCAGGGAACAGATAAATTACACAATGGGGTCCAAATCAAGTGATTTGATTTAAGAAAAAGAACCAGGAATGATGAGAGTGGAAAGACCATCTCACACTTTCCTAGTGTAGAACTTTTTGCTTTCCATGTCAAGCATTGGTCTTTGACATCAGACCTTGGATCTGGTTTATTATGGCAATTCCTATCTTCCTTTATTTGCTTTTCTTTTGTTATGTTTTAGAGTAATTATAATTGCCCTGGGAAAAAAAGACACATGCTCTCTTACCACTTTTATTTTCTGAGTGCTACATTTCTTTTAATTTATGGACCAGGTTTTTTACTGCAATGGAACCAAAGACTTGATAAGATTTTATTTCCTGAATGTGACTGATGCCTGAGAAAACAAATTTTCTCTTTCAGTAGGGCTGCTTTGAGGAGCAGAAATGGGAATTAAGCATGACTTTCAAGAATTTTGTTCTTCAATTTTACTAATCTCTCCTTAAAGTTAGTGGTCAATGATCTGTAGTGGTAGAACATTTAAGCACATGACGTAAAGGAAAACAGATATTTGTGTATTTTAATAACTTTTAGGTATCTTGCTAGTAAAACATTCGGTCATTTCACCTTGCTGAACTTTACTTAAAGGTGGAAGAGAAAAGGTAAAACTTTTGATGCTAAACATTCAGACAGGGTTCAAGGATGTTTATTTTACCAATTGGCTTATTATTGGCAATATTTATCATGAAAAGCTTAAAGTGACATTTAGTTTGGCTACTTTCTTTTGAGCAAGCAACCCCACTCCCAGCTGTACTTATGGCGTCTAAAGATGTGGGACTGATTCATGATACTGAATACTGAAAAGCATTTTCTTGTACCTTAAAGAAGTGTTTTCATGATAATTATAAAGTGCTGACCCATTCACAAAGCACGGCATCAAGGCAGGTGAAAATGGTGCAACTCAGACTTCGAAAATGGAAGCTCCCCAGATCACATCTGAAATGCATGAAGTGCTTTTTCTAGAAAGCACCCTGTCAATCACTGGTGCTGGCAGCAGAACTCTGCCAGCCAGGCAGATCAGGTAATGTCAGCTCCATGGTAATCTGCCTTGAAAAATGCTGGTGGGCTTTTTCGTTGACTTTTTTAAACTATCATTCTGTACTCCACACTCGTGTAATTCTACAGGTTTTATTAATTTATGATTTTATTTATTTTATGTATCGAATTTACAGTGTTAATTAACATTTTGTCTGTGAACTGTTTGGAAATGCACCTTATTTAAGAACTGTGTGAAAAATCTCTGAAGGATATGGGAAAATTTATTCCCATGAGTTTTCCATCTGTCTTTCACATGATTGTTTGCAATGTGAAGGAATCTATATCACCTGTATCTGCGTTTTTTTCTGGGGAAGAGACAGCATCAGAAATTAAATTACAATCCACTGTGTTGCACTGGATTTGCATGGAAAAATTTTGGTAGGGGGAGTGTGGGGTGGTGTTTCAGGGGTGTCTTCTCTGAGAAGGTGCTGGAACCTTCTATGGAGCCAATGCCAGCCGCCTCCAAGATGGATCCGCTGCTGGTTGAAGCCAAGCCCATCAGCAACAGTGGCAGTGCCTCTGGGATAATGTATTTGAAAGTGGGGGACACACTGTGCAGTTGCAGATGGAGAGAGGAGAAAGGAGTGAGAATATGTGGGAGAAGCAGCTCTGCAGACACCGGGGTCAGTGAGGAAGGAGGGGCAGGAGGTGCCCCAGGCACCCAAGCAGAGATTGCCCTGCAGCCCGAGGTGCAGCCCGTGGTGAGGCAGCTGTGCCTCTGCAGCCCAGGGAGGTCCATGGGGAGCAGAGATCCACCTGCAGCCGTGGAGGATGCCACACCAGAGCAGCTGCATGCCTAGAGGAGGCTGTGCCCTCACAGAAAGCCCACACTAGAGCAGGCTCCTGGCAGGTCCCATGGAGAGATGGGCCCACACTGGAGCAGGTTTGCTGACAGGAGTTTTGAACCCCCTGGGGACTCCTGCTGGAGCAGCCAGTTCCCGAGGGACTGCACCCCAGGGAAGGGACCCACTCTGGCTCAGGGGAAGACTGTGAAGAGCCCTCCCCCTGAGGAGGATGTAGTGGCCAAGACAACGTGTGATGAAGTAAAAGCAGCCTCCGTTCCCCATCCCCCTGCACTGCTGGAAGGGAGGAGGTAGAGAAATCAGGAGTGACAGGAATAAGGAAAGGCTGGGCGAAAGGTGTTTTAAGACTTCTCCTTATCCTACTCCAGTTTGACTGCTAACAATTTAATTTCCTCAAGTCAAGTCTGTTCTGCCTGTCACAGTGCTCACTGTTGAGTGATCTCTCTCTGTCCTATCTCAACCCAGGAAACTTTCATTACATTTTCTCTGCCCTGCCCAGCTGAGGAGGAGGGTGACTGAGTGGCTCTGGTGGGCACCTGGTGCCCAGACAGAGTCAACCTACTGCATGTATGTCCCTGACCACTTAAAAAGAATTTGCTAATGTTGTCTCAGCTAGATAGACAGTAGAGGACTTCTGTGTCCCGCTCTTTCCTTTAGTATACTTTCTAGATAACACTTGTCATGGGTGACTGTTTCTGGTGTCAACATCAGGCTCACAGAACCTCATGATCCCATGGTTATCCTTTTAGATGGGTCCACAAATCATGGTGTGACAGAATAAACTTATTTTTTGCTGCAGGATACAGTTTTATGCTGGGTCTGCCCTGCCCAGCTCACAGAAGCTTTCTTCAAACAAAATGCTTTTGCTATTCAGGGTGTTTTGACCTTGAACTGCTTTGGGCACAGCAAGAATAAGCAGCTGGAGGAGGCAAAAGGCAATGTCTGCTGTGAGCTCCTTCAAGCAGCCCTGGCTGCCCAAAATGAAGGAAAGCCCTCACCTGCCTATGAGCAAGGAAGGCAAAAGTACATGGTCTTTGACAGAAGTAAAAGCTCTTGACTACTGCCAGGAACTTACATCACTTGCTGATTGACATTATGTCTGCTGATGGGTTTGCATGGACCTTGGCTCCAGGATTTCTCCCTCACTCAGAGACAACAGCTACCAAGCTCCCAGCCTTTGCAACATTCACCTCTGCTGCAGGCCCAGGCAGCCCCGGAGACAGCAGACAGGACATCCAGCTCCTGTTTCTGGGCAAAAAGGGGTCAGCAGGCAACATCTAAGTCAGGCAGGGGTCAAGAGGTGAGACAGGTTCGTGTGGAAGACTAGGAAAGCTTATGCAGGTTGACTGTGGAGCAAACACCATGCCTGATGTTCCCAGCGTGGATGTGTTTAGAATGCCTTTAGGCACTGGACTTAAAAGTATTTTAAAGGGATTGCATAATATATCCCTTCTAGTACTTTATGAAGCTATTTATAATAGTTGAATGCCAGGAGTTCGGGGTTTAAAAAAAACAAAACAAAACAAAAACCCCAAAGCAATTCTAGAAGTAGCCTTTCTTTTCTTCAGTCTTGTGGTTTTTTGTGTCAGAGGGATAACATGGAGTACCCATATTACTATTTCAAATTGGCATGTCCTATTGAAAATTAGTCACGAGCTACCCTGTAATATCTCCTGAATCCAACAGAGCTAATGCAGATTTACACTAACATTACTGAGAGGAGAAATTGGCCATTTTTGGACATCAATGATTTCTAAGCAAAGGGATATGTTGTATCTCCAATAAAGCTACATAACCTCTCATTAATGAGATTTACGAAACTTGAAGAAAAAACAGACTGCTGAGCAACAACTTTAGTCTTTGCAATCTGTGCGAGCTAGTAGTACATACCTTTTATATTTAATAACAAAATACCTGCCTGGAGCACCTTTTACACTTTAGCTTGTATGTGCATTGTGCAATGTATTTTATTCCAGTTTCTATCAGATAACTCTACTGTCTGTATACATGAAGAGTTTTCACAATGCTTAGTAAAGCTCTGAGTCCCTGCGACTGGATTTTTGAGTTCTCAAGTAGGGCATTCTCTGCAATAACTTTCCGTCACTACATCCAACATTCTTTGTCTCCTTTGAAAATCATGGCTGATTAAAAGTCTAATGCAACAGCTGTTTGTGATCATATGATTGATACGTTTTCTAGACAGATGCAGAAACATTTTTTTTCTATTAGATGCAGAAACATTTTTGCAGAGCTCAAGAAATTTGGAATTGATATTTTTTAAACTCACAGTAGGACAGAGCTGCTAGACAATGCAGATTCTTTACATACATAATTAAGAATTGGTGTAACTCAAAAGATTGATCACACCACTCGAAAAAAAGCCCCTATAGGCATGGTTTGAGGAGGTAAAATTATTTTTGTGAATCAGAAAATACTCTGAAAACTTTTAACAACTCGCTATGCCCATAGACTACTGCACAATCTATTTTTTCTTTTTGCTGTTTAATACCAGAAGTGAACTCCTCTTGTGAAAAAGCTTACTCGTTAGCTCGCATTAGCTGGCCACGATGAGAACAGCTGCTCCTGGCGAGACCAGGTGGAGCACAAGTAGGGATATGGCAGCTAAGCAATTTGCAGTATGGGAGACGTTAGGTTTTGTAATTGTCTTTAAGATATAAAAAAAGAATCTTTGTGGTCAATCACGGGCCTGCTGCCTGACAGCTCCAGCCTGAGGAGGCATCTTAGAGCACGGATCCTCATCCACAGGCGTGACACGAGCCTGTCACTGAGAGCAATGCCTGGGAGAGCCTCACCAGCACCCACTGGGAACACCTGCTGCGGCTCAGGGAGTAACCCCTGAGACCTTGTGCCCGTGCAAAGAACCTGAAGGAGCTTTAGCAGAGGTCTGCAACGTGGCATGGCCCGGGGGTGAGGCTGCCTGGGCTGAGGGGCTGCACCTTAGTCTTGAAATAATCAAAAGCTTGAATAGGTGGTGTTTATCCACATCTTACTATTTTTCCAGGGAGATCACTTTCGCTTGATAGAGGAATTTGGTTACAGAATGAATTAGTGAAGCAAAAGTAACATGGTAGTTACTGTCATAGGCAGGGAACTCTGAGTCTGAGAAAACTGCAATAATTTGTGCTCTTGGCCATCAGTGTGTGTATGCCATGGGAACAAATAAAAACCAGAATAATGGAATAGACATTCAAAAAAGGCCTTGATCTTTGTAATATGCAAGACAAACAGCCTCTATGTGTTAAATCTGTGAGTCTTTAATGTAAAACTTAAAGAAAATATACGTTCTTGGGAATCTACTTCTTTTATTTAGTGTTGAGCTCAGTTGGGCAATTATGGCTTTAAAAAGACTTTTAAAGACCCAAATGCAGAACCAAATAAATTCTTTCCCTACTTAGCAGAACCCAGAGCCTGAAGAAGGACAGAAAAGGGTTCTTAAAATGTAGGGGACAGGGATAAGGACACCCAAATAGGCAAATGGAGTATTTCTGTATTTGTGGAATCATGTTTTTGGGACAGAAAAGGCTCTGTTTCCTCCATAACTGTTGTTAGTTTCCCTTCAACTAGAAACTGATTATAAACACAAACATACAAAATAAGTGCAGATGAAATGATATGCATTCAGTTTGCATCAGCATGCATGCTTCTTCTAGTAAATGAGGGTCAAAAAGTTTTAACCGCGAAGTTGAACCAATCTATCAACACATACAAAAATTAACTAAACCAAGTACCACTTAAACATCACATATTGTTGTTTGCTGTAAAGGAAAGCGATAGATTTCATTCACTTCGGATGATCTGTATTACAAGCTAGCAAATGTTTTTGAACTACAAGTACCCATTTATTAATTAGCTCTTGTTATATCTAAGTTGCCTAATACATTATATAAGTTGGAAATATTTGTACAAGTTGCTAAACTACAAGATATTCTCAAACTTGGGCCTAAGTGGTAGTTTAATTGAAGTACGTGTAGTAAGCCTAAGCATGTGGATCTAAGATTTGTTTAGCTGGTCTATTTTGTGTTTTCTTTAGGTATTACTGCTTACATTAATAATGTGACAAGGTTTTCACTCCATTATATCACACTTATTTTGCCTTTAATACTAGGAACAAAGCAAATGGGCAGCTATGTAACCTGAGCAATGTCACAGAGTTTGGGCTGTGTGACTGGAACAGTGTAATTGTAGTCCCTGTAAAGCCAACAGAGCAGTGCCTGTCCTGGGGCTGAGAAACCCCTTTGGAAAAAAAAAGGAGGTCAAGCTGTAAAATAACTTACAGAGAGCATAACTTCCCTGAAAAAATTTCAATAACTTTACTTCATTTTGGATTATTCTGTGCTTCATCGGGATTCTTTCTTTTAAGCATGGATGCAGCTGTAATTTTTACAACTTGATGGGATTACTGTGGGTAGTTGAAATACAATAAGTTTGGGTGTTGTTTTCTATGAAGGGTATCCACTGATTGTAAAATTCTCATAGCACAATGAGGGTTGATTAGCTGTTTGATTAGTTATCTGTGAAAGGAGCATGTAAACATCTGGGCAAACAGGTGGTGCCTCTCCTAAATGCATCTGCAAGGAGTGGAAAGCTGCAATGTATGTCTGCCCTGCTGAATCCAGACACTTTGACTGCCCATTAGCGTTTTCCTCTAGCTAGTCCCAGCTTCTGACTCAGGACTGTGTTCATGTCTGGTATTGTAACTTTAATATGCCATCTATGAGAGCTCCAGCAGTTAAAACTTGAAAGGGTTTAAGAGCTTTCTTAACCCTTAGTGGACTAAATACAACATGATTTAAAGCAGGTATTGGATTTAGAATGTGGATGGAAAAAGTCAAGAGAAACAAGAGATCCACAGCTATGTCCCTAGGGGGTGGATGGCTAAACTGAAATGAAGCATTGTATCACAAGGCTTGTGAATATGCATTTATAGTCTTCAATTTATATATGTATATTCTGGTAGCGTGAGTGCAGATATACTCTGCCACACAGTTTTCTTTATTAAGCAAATGTGTTTTTTGAGAGAGACCTAACATTGTGTTCATAAGGACGGCTTTGCTGTACAGCTGACTCTGGGAATTTAGGGCATGTGTTTGTTTATTAATAGCGTACTTTGTACTATGTCTATAAAGAAAGGTCATCAAAAAGTGCATTTCTGATTTGTAGCTTGAAATGCAGATCTCTGCTAAAGTTTGTTTCTGTTCCAAATATCTGCTTATAAAGATATATGGGTATGTGTGCAGTTTAGATATTCTGAGATTAAACTCTCAGAGGCAAGCTTGGCTGCTCTGTTTATTAACAGGCAAAAGCACTGTCTGAAAATTTTACAATAGAGGAGTAGTTCTAGACAGACAGCAAGGCACCACTGTGGGGGCTGATTGCTCGTTATATTTATAGATAAGCATAGAAGCAATGTGTGAAAGATTGCTTTAAGGGCTGAAATTTTCTAGTATAGGATACAAAGTACCAGTGGCTGTTTCTAAGAGCTGTTGAGAAAACAGATTTAGCAATGGGTCCCTGTTTTTAACAGCTGCCTAAAGATACCGAGTGAGAATTCTCTCTTCTTAAAGACCTTTTTTTGAAGTTGTAACACTTGTTGTGTTAGTTAGACTTTCTTGATTAGCACCTAACTCAGCCTGCCTGATGAGGAACCAGTGAGCCCTTAAATAAAGGCTTATCAGCATGTTGCATAACCTAATATCTGGGGTTGCTAATAATCAGCAGTCCTTTGACTTAACCTAATTATTTTTTTATTTACTTTAAATAATGCTCATTTGAATCCTGGTGGGCAATTTGATAAGGAGCTGGCTTCCCACTTGACCAGTTCAACCCACCATGTATTTAGATAATACTTGAAAGCTGGGTGATCAGTATTATATTTGTGTTTTAACAGGGTCATTTTCTGTGCTTGGGAAGTTCTTAGACTTATCAAAGAGTAGTAATTTATTTTTTAAGAGGAAGCCTTCTGTATCATTAAGTATGATTTGAGACTTCAGACTTTAATTTCCATACCCTATTGAACCTAATATGATTAATTCAACTTAGAAATTGAACTTTTTCCCCTAAACCTTGCATAGCATTAAAACTGCTGTAGCTGATACTTAAAAAAACCTCCAACTTTACTGTGTTTTCTCTTCTCAACTTTGCTTACCATGTGTATTTTTCAGCCCCCTCTGTAGAGAAAGACTGTTCAGGACCATCTTTCTCCTCCAATAACATGTCAAAATATAGGCTTAAGAATAGTGTATACCACAGGTACTCTATTTCCAGAATTAGCATTCAGAATTTATTTGATTTTTTTTTCAATAGGTCTATGACTTATTTGAGGTTCACAATAACATCATCTATGTTACACAATTGTGTGGCTTCTGCTTTAAAGTTTTGGAGACTCTAGTCTGGAGTGCAAGCTGGCAGCTTTCTCACCCTCACCTCTTGTGGTTTGGGAGTTGGCTGGAAGGTGAGCAACCCCTGAGGTGTTGAGGCACTTGTGGTACTACTGATGGACTGAAACAGGGGCTCTGCACAAGCCTTTCTTGTTTTGTGTGGGAGCTGTGATAGAGCTAAAGGATGCCTGTTAGCACATCCTGCATCAGGTTCTTTCAGGCTCCTTCATAAGGTCACTGCTTGCTGTGGTTCCATAGTGGTGTTTTTTTCTTTTCCTTTGCAAATTCATCAAGGTGGCCTAAACTGCAGACTTATGTCCTTAACTTCCCTGGATGCCCAGGGTGTTTGAGTGCTGGCTTGCTTAGTCAGGGTGAGCTCTCAGATGATGTGAGTGCCTCAGGTGAAACCGGTGCAGACACTCTCTCTCACACCTGGGGCCACTCTTAGAGTCTCAGCCATGAATAAAAACAGTGTTTTAATGTTATCCTTTGTCAGTTTGGAGAACTTTACAACTAATTTAATGACCTATTATGCAACAATTATGCATGATAAATTCTTCATTGCCACCTGCGTTCATGTCTGACTTCTGTCAGGTTCTGTACATCTTACTTGTAAGGATGTGTTAAGAAACTAAGATTGCTTATTTTCTTGTGAAGCATTGTGTGTTTTCATTTGCCAAAGAATCTGTACCTACAGTCTCATGTTTGTTGAATCCTTAATCTTAAAACCCCCAACCCCCTAAAAACACACTATCTTCTTCCCCCCCGCCTCAACTTCACACCCCCAAAAAGTGAACTACAAGTTACATTAACCAAGATGTAAATTCCAGTCTGGGTATCTGATACCAGTCCATGCTCTCTTCTGTCTTCTGCTGTGCAGATTTAGTTGTTCTGTGCTCATGTGCACTATCATTTGGTATTGTCATATCAAAAGTATTCAGATAGAATATTGAATTGGGTATTACACATAAGGAAAAAACCCTTTTCCAGAAACAGCAATGAAAAGTATTACTGGTCTCATTTCAGTTTCCAAGATTAGGGTAACAGCTTTGGGAATGAGACTGAATAAGGTGGTTTTTTTTCCTTTGTAGTAGAGAGCAAGCATCTAATGTCACCAGGTTTCCAGTACCTGAGCAATTACCTGGGAGAAAACAAATACTGGATCCTTGGAGCTAAAATAATGGATTTCATTTATCTAGTTTTCCTTGATTATTTTATTACTACTTGGAATTTTCAAAGGTGACTAAGTCATGTATTCAGTTTTCACTCTTAAAACACTGGAAATCCAAGCCCAAACACTAACTGAACAAACTAACAGCAAGTTTTCTCTGTTTCGCGCAGACAGTTGAAATTGCACTCCAAAATATTTTTTTATTTGCCACAACATTTTATTTCATTCTGTGTCTAACACAGCTGAACCCTGGCTGCCTGCAAATGGCTTTGTGAGGCATGTTTCTATACTGCTTCTTGTGGAAGATAAAAGCGTAGCTTACTCTCATAAGAACCAACTTTTTAAAATTAGCAAATATAGTAAACAAATTAATTTTGAGCAAGGCGCAAATGAATAAAAATACTCTTCTGTATGACTTAGTGCTATGCAGCCTCCCCTTAACCTTGAGGATATACAGCATAGTTAAAAGATGCTATGTTTTTTGATCAAGCTACTCAGATTTTATGTAGATTCCCTCAGGAAGGGAGAGACTTGCTTCTCGATGTTGTGGTGGCCTCTTACTGGACTGCTGGCACAAAGCCAGGACCTGAGGAGTCCAGAAGAGTCCACCGGGACTTTGAGAAAACCCCCCTCTGAACCTTCACCCAAATGGTTGCTCCCACCCTGGTTACCTGTCTGTTAACAGGTTCCCCCCTCCCCTGGCTCCCTGTTATAGGTCCGGTTACAAGGTTACACCCCCCAACTCGATTCTAACCGGTCAGTGCTCCACAACCCCACCCATTCCATTNCATTGTACTATATAACAGGCTGCTC